>CM056952.1:6957233-7557233 GCA_029856935.1 Cyclocarya paliurus
ACATACATACTTGTGCTTTTGTTGACGTTGCTTTTGGATATATTTTGATTCAACCGTATACTTATTTTGATTATGACTCAAATATCATGGTTTTGTATATTTTGTAAAGAACAAGATAATTAAAATGCTACATTTAAATTTTATGGTATAATACTCTAAAAAATTGAGTTAATAGGCTATTATTACTATCTTGCTTCTTTGTTTTTTATTTTTTGAAAAGATTTTATTCTATTTTTTGGATTTTATGTTTTAAAAATTTGCACATTACTTCAATTAGGCACACACTAGTGCTTTGCGCCTAGGATCTTGGCCGCATTTGCACTTAAGTGCACTTGACGCTTTCACCAATACTAGACATGCTATTAGTTAGATATGTATGATCGTAGAATGGAAATGAGGTTAGAAAGATTGCTAAGATCCTAAGACTATTGTTTCCAGGTTTAGAATGTTTCACGATCCCTTTCTTTTATAATATTTTAATATATTAAAAACAAGCACGAAAAGGGGCACAATCCTATTGCATGAGAGATATGCAAGAGAAACACCTTGAAAGAAAATATATCATCTAAAACAAGTGATAGTAAACTCCAACAAATATGAAACTATTTTATACAATGGTGATTTCCAACCTTTGAAGGCACATTTAGGATGGTATTATAGAAAAGGTGGAATGACTTGTTGCAAGGTGGAAGCGGCTTTACTTTTCCAAAGTTGGGCATGTTGCACTGACCAAGAGGACTCTCTCCTTTTGGTCAAGGTCAACCTTTGAAAATTATCTTCCCTAAGCTGTATCGTTTATTCTTGTAAAACCATCGATCACCTTTTGCTGCATTGTGAGTTGGTTATGGAGCTATGGATGATGATATTCAACACTTTTGTGATTGAGTGGGTTATGATGCTCCAATGAGTGGCAGAGTTGTTGGCCGTTGGCTAATCCGAGGCCTCATAAATTCAGTTGTTTGGAAGATGGTCTCCTTGTGCTTAATGTGGTGTATTTGGCAATAATACATTGTTTGAACTTTTGAAAGCTGAGAAAGGATGGTGTTAGAGTTAAAAGCTACTATCTTTGGCAGCCTCTCTCTCTCTCTCTCTCTCTCTCTCTCTCTCTATATATATATATATATATATATTTGCTCACCACGACTTTATATCTCTTAGTTTTCTAGACTTCAAAGACTTTTGCTCTTTTTTTTTTTTTTTTTACTTGGGTGTTTCCTTTTGTATACTCCCTATGCACTTGGATTGTGCCCTTATGCACTTGTAATGAAATGCATTAATTATTAAAAATGGTCATTTCCAACAACATGGTGCTAAAAAACATGTACCATATGTCACAATAGTTGCATAGGGTTTTAAGTTAAGCCCGGTATGCTTGTTGTCCCTCTTTGAAGTCGTAGATACATCTGAATTAATGCATTACAATCACTCCCCTCAACCCTACTCTTTTTTCCTTTTTTTTCCTTTGGGGAAATCTCTCTGAGACATTACATTTTGTACATAGTGACTCAACATCTTCTCTTTCTAATATGCCTGGTGCTAATTTCAATCAATTGTATGCAGCTGGTGGTTTGGGTCATGGTGTGGCACATGCTGTGTTTTTCTGTCTTAGCCTCTTAACACCAGCATTTGGTCCAGCTACGTTTTTTGTGGACAGGTGCTCTCAGATACCATTTTTTCTTGTTTCTGGTGAGTTTGCTCGTCTTATCATTTTCTCATATGCATCATATATCATAGCATCACTTGAACTTAATTGATGATAGTTAATCTGAAATTTTTTTGGTGTTATGGGGGATTTTTGACTAACAATGACTGCCCTATGTATTGCAGCAATCATTGCTCTTGCATTTGTTACGATTCACACTTTCTCCATGGTCATTGCATTTAATGGATATGCAGAAGGGAACAAAGTGGACCAAGTTTTTGTTCCTGTAGTTCACCTTGTAGCAGGAATGGTGGTAAGAACCTGCTCTTTACAAATCCATGCTGTAAACTCGTTAAACAGTTGTACATTCAGAACTCAGTAACTATCTGCCGTTGAAGTTACATATTAAAAAAAAATCTGTTGTCGAACTGCACATGAAAATTAATCTTAAAAAATAGATTGAGATTCTATGAATGGATGAAGATAGAGTTACCCCTCTGATTAGACCCTGAAATTGGAATATCTAGAGAATAAATAGTCAATGTTTTCCCATGTTGGGTTCAAATAACTTGGTTAGTTCAGAAGTTATGATTTATTGTAGTGGCTTCATATTTTTTTCAAAAATTTCTGAATGAAAGTATATAATTATAAGCTGTCTTGCTAACTAAAAAAAATCGTCTGTTTTGCCTGCACTGTTCATATGCCTTAGCAATAACGCAACTCCGGGGAATAGTGAAATTCTGGCCGAGGGATATGTTGGAGTTGGAGTACCTGATAAAAGAATAAAGCTACTCAGCTGCCGGTTCCTTTAAGCTACGCAGCACAACTGACGTGTCTTAAGCCAGTTTAAGTCCAAGTCACGGTTCAACATGAAAACACGATCTCCCCTGACTCCAATTTTTTGTTATGCCAGAACTCGTAATCACGCCAAAATTTTCCCTTCCCTTGCTCTATTCTCTTAGAATCACGCCAGACGTCGTCTCTTCCCTCAAATCTGGTGTACGACGTCACTCTCTTCCTTCCGCTTTGAACTTGTCTCTTTCCTCGCTATCTTCCTTAGAACTTGTCCCGGAAGTCGTCTCTTCCTTCCCACTGAGCTCTATTCTTTCTCTCTTGCATTCGTACTCCAGATCTGTGAAGTCAAATTAACGTTGAAGAGAAACCACACTTGATTCCAGATCTGCAATTGTTTTGTGATTTATTGTTTTTTTTTAACTTTTGCATGAATGTTTGAGTAGGTTTTTTGTGCCCATCAGCTTGGAAAGGCCATGGCCGGCTTGGTAAGTGAGGGAATCAACGAGAATGGAAAGAGAGAGATTTTGGAGGTGGGTTTGTGAGCTGTGAAAAAGACACGTGATTTGAACGATCAACATGTGGGTCCAATGTTGGGTTGATCTTTGTGAGCTCCTCTTGGGTTAAACTTGTTATGGAAGAAGTAGCTTCACTAGAAGAAGTAGCAGTAAAGGTAGAAAGTGGTGCAACGAAACGTTGGAAGACATGGGAGATGATGGATTTTGAGGGAAAGGAGAGAAGTTGAAGCTATTTCAGTTGGAGAGATTTCATTTTGATTCTGACTGCTTCTTTTCCTGTGCAGTTATGTGTGCTGTGTAGGCAGGGATGAATAACACCAAAACGCACGTTTTAATTATTAAAAATAAAAAATAATAATAATATTACAAGTAAGGTGTGCTGTGTAGGCAGATGTATAGAACGGCTCCTGATAAAATGTTTGCCTTTCCAGGAATTGACTTGAACCTAGCTTCATGAGTCGTAGTGTAAACTGTAACCTTGTGTAGGCTACAAAGGAGAGAAAACTTCATGTTAAGTGCTGACATATATAAGCAGGCTTTTACATCTGGAAACAAATTTTCTGACATATATCTTGGTATGATCTTTGGATTGTTTGCTTTTGAACCTAGACTGACTCAGATTTAAATTTGAGGATAAGTTTTGGTTTTTAATTTTAATTTGGAGAATGGTTTCAAGCGTCTGGAACAGTTTTCCTGAATGATCAGTTGGACAATTCAAAAGAAAAAAAGAAGAAGAAGAAGCCATTCATAGAGACTCCCAATTAACAATAATTATGGGAGCGGGCCAACACCTCTCCAGTCTCCACCCCCTGCCCCTCCTTTTGTCTCTGCTTCCCTGACGCCTGTACTGGTTATCAGATTCAATGTTGTCCCATGTAGAATAGAAGGAGAATTACTCTAAATGTGTTTCAATTGGAATTGTGGTAGTAACAAATAAGACGATAGTTGTTGATACTGGTGGTGTAGGTAGGACACGAGTTCTCTCTCATGGCATGATTCTTTTATGTTTAAACTTCCATGACTTCAATGGTCTGGATTGTGGAATTTATTGTGGCCACGGTGGGCCCTGGTAATGGTACAACCTGACTTGAACTTGAGGGCTAAAAGAGCTACTAAATCTAAGTTATCGTTTAGGGGAAGGAAGTATGAATGCTTAATCTATAGTTTTTATAACTGCTTTATCTATAGTTGAGACCCAATCGAGAGATGTTTGTGAACAGAAAAATCAAGAGCAAGTCTAATTTAGAACAAAGTAAATGAGTCTGAATTCAGGTGTTGATTTTTTCTGCATTATAATATAATTTTTGAATTCTTCAAATCACTTTAAAATTGTAATTAGTATCTTTGGACTAATTGCTGTACTTGTGATTTGGATAAATTTGCTGAGTCCCAGTTGTATTGCTTTGGATCATGTTGGGGATTTGGAAAACCTTGCTCCAATGCTTCTCAAGTTTATATTGAATTTTTGGCAATTACGTCTGGAATAGATCTAACTAATTTTTGCCCTTTGCTTCTCAGACACTGGTAAATTTTGCGTCGGGGGGTTGCATCATCGGTATACCTCTCCTTTATTTCATTGCAAGCTTGACGTTGATTCATTGTGGAAAGATGGTCTGGAGAAGATTGACAGAAAATCGGAGCAGACAGGGAAACTAGTTGTAGGCACCAGGTTAAAGAGTGTATGTGGTAATCGCTGAAAAATTAGTGGTAACTTGTGTGTAATTTTGTTCTCTCTGTTTATGCAAATTGTATCATTTGTCCTTCAGAAATACTAGGGAAAATACTAATGTGTGCCCTTTTCTGAGACCTTGGTGCACAACAAAATTGGACACTTTGGTCCAACCAGTAATCTACTAGCCCCCCTTTTTTGGTAACAACTATACTAGCATGGCTGGCAAAAACATCGACAAAGAAAAAACTAGCTATTGCCAAATCTCCCCATCAACATATTCTCGCCCGCCTCCACCGCCCAACGTTGCAGAACAAAACTACATCCTGACTCTCAATTTGACGCACTTCATATCTCAGCAGCAGCCAAAGCACAAACAGAGCCAAATATCATGAAATCAGATATAATGAAACTTGTATCTGAAAAGGCTACTACAAAAGATGCGTTCTGGATGCCCCCCGGCTTCTTAAATTAGCAGAATGGAGAAGCATGAAAGCATTGACATTCGGAATAACCAGAAGTATGTATTCAAACTTCTTCAATAATTTGGCATTAATATAACCAGAAACATACAATAATAACATGATCAAATCATACAACAAGAATAGTACTGCATGTGCAAGGCAGTGTCGATCTGTACATTATTATTGAACAAATAAATCTATGAATCCAAACCAATTGAATATTAAGAATACTGCACACAAATGGGTTTGTTGGGTGATGCATTGAAGTTTTTCAATCACTACAGGTCAAACAAGAAAAGATCTTGTGCACAAAGGATTTGTTGGGTGTTGATGATGATAATGGGGGGGATGTGGCGCATTCAACAATCTCCTCCTCGTCTACTCCACTTGCCCTGGCTTTCTCACACTCGTTCAAAAATTTCTTGAATCCTTCTTGAGCATATTTAGCAGCCTCTGCAACAGTCATATTTTCCACCAGTTTGTCGGGGTAGATGTCCTTTCTATGGTCCCCATTCAATACTGCAGCCAATTGTACTATCTCCTCTTGAAACTCGCTCAGTTTTGCATCTTCTTTTGCTCCACCCTCTCGCATCTCCACAGGTTCCCCCAAACTAACTGCAATATTATTTTGTGCATCAAAATTAACATGGTTTCTAGCTAGCAATTTTAACAACCTGTGTTCAATAGAGAGAGTCAATATATTTTTTGGTAATAACTGTATTAGCTAGGACTCTTTTGAGGTCTTTTAGGAGTAGTCCTTTAATTTTAGGCTTGCATTCGAGTGAAGGATCAAGGAAGTGCATGTTGATATTTTTTTTCTCAGCTAAAGGGCAGGTGGGGGCGACCAGTGTCCTCCTTGGGCGTGACCATAGTAGCCCCTCCTCGTTGTGGAATATTCGGTTTGAATCATAGCTACTACCTAACTGGCAAGCCTGTCACCACAGCACCACTAAGCTGTCAGTTGGCCCAAAGTCCATCCTATAGATTCTTGGTTAAGCACTACTCCCGCAAACAGTTTCGACTTACGTTCAACTCGAACTCCTGACTTCAAATTAGCTATGGAATACCGACTCGTACCAACTGAGCTACCACCTTAGTGGTGTACATGTTGATACATATTTATTGATATGGTACATTTTAAATAGTTGTTAATTTAAAATGATATTGCTTAAAATATGCCGCATAATAGATCATGTGATGGGTGACAATAAAATTTAGGATGAAAAACATTATTTTTCTTACAAAAATAAGAAGATAAAGATCAGTTGGTGTCAATTTATAAAGATGTAATGAAGGTTTACCTGGACAATCTGTTCTTGGGCTATCTTTACTCAAAACAACATCAAAAGTGCCCGCCCATGCATCGCGCTTTGTTAGGAATTCTTTGAGGTTGAAAATCTTTTTGACAGTTGCTGCAATCGAAGAATGCTCGAACTCTGACGTGGGATATGGCCCTGATGGCCCATGCAACACTGCATTTTGATCATCAACGTACGGTTAATTTCTATTTAATTATTTGCAAAGCTACTTTTAAAAAATCATAATTTTTAGGAAGGAAGAACAAGACATATATTGACATAATGAACTACTTTAAGAAAAATCTCCATGCATGTATATTTTTTTCAAGATACAGATCATTAAGGCAGGCTTAATTAGAGTTAAATGCTGATCAGGCGCTCATGAACATATATATACCTGTACCACGCTCAATCCATGGAGAAATCAAGAGGGTTGGAACCCTAACACCAAGGCGGTCGAATTTGAAGTTATATGGTGCCGGGCCAACGATGTCATCGGGGCTAGGGACTCCGGTCATAGGTGTCGGAACATGGTCGTAAAAACCACCATGCTCATCATATGTAATCACCAACAAGATTTCATTCCACTGTGGGCTTGCTCTTAAGGTTTCATACACTTCCTTGATGAATTTCTGACCTACCGAGACATCATGAGAAGGGTGGTCATCATTTGCAGGTATGGATAAAAGGTCGAACCATCTTTGTTCGATCACAACATAGTTTGGCAATTTCCCCTCCTCGCAGTGCTTCTTGAAGTGTAGATCAAAGTCATGGAAGTGTACCAAGTATTTCAGTTTTCTAAGATTCCTAGAGATCACAATCAAATCATTCGATTAGAAAATGGAAATGGTAAACATTAATTCCTAAGTGGCAGGAAATTAGAGAGAGAAAATAGCAGGGTGAGTATTTGATTAATGAACATTTCCATTTTTTTTTTTTCCTTCATCGGCGGTAACAAATCATTCGAAAGCGTACAAACCAAAAGTTCATTGCCAAGCAATTGGATTACTCTAAAACAAGAAATTTCCATCAATTTAATCAGATAATGACAATGCATAACAGTCTCCTTTACCCTACTTGTATTATGCGAAGGACTTAAGTAGATAAGTACGTCGTTTTACAACAGTTGAAACTACTCGTAAAACCTATTTCTATGATTTCCTTTTTCCTAACTAAAGATCACGAGAAAGAGAGACTGGAGATCTCATTAATTAGTCAGTCCAAACCTCCAAACTGAAACACGAACCAAACTGCCATGGCTTTTGGCCATAACAGTCTGATATCTGGACTATATCAAAACCGCTAGAGGCAGCTTTCCCTTGTTGAGAATGGATAGAGACCGAGTCATTATTCATATATCTCTCTTTTAAAATTTTATTTTTCTAATGTTCTACTAGCTGAAATAGGATGTTTGTTGGAGTCTTCTAGCCATTTGACTCTTGGCTCGCCTTGTCCGTCCGATGCTCCGTCAATTTTAGATAGTTTCTAATCCTTGATGGTATGGAATTCAACCTAAGTACTACGTGTGGAAGTGATAATCTCTATTCCTCATTGGATGCATTCAACATGGCCTGTTGACTATATACAGGGTCTCGTCTTCTATAATATGTTTGCTTAGAGAGAGGGAGAGAGAGAGAGAGAGAGAGAGGAGCAAAAAGCCAAATAACAACCCACAACCAATGGCGTAGGACTTCGCACCAATGCCATACCATCACAATTCCTCATTAGACAGTTTAGATGAGATTAGATTAGATATTTTAAATAGTAGTGAGATTTTTTGAATTAAAATGAGATGAGATAGTTTGTAAAAAAAATATATGTTTGGATAGTGAGATGAGATGAGATAATTTTGACTTTTTAAGAATTGGAAAAAGGTGTGAGTCCCGCGATATTTATAGATTACCCGAATTGTGTACTGTTCATATCAATTTTCACTTTTATACTGTTTATTTACTGTTCATTTAAGTGGATGTTTTCAAATTTTTTTTTTATAAGTAATAATAAAAAAGAAAAACTAAAAAGATGAAATATTATGTTTGGATAGTCAAAACTACTGTACGGTACAATTTCAGCTGATATGCTTTCATCGATATTGACTAACCAAACTGGGTCTCAAACTTGGAGTATCACACGCAACCCCTAGGGCTATGTCTAAATAAACCAATACTATAAATTAGATGAATTGAAATTTTTTATTATATTTTGTGTGAAAATTTAAAAAAATTATAATAATTAGATAATATAAATTGAGGGAGAGTCGCGAGAATTTTATATCCAAATGGACAATTATATTATTAGGCGGCGAAGAGGTTCACTAACCTTAAAAAGACAAGCCACTTTATTATGATAATATAATCATAAATTGTTAGTTTCGCCACTATGCATCTACACATGCAAGAAGCCGCCGTACAGGTGCTTCCTTTTTTTTTTTTTTTAATCCTTTTTTTGGGATAAAAATTATCGAAAGTACTGTTAAATGCCATTAATTGCTAGGTGGCTAGCTAGTGAATACCATTGAAAGTACTAGCTAGATAATGATGATTATGATGATGATAATAACAAAAAGTCAACCTCAATTTTTATTAACAGTTAGAAAATTTCAAGCCTAGTACATGATCACATGCAAGTATCCTGAAACTGATATATTCACAACGTACAATTAGGTTAATTGGTGGCTATTCTATTAAAAAAATGGAAACTTTAATCGTCCTGATCATGATGATCACCCTTCTTCTTTCAATGGAATTAATTATTCCCCTTAGCTTTGAATATAATTTACTTACGTAAGACATGCAAATTCTGCTAACATTTTAATTATTTTTGTTTGTTTTATAAGGAGAATATATAGTCCCATGGGCAAGAGTCCTAGCTATGTGGGATTCTTCAAATTGTGTTATAATATTCTTTTAGAATTGGATCATGGTTTATACATCGAACTCTAGATCAATTGTATATACGGTACTGCTACTCAGTCCTATGCGTTTGCCCGGCCTCAAACTTAATACTAGTAATGCAAATTGTAATTTGTTTTTTCTTTCAAACATTTTTTAAATATCTTTAAATATTTTTTAAAAATAAAAAAAAAATACATCACTTCATTAATAGTTATTTTCTTAACTATCAAGAAAAACTAAAAGATAAAATAAAATATCCGAACAATAACTTAGAGGGAGCAGACTAAGATATGTTTGGGAGGTGAGATGAGAATTTTGTATTTTGTTTTAAAGTTTAAAATATTATTTTTTAGTTTGAAGATTTGAAAAAATTAAATTGAAATTTAAAAAAGTTGTATTGAGATTTGAAAAAATTGAATTGTTTATTATATTTTATATAGAAATTTGAAAAGATTGTAATGATGAGATGAGATGAGATGAAAATTTTAAATAAGATAAAACATCCAAGCATAACCTAAGTATCATTTTCGTGTGTGTATATATATATATATATATATTTATATATACCAGCAACCAGCCATTGTATTTGAAACAAGGGCGTCTCCATTATTGTAGTCTCCAACTACTTGATTAAGTGGGAAATCAGGAAGGCCAGAAAGCCAAAAGCTAGGACTTTCATGTGCAATGCATGTGCATATATATATATATATATATATGTATTATTCGATAACTATGCCAGCTTCGTGACCCCACGACTGATCATACAGCTAATAATAATATAATTACTTGAAAATTCATGCATGTGAGTCAATTAATATGATAATCTCAATTCTGACATTTCTTTTGGTTGTTCACCAAACCTAAAAGGACTAGCTGTACTCTAGGCACCCAATTATATATATTACATTCGCAATCATTTTCATTTTAAATTAATATTAGTTTTATGAAAATAATTTAAAAAATAATGATAGAAATATTATGATTTTATCAAAATATTCTCTTTTTAAAACATGATTAGGAAAAGAGTAGGATAAAGAGTTGTGTGTTTATCATTAATCTTTTATAAATTATTTTTATTTTTTATTTCTGTATCAAAGAAACATCTTGAACAGTGGTAAATAAATCCACGTGAATATTATATATTTCATTTGAAAACAGCACTCACTTCATTCATAGCTTTTCTATTAATTGAGGTTGTCTCCTTAGGAAGTGGCTCATGTGGATGACATTTTTAAAAATATCTTCAGCATCATTAGTCAAAAACTTTAAAACCCACTAAAATGAGAAGAAAACAGTAAAAGAAAAAAAAAAGATTCAAAGATGTTGTTACCTGTAGTAAAGGGTGGCCGGAGGGTACTGATAATAGATCCCAAAAGTAAGACCAGCTTCATGCACTGATTCAAAGATGGTCTTCTGAGGCATCCCTGCAATCAGCAGCTTTGTGTCATTGCCGGTCAGCCCGTGCGACGTTGCTGAATGCACGTACTGTCGGTTGGGCTGCGTCGATGCCGGAATCGACGCGAACCACCTGTCGCACACCGCGAACTCCGCCACCAACTCCTTGAAAATCGGCACGTTGTCCGGTAAGAACCCGTTCATGACCGTCTCCGACAGTCCCTTCTCCGTTCGCTCGGCGTTTTGAGCGAACCCTTTCATTTCAGGAGCCAGGTTTTTCGCGGCGGACTCCTCCGTCCAGGGCTCGCCGAACACTTGCTCGTAGATGGCTTGGAACGAGTGGCCGGGGTCCGGCACCACGTACCCGGATTTATCACCGTAGTAGATTACCTCGGAGTTAGCAGGATCGGTTGTTGAAATGGAGTTAAACTGATGTTTTCCGTCTACGCCGTTTATTTCAGGGTTGAGGGACTTCATCCATCCCAACATGTGATCGAAGGAGCGGTTTTCTTGGACTAAAACAACGATGGTTTTGATGGGGTAGGCTTCGCCGCTGCCGCTGCTAGATTCGGCAGCCATTGAATAGATCAGTGGGGGCAGCTATATATGGTCGAGGTTTTGCTGTTGTAAATGAGAAATTCTGGAACTGGGTCTCGGCTAGCCAGCTGTTTTTATAGGGAGAGGAGGGAGAGGGAGAGGGAGAGGAATCAATTACATTAATTACGAGGAAGGAAAGGAGGAAGTTTTGGTGGGGGGAGAAAGTGATGAAAAATTAATAACGTAAATAGTAAGGTCTGTATTTCGTAAGGGAGACCACTTTTATTATATTTATTTACATCTCTAACCGCTTCTAAATTGGAAGTACTCATGTTGACGTAGGTGCAGGCAAAAGATTCCCCTCTAATTGTACTTTCCTCGGGTATGACTATAATGTGCAAAAAAAATAAAAAATAAAATTTAATATTAAAAAATTAATTTTTTATTATGTGACCTTCGTATTTATTTATTTTTTTAAAAAATTAATAAATATGTAAATATTATTTCTCATCTTTAAATCTTATACCCTACGACCTTATAATGATATTGGAAATATTTATGGAGGCAGTAATAAAAATATATGAGTTTGGATTATATTCTGTTAAAATTTCACTAGATACATTCTGCTTAAAAAATAAATAGACAAGATTATTTTAAGTGAAAATATAATTAATAGACTTTTCTATCAATATTCTAATATTGTCCATTCACTTTTCAATAATTTAGTTTGTATCTTGTTAAAAATTCACTGAATACATCCGGTTAAAAAGTGAAGGGACAAAATTGAAAGATTAATAGAAAATTCAATTTATTTTTCACTTAAAGCAATTTTGGGACTCAAATTTTCAAACATGATGTACCTGGTAAGATTTTGACAAGAAAACTTGTATGATATTCCACATCAAATTCGAATAATTAACAACTTGAAAAGACTGAGCATATGCTTTCATTGACTTCCTTCCTTATTCCCTTCCCTATCTTCTTTACTTTTTTAGCTTTCTATTGATACAAGAACATATTATTATTTACAAAATTTTAATTAATAAAATAGTCATTAAATTAAAATTTTAATTTTTATATATTTTTATAAAAGTTTTGTCCTGACGTGGCACGTCGGGTGTAGGAAGTTGTTTGTTCTTATTATTCGAGTGTCTGAAATATATGAAGCTAGGTGATCATAACCATATTAATTTTAGATGAGTAATGTTAGATACAATTATGAATTGTACAAACGTCATGCATTCTTTTTTAAAAAAATTAGTAAATATGGAACCCACATAAAATATATATATATATATATATATATATATATATATATATATATATATATATATATATATATATGGCGCTTACTCAATCTATAACTGTAAATATAATTTCTCATTTTAGACACATATAGTTAAAGTTTAGTTTTTATTTTAGGGATGGATGGAATTTTTTTTTTTTTGAAGGGTAGGGATTGGATGGATTAATTAAGCTCCATGCATGCGTTACGAAGTGGGCAAGACATGAAGGTGTGATAAATCAAATATGGAAACATGAATAAACAAGTTAGGCTTAGAATTTAGGAATATATAGAAGCATATGCTAATTATGCGTGCATGCAAGACTAACTTTAAAAATTAAAAGCAAGGTTTCGTATTATTTTGTGTTGTATGATCTGTGGGCGCAATTAAGTAATTAATAATTTGGAGGTCAAACCGGAAACTCTCTCTCTCTCTGATCATAATTCACAAAGGGTCCATGAAAGGTACAAGATGGAGCTAGCTTGTCCTGTACTCCTGTCCAAAAAAATTAGTACATATCTAAATAGAATTCTGTTATATATAATCACTTTTATGGATTCTTTATGTATTCTACTGATGTGATTGATCAAAATAGTTATTTTATATTAAAAAAAGTGACGCAGCCAATTACATTAGTAGAGTATGCAAAAGTGACTACACATAGATTTTTTTTTTATCTAAATATGCTGGTCAATATTTAACTCTTTATAGAAACTGTATCTATTATTAAAAATAGTTATTCAATTATCAAGTCGGTGTGTATAACAAATCATCCACATCATGATAAGATTTAATTTGTAAAATTTAAAATTTATCTTTTAAATTAAATTATGTCGCGTAAATACTTTAGGGTTCGTTTGGTTCCTAAACCAAACTCATTTCATTTCATTCATCATTACAACTTTTTTAAATTTCAACACAAAATATAATAAACAATTCAACTTTTTCAAATCTCAAAATAATAATAATATTAAAAAATAATATTCTAACAATATTTTATCATCTAAACTCAACTCAACTCAACTCATTTCAACATCCAAACGCACTCTAAGTTTGCTAATCTATACACCGGCTTAAGAATAACATTTCTCTATTAGTAATTATGATAATTTATAGGGATAACAAGTGATCTGCCACCTCTTTTCACTAGCACTAGAGGAGGCAGAGATGGTTCGATGTTTATTGAGGCCTTAGATGAGGAAGTGAATGCGACATTTTTATAATTTTTTATTATTTATTAAACATTTAACTTTTTTAGCTTTCTAAATCTTAAGATGCAAAATTACTTAATAATGATGTTTAATAATATATGAATCAATGATGTTGATAAAATATGAATGCATGGAGGTAATATGATTTTCTTAAAGAAAAAAATCGGGACAAGATTCCATCCGGTCCCATTTGCTTCGAAGGAAAACAAAGCTACCTAGTGTTTGTTTGTTTGTTTTCATTTTTCTGCGTCCGTTGTTTGATATTGTCATCACAAGCTAGCTCTCATGGTAGTCGTGTCATGTCATGTCATTGCAAGTAATTTTCCTTCACTAGCACATAATCTCTCTCACTCTCTATCACACACAGTACTGGGCTATGAAAAATGATGAATGGATTTTTGATCATTATATTGATACGAGTTTTTGCCATCTGGGTTTCATGTTTGATATGGACGTATTTGACAAAAACAATTGATTGGATTGTGTTGATGCAAATTTCAGTGGTACCTGCAAGACTTCCTCAATCACTTGCAATTAGAGAAAAAACTTGGGGTGATCCCAATGGGAGAGATGCCTCCAATGATTAAGTTAGAGAGTAGTTATGTTCTCTTAATCCAGTGAATTCTTGTCATAGTGCATATTTGGGAGTGTATTTTTAAAGATCAAGGTGCCTTACATGGTACAATTCTCCTCAAGAGTATGATTTTGTAGTTGATAGTGTCCTTCTGAGGAGGCTATCTCAACATGACTTATTTTATCTATGTGAATCCCTGACAAAATAGATTTTGTTAGTTGATGAGATATATAGGCTTCTTGCCTTATCCTATGGTCCTAAATGACGTGTTCTTAAATAATGCGTTTCATTTAGTTTTAGCCTTTTCTCGCCGTGTATCACTTGGACTTTCATGATTGTATCATTGTTCACCCATCAGCCTTTCTTTGCCCACCGCATGTGTTTGTGCTCAATAGTTATCTCTCAAATTCTCGCCACACGTGTGTTGGTGGAAATTATCCTTATTGAATTCACCATATGCCTTCCTACACACGCTTCCTTTTCCCTGTGCGTGTTTCTGATTTTCCTGACACTCTGTCACTTGTCCAAAGATTTGTCTAACACCTTTTCCATTCATCGCCTTGTGTAGTACAAAATTCAGGATTCTATTCAGCGTGCCTTCCCTCTCTCTAAGGCTTCGTTTGTTTTCTTAACTAAATTTATCTCATCTCACTCATCATTACAATTTTTTCAAATTTCAACATAAAATATAATAAACAATTCAATTTTTTTAAATTTCAAAACAATAAAAATATTCAAAAATAATATTTTAACAATATTTTATTATCTAAACTCAACTCAACTCAACTCATTTCAACAACCAAACGCACCTAAGTGCATTGATAGTGGTCTAGTTATTGTTAAGTTTAAAATTTAATTAAAATGTTATTTTTTAGTTATAATATAGATTAGTTAAAATATTAGTCTATATTGAACTAGCTATCTTAAAGTTTAAATATAACAAAATAATATTATTTTTAATAATATTAATTATTTTTAACATTTTACAAATACACTTCATATATTAATTAATTATATTTTTTCATATAAAAAAAATTCAACTATTTATTCCCACATCCTAATTATTTAATAAATATATTCAACCCAACATGTATTATGAAAGAAATGTTGCTATCTACAGTTATTGGGAGGTAGAGAAATATTATAAAATAATTTAGCTTATCTACAGTTGCTCTCCAAATTTGGAGAGCTCCTAATAATTACTGTGACTAAAATGTAAAATTTATCTATTATAGCTAGCCCAATGCAAATATTTTTCTTTACATTTCTTTTTAATTTAGACTTGCATGACAAATGGTTAGGCCATTGCTAATGCTCTAAGACATGGTGTTTCCTCCTTGGGTCCAACCTCTCCACTTCTTATTACTCCGCCTCCCCATAACTGTCATCCTTCTTCTTCTTTTCTCTTTCACTTCTCTATCTTTCTTTCATCTCTCATTGTTTTTGTGTTTGGAAATACTCTTCTATAGTTTCTTCTACCCGTCTTTGGATCCCAATTACTCTACATTCTTCATGGCTCCCAAAAACTCTACCAGAAATACCTCTTGTCTTTCTCACTCGTGTTGGTCTTCAGATGGTACTCATGGGAACTCTTCTAGGCACAGTTCTAGAATTGCCTCTAGGGTTGACTTTTCCCATCTTGTTACCTTTGAATGGAGTCAATGGACCACGACTACAACTTAGGTGGAGTTAGACTCCATGAAGGGTGGTTCGAGGTTCCAGACCCTATAAGGTTGATTCTTTCCAACTCTCATAGCGACATAATCAACTTTGAATGGGACGCTAAGCATGTTGGGTTGTACATCAGAATGTTCTCAATGGGGCTAAGGCTTCATTTCTACCGCGTCATCTTGGCATTTAGGATTTTTTGGGTATGGCTCCCGCTTAGCTTCTATGCAACAATTGAAGAATTTTCTTGTCTTGTTATGTGGTGTGGAGGCAAACCCTTGAATTGGTTGGGGTTGAGAACCCATACCTGACCATCCATGAGTTTCTTCATGTTTACAGTATGAGAAGACACGACTGGAACCAATATAGTTTCCATTCACATACTGGTTATCGAGTTATCCATTTGGAGTCTCAACACTCTCATGTTAAAACTTGGGACTGAAAATCTTTCTTTGTGTTCAAAGACGGTTAGGAGTTTCCTGTTGGTGAGGCTTCCTGTCATGAGTTTTCGATTAGGTTTACCTAGGGTTTCGTCTTTTACTGTTGTGGCTTCGATGTGGTCCCAACCAGGGGGAGTTGTCACGCTTAAATGATGTCTATGCATTGGTAAAAGAGAACCCAGATTCCGCCAACTTTGACGAGGCTCTAATCTTGGAGAATGTCGATCATTTCTTGGTCATTTTGGATAGATCACGCATTGTGGGCCACAACATTCCAAGTTCTACGGGGCCTGGGCTTGCTTGCCAATGCAAGAGGGATCGCTCATTGTTGTTCCGCTCATCTTGATGGTACTGCAAGATGTTCCTCGCCTAACTCCGTTGCCCTTGTCCCTAAAGGCAAAAGGGAGACTCGCCAACCACCTCCTCCCCTACATGTTGATCGCCTTGCAGAAGTGATTGGGTAAGGCGCCTAATACTTTTATTCATTCATGGATCCAAGTTTTTTTTCTACTCAACCCCTAACGCTTTTCTAGACTCCCTTCTAGATTCTTTGTTCAAAAGGTTGTCGTCATCATTCTCCTCATCTCTGACCTCCAATGATTTCGTCGAGTCAATAGGGGTGGATGAGAATGGGATGCTTCTGATGTTCCCTGGGGGGGGTGTGGCCTAGGGTTCTAAGGCATGCACACATTCAACTGGGTCTAAGGGAAGTGGTGCAACCCCAATGGAGGAAATTCCATCGAATGCCAGTGCCCGTATAAAAGGGGATCGCCAGTGCCTACATAAGAGGGGAGGTGATGCTGTGGAAGAAGTGTCACTTGTTGCCATTGCTGGAGTGAAAGAGAAGGTAACGCCGGTGGCTGAGATCTCATTTGACGACTGTACTGACAAGTGCGGCACCTCGGTTGCTAATGAGATCTCAATGAGGATGTTTCAACAAGACTTATCTTATTGGCGTGAATCTCAAACGAGATAGATTTTGTTTGTTGATGGTTACGATGACTCCTTGCCTTATCCTATGGTCCCAAACGATGTGTTTCGTTTAGTTTTAGCCTTTCCTTGCCTTCTATCACATGGACTTCTTGTGATTGTATCATTGGTTGCCCATCCTCTCCCACTGCATGTATTTATGCCCAACAGATTGTTTATTTTTAGTTTCTTCCAAACCAACCAAATTCAAAGAGGTAGGGATGAACTTCATCCAATGAGAACCACTCAACTGGCACAGTCTGACCAACGCACCACTGCTAGCTCAGAGTTTTGATCTTCTCACAAAATCCTCATTTTCATTTTCCATAACGAACTGATCAGCTACGTGGTTCTCTGGCATGCATATATATCCTTTGCAAGAGGTGTCAATACAAGCTCCACCAGTAGAAAAGTAAATTGCATGAACACATACATAGTAAGTAACATGATCTATGTATGGGGTCAACTAGGTTAGAAGAAAAACCATAACCAGTGTAGGATAGGTATACGTGTTGCACAACCATGAGGCCACGTGTATGTATATAGCACAACCCATATGCATGCATGAGTCTTACAATCATTCCATAAATGTGTTTTCACAACAACAATATTATGCTATAAGCATAATAGCTTCATTTCAGAGAGTCTAGTCAAATGATTCAATATGAAAAATATTGCTCCACAATGTTCATAATTTCTACTGTTTCCTTCTTCTTCTTCTTTTATATATATATATATATTGAAATTGATTAACTAGAACACATGCAACCAGGGATGAAGCCAAGATTATAACTTTGAAGAGGCCGGGTACTTTTAGTTCTGAAATAAATAGTTGAATTGAAAATTTTAAGGAACACCATTAACAAATTGATAAAAAAAATGAGCAAAAAATAAGAAAGATAAAAAAAAAAAAAAAAAAAATCAAACTTGCATTCCTCCATGAATACAGGTAATTTTACATCTAAGTTTTTCACATGTTGCAGTTAAGAGAATAAGTGAACTATGGAAACAATCTATATAGGAATTATAAAAAAGTGATAATATATATAAACCATAAACTAAGTTTGTATTTTTCTAAATATTTTATAGTAGTAACATCGATCATATATTTAAAAAATTTTAAGTTGCCCATTGCATACTGCGTAGCTAGCTATCCAGTGAATATTTTAATTTTTAATATTACTTTTATAATTTATTTATTTTTATAAATCGGGTAATTTACTTTAGGTTATCTATTTTACTTTTTTACTGTTTTTTTATTTTTTTTTTAAAATAACTTTCTTGGCATGCCATATAAAATAGATTTTATTTTTTAAATGTCGATGATGAAATTTTGTGATAAAAATTCTATCAATAATGCCACTTGAAATAGATAAGCTAGTTAGTATGAAACATAAAGTGTTTGGATCATTTCACTTGTTAATTTGACTTTTCTCTAAAAAACATAATGACCAATATATTTCATATTTTGTAATAAATGGATTCTGTTAAATTTTTTGTTGATTAATCAATGGAGATTTGAGAGTTACTTTGAAATATTTGGAACTTGTCAAATTCTCAAAATACCCTTAACATGGAAGTTGTGTGACCAAAATACCCTTAAAATTTCAAAGCTTTCAAATTTTGGAATAGAAAATAGCATGCAATTCTAACTTAAGCTAGGATGGATACAAGTACTATAATTATAATGAAAAACTTATAAAATAAAGCTTCATAATTAACAACAGGAGTGACAAGATTAAGCAAATTTGGCCTGATTTAATGAGCCTATCCAAAATAAATCACTTAAATATGATTAAACATATAAGAACATTAGTAGTGGCCTAGCCGTTCTTTAGCCAAAATTTGATTAAGAAATTTACTTTTTCTAATTTAGTAGTCACTTTTTTACAACATCAAATAACAAACTTTCGAAATCAAATAACAAACACAGAAAAATATATAACAATGATTTGGCCAGCAATTTGGGCTGACTATATTTAACAAATAAAAAATGTGAAAGTTAAAATATATATTGTCAATATTGATTTTGATGTGAATGATTTTTAAGAACATTAGTAGTGGACTCAATAAAATTTGACTAAAATTTAGCTAGAAAAATCACTTTTATAAATTTAGCTAACCACTTTTCAACAATATCAGATAACAGTTTCTCCAAATCTATCACTATTCTATTAAAATATTGATTTTGACCTTTTCATTTATTTTGACATGTTCCTTTGTCTGAAGCTGCTGTTCCTTTATCTTTCTCAACTCTTGGCATAAAGCACATCAACTGAAGCTACGATTCCTTTGTGTCTCTCTTCTTGCGCGGGAGTAAGATGAATTTTTCTTTATGTTTTCTTCTTGTGCGGGAGGAACAATAGGCAGCGAGAAGAAAATTATTTATGGTGAAAATAATATTTAGCTAGCCCAAGGGGCCGGCCAGGGAATAAATCTTGAGCTAAAATTACTATTCATTTATTGAGTCCATTATAATAGATTTTTGTGCAACCTAGCAAAATTTTAGCCAAAATTTGGCTAAATTGAATCCACTACTAATGCTCTAAGACCAACAAAAATATCGCTAACAGCAAGACTCATCAGATTTCTCAAACTCAAACCAAACAAAACTGAGATTATTAACACATTTACATATTGCAATCCCAAATCAGACTCAAAATTGCCTGTACATATTCAATTCCCAATTCAGCTAGTACACAATATTACACAAAATATGGAAGAACAAAATAAATACTGTGATTTACAGTTTCAACACTTCTTTGTGAGAAGAAGATGGAAAACAAAAATTACAGAAGGCATAGCAGGAAAATAACATTTCAATTCCATCAATATTACTGACACCTCCTCCCCCCAGCCCAAACCAAATTCCCAGATAAGAGAAAAAAATAAAGGAATGAATGTGATCTATATCATATCAAATTAACAAAATATCATCTAAATTTGTAACTGAGCTTACTGGCTACTTTTCTGCACTTCTGAATGTTTTGTTCACTTGAGAAAGAATTTCCAAATATCTCTATCAGCCATATCTTTGACTAAATGTGCTCCAAAAATGCCTTCTTCATCTACAAGACTTTTCAGGTGCCGTGCTCCACTGTTGAAGCCAACATAATTCCTCTTTGTGGCTAAGTACAACACTCCGTATGGAGGTCTCACACACTGGTTATCCAAAGAAAATAAGTAAAAGATGAGTAGGATAGTTGCAGCTCAATTCCACATGAGCAAATCAACAACAGAAGGCAGAAAAGCAAAAGAGGTGTAAAAATCACGTAACACATACCCATTACAAATCCACAGAGCTTGAGTGATGTTTACATATATTCAACTGCCGTGGCACTACCAAGAATTGTAATTTATTTCTATTGTTTGGCATTTGTTCAAATGTTATATATGTTAATGGGCATAAACTTCTAATCTCAGAACAAGGATAGAGATGGCATATGAGATGCTTCCGTTATTACAACAAGGCTCTAGTGCAGCATCTACATGCCTCCGACAAACATATACATATCTCATAATTTTCTTTCTCAATTATTTGTCAAGGATAGGTAGCCCAACTATATCATCTTAATTTAAGCACTCACATATTTTGAACAAAATATGCCAAGAAAAAGAGAGAAAAATCCTTGAACGCTCTCTTTTCTCAGACCTACTAATAAATCACAGTGTAACAAATATAGATACCAATGAATTTCAGATTACTAGGGAGTACTTATAAAGAAAACAAGGAGATTACCAGAAATCCTCTGCCAATATGGTCATGAGAAAGATTGGAAGCATGTATGCTGATTTAACATAATATCACCAAAATGACTCACTCATAAGAGATAAAGAAACTTACCTTTTTTATGAGTGCATATAGCTTCTTCAAAGACGTAACTGAGTATGGGATATCTGTCATCAAAATAACATCATATCCACCCTCTCCCTGATCGTTCTCACAAGCCCTCTCCCACGCCCGACTTCCGGAAAGCTTTCTTGATCGCCTCGAGGAGGATTCCTGCCCCACGATGCTACCATCTAGACTGCTACATCCATCCATGAAATCCTCCTCGGAGAAGCTCAAGCTCATTACTGGTGTCACTTCAAAGTTTTCACTCTTCACAACAGACAAGATGCTGGGGAGTTCTTCCCAGTCCCCAGCAAAAAAGTGAACTGATGGAGCCAGAGTTTGTCTGGATGGAGTGAGGGGGCTCTCTGGCTGTCGGCTCTGCTTGTCCCGAGCCTGCTCAAGATTTGCAAGGACATTTGGTATGGTTGTGCATCTTATAGTTTCTGCATTGAGGTCTTGAAAGTGTACTGTGCAAGCACCCTGTACATGAATTAATCAGATATAGAGCAAGTACAATATTAGAGAACCAATTTTAATTGCTTTTATGTATTTCCTTATTTAGTTTATGCCCCTGGCCTCTTTCATTTTTCAAGCAAATTTCTGGTTTGTTCTCCATGATGCATATATTTGACAGTGTTTTGACTTTAGATGGTGCATTCATAAAGTGTAACTTCCCAAGTGTTAATGTCTCTGGTTCAAATTGTACTCCTTATCAAGATAACAATGGGGAGAAGGATAAGGCTGCGGCCTCAACACCTACTGTATATTTGTGAAAATTAGCAATCAGGAAAAAAAAAAAAAAAGAAAAAAAAAATGAAAAGGAAATATCTTTCAAAGTTTGCGGGCAAGCAGAAATTTTGAAAAATTAACAGATTTCACTGAGTATTTGCAATGATGATGAGGGCAATTTCAATTCACTAATGATTTGAGCCAAAAAACTTAAGAAGTCCGGAATGCAGAGACTAAAATTTGAAAAAACAAATTAGGGGTGTAATAAAAGTGCATATCTTCTATGGGCAAGCAATTATATGGATGTTTTGCACACTTGCCTTCTAACTATAAACAATGACTTGAACAGACAGACATCCTTTATATATAGATGAGATTTTCATCTAACTACGGGCCATCTCTGTTACTTGAAGGTAGATTTCAAGTCCATTGGTTTAAAATCAACAGTGATTAAATACAATTTTTTTTAAAACATTTGAAATAACCAACATTAGATGGTGCCCCTCAATAACTTGCTCGTGTTTTCATGAATTACTAAGTACAAGTTCCTGCATAGAATAAACAATATGCTTTTTATATATAGAAATGTGGAGAGAACGGAGCTGGAAGTAGATGGGAGAGAGAAAAAACTAAAGCGAGCCGTTTTATAAACTTCAAGGCAGATGTATAAATGAGAAATGTGCAAAAGTAAAGGTCCAAGTCTCAATCAGTTAACAGAATTTACCTTCAAGCAGGCAAAGATCCCAGGGAGTCCATAACTGCAACCGAGCTGCAAGAATCAGCAAGTAGATATGTTAATTTGAAAGGCTTAACTTAACTCATACTGCATCAAAAGAAAAATTAGTCACAAGGATCAAATGAGTGACAAAGCAATCATCACCCAACACATTTGAAAATGTTCAAGTAAAAAGGTTTCCTCATAAAGATAATATAGAAAACTGAAGCACAGTTAAGGTATTAGAATGTAAATCAGAAGCACATTTAGATTAGTGTTATATATCAGCAGGAAAATTGAACTAAACCAGCATAGAGAAATATTCAAAGTGCAGATCCACATCAATGATTCTTTGGATGTGGTAATCCTCTGTAAATGGAATCAGCCATTAAAAAAAAAGCTATTCTTTACATGGTCATGAGCAAGACAATCCTGGCAAATATACATTTTTCCCATCCAAGAACACCATGGAATGAATATGTTGATTTTCTGAATTGGGATTGATATTACTAAATGTCGGATTTCTAGGGAATAAATTAGGAAATTCTATTTTTTGCAAATAAAGTAATTTCAGATTTTAGTCATTTCTGTCAATGTTTTGAATACCGTTTCGGTGACCGTTTCGGTCGAGGCATTGAAATGAAATATTTCGGTACCGGTACTGTTTCGGAATAGTCAATATATGAATAAATTATATATATATATATATAAATTATATTCTAAAATAATAGTATATATATGAATAAATTATATATATATGTATATAAATTATAAATAGTCTAGTTTGAATTGAGGGAATCCAAAAATGAGCTTGCAGTTTGAAGAAATGAAAAAAAAATAAAAAAAAATGTAAAGGCCGAAAAATGTATATAGGCCGAAATCTGATGTATAGGCCGAAATCTGATATATCAGCCGGTACAAGCCGATATATAGGCCAATATATCAGTCGAAACAGGCCGAAACAAGCCGAAACAAGCTGATACGGCCGAAATTTTGGCCGGTACGAAACACCATACTTGTCTATACCGGCTACCCGGCCAGTACGGCATATTTCGGCCGTGCCGGCCGATACGAAACGAAATTTAAAACTATGGTTTCTGTTTCCTGTTTTCTAGCCTAGAGATTTGCTGATTTTGTGGACTTCCTGATTTGGTGGCCTTCCTCTACTATTTATCTTGTAATCATCTCTCTTGAAATTTAATAAGAATGATTATTCTTCTTCTCAAAAAACCTTCATGGTATCAAAGCTTCGTGATCTTTTTCTATTTTCTTCTTTCTTTTGATGATGTCGTATAAGTCGGCAATGACCCGTGCCCAAATAAATCCTACTGTCTCTTCTGGTACTTCTGAAACCATTCCACCCAATCCCACTATTCCTCCCATGCCTGTATCTGCCGATAACTATTCCCAGAATTCAGCCCTTTATTTCACAGTTACAAAACTCAATGGGCACAACTATCTCGAGTCTGTAAAATTGGTGATCGATGGCAGAGGCAAAATTGGGCATTTGACTGGCAAAATATCGAAACGTGCTACTGGTGACCCTAATCTAAAAAAATGGCAGTCCAAAAATTCTCTTGTTATTGCTTGGCTCATCAATTCCATGGAACCTGCCATTGGACCTCACCTATTTCTTCCCACTCGGATGCAGTCCCTTTTACCAAGGAGTAATTAGAGCACTTGTACAAATTGTTTCAATCTCCAAAACTGTCCTTAACTCCGTCTTGTTCTTTGGTACAAAAGGATAACTCTCTTGCTACTGCGTTTTTAGGTGTTATTCCTAACTCTATTCATTCTTGGATAATTGATTCTAGCGCAACTGATCATATGACTGGTTGCTCCAAATTGTTCTCATCCTATAGTCCGTGTGCAGGCAATAAAAAGGTCAAAATTGCAGATGGTTCACTATCGGTAATTGTTGGGATAGGAACTATCAAACTCACTTCGTTGTTAACCCTCCATGATGTGCTCCACGTTCCCAATTTGTCTTGCAATTTGTTGTCCATCAGTTCAATTACCTCTGATCATCAGTGTCAAGCTAATTTCTACTATTCTTATTGTGAGTTTTAGGAATTGACCACGGGGAGGATGATTCGCAGTGCTAAGGAAAAAGATGGACTCTATTATTTTGACGATGGACCTAACTTGAGTAGACGATTTCAAAGTATTGGCTTAAATTCTGTTTCCTAAGTTAATGATATTATGTTATGTCACTATAGGTTAGGCCATTCTAGTTTTCAGTATTTAAAATACTTGTTTCCTAATTTCTTTCGGAATAAAAATCCATCTTCTTTTCAATGTGAAGTTTGTCAGTTTGCTAAACATCATTGTGCATCCTTTTCCACCCAACCCTACAAATCAACTACACCATTTACTGTGATTCATAGTGATATCTGGGGCCCATGCAGAACATCTACATATTCTGGCAAAAAATGGTTTGTGACCTTTATTTATGATCACACGAGATTAAGTTGGATTTATTTGAAGAAGGAAAAATCTGAAGTGGAAACAAATTTGAAAATTTTTTACACCATAGTACAAACACAATTTCAAAAAAATATTCAAATATTGCGGAGTGATAATGGTCGAGAATATTTCAAAAACATTTTGGGCCAATTTTTTCTTGAAAAAGGAATTGTTCATCAATGCTCTTGTGTCAACACTTCGCAACAAAATGGTTTGGTTGAAAGAAAAAACAAACACTTATTGGAAGTAGAACGGCATTGCTTTTTACCAATCAGGTACCTAAATATCCTTGGGGTGAATCTGTTCTTAATGCTACATATCTCATAAATAGAACGCCTAATAAGGTTTTAAGCTTTGAAACACCTTTTGATGTTTTTCATAAGTTTTATCCAACAAATCGGCTTTCTTCTTCTTTACCACTAAAGATATTTGGTTGTACCGCTTTTCTTCATATGCATAGCCATAATCGAGAAAAACTTGAACCCTGAGCCACAAAATGTGTGCTTGTTGGTTATGCTCCTACTCAAAAGGGGTATAAATGTTTTGAACCCATTTCCAAAAAAATGTTTGTTACATGGATGCTACATTTTTTGAATTACATCCCTATTCCACGCCTCATCTTCAAGGGGGGAACCAAAACAAAGATTTGGCTATTTTTCATGATTTTTTCCAAACTGAAGACTCGCAAAATGATCCTTCTCCAACTTTGATTATTCAACCTGAAAACCCAAGCTTTATTATACCAGGAGAAAATGAGTTGAGTTTTTTAGATACTGAAAAGGCAAGTCTTCCTACAGTGATGTTCATGACCCTATAATGACTAACAAAGGAGAAACAAAAACAAAAACCACAGCGTTGGTACCATTTGACATTGTCTACTCGCGACAGAAGACAACTTGAAAGAAAGGGTCTTCCAATCCTTTGCACTGCACTGCCCAGAATCCGTAAACCCTCCAGGTAATGTCCTCACCGAGCCTTTACCTCTTGTTCAGCCCATTTCATCTTTGAGTTCTGAACCCAAATTTGGTTCCAATCCTTAGTTCGATGATTTTGAACCTCCCATTGCTGTCTAGAAGGGTGTAGCTCTTGCACCAAGCATCCATTGTACAATTATGTGTCATATGAAAATCTATCATCTGCTTTTCGTGCTTTTACCTCACAATTGTCTTGTATGGAGATTCCTAATACTGTGTAGGATGCTCTAAAAGTTACTGAGTGGAAGGAGGCTATCTTCGAGGAGATGAAAGCTCTTGAAAAACATGGCATGTGGGAGTTAGTTGATCTACCAAGAGGAAAGACAATTGTAGGGTGCAAATGGGTGTTTATAGTCAAGTATAAATCTGATGGCTCTCTAGAATGGTATAAAGCTCGATTGGTTGCCAAGGGATTCACTCAAACCTATAGCATTGATTACTTGGAGACATTCACCCCAGTCACAGAACTAAACTTTGTAAAAGTTCTTTTGTCACTTGCAGCTAATCGTGACTGGCCTCTGCAATAGTTAGACGTAAAAAATGCATTTCTCAATAGAGATCTGGAGGAAGAAGTGTACATGGATGCACCTCCAGGATTTGGTGAAAAGTTTGGCACAAAGGTGTGTAAATTGAAAAAGTCCTTATATGGGTTACAACAGTCACCAAGAGCCTGGTTTGAGAAATTCATGTAGTTTCTTAAAAGTTAGGGGTATACTCAAGGTCAAGGTGATCATACGATATTTACAAGACATTCACAAGATAGGAAGATAGCGATACTGATTGTGTATGTAGATGATATAATTCTCATCAACATTTGAGATCAAGGACTTAGGATCTCTAAGGTATTTCCTTGGAATGGAGGTTGGTTGGTCGAAGAAAGGGATTGTTGTCTCCCAATAGAAGAATGTCCTTGACCTCCTTAAGGAGATTGGGATGAGCGGTTGTAGGCTAGCAGACACTCCAATCGATCTCAATCAAAAACTTGGAGATGACAAGGAAGGTGATCCAATGAATACAACTCGGTATCAAAAGTTGGTGGGAAAGTTAATTTACTTATCACATACACGGCTTGATATTGCTTTTGCTGTGAGTTTCTCACCTTACGAGAAACATCTTGAAGCAATTTATTGGATTCTTAGATATTTGAAAAGTACACCAGGCAAGGGTTTACTCTTCCAGAAGACCACACAACAGAACATAGAGGCATACATTGATGCAGATTGGGCAGGCTCAGTTACTGATAGGAGATCCATGTCAGGATACTGTACTTATGTCTAGGGAAATATGATCACATGGCGAAATAAGAAACAGAATGTGGTTGCAAGAAGCAATGCCAAGGCAGAATATAGGGCTATGGCTAACGGAGTTTGTAAGATGCTATGGCTGAAGAGAATTCTTGAAGAGTTGTGGATGCTGGTGCCAATGAAGTTGTATTGTGACAACAAAGCTGCCATAAGTATTGCTCAAAATCTTGTACAACATGATTGCACGAAGCATGTAGAGATTGACAGACACTTCATAAAAGAGAAGATTGATAGTGGAGCTGTTTGCATGCCTTTTGTTCCTACTACTCAACAAATAGCCGATATCTTCACCAAAGGACTTTTCAAACCTAGATTTGAGCTCTTTGTAAGCAAGTTGGGCATGGCAAATATCTACACTCCAACTTGAGGAGGGGTGTCAGATTTCTAGGGAATAAATTAGGAAATTCTAGTTTTTGCAAATAAAATCTGAAATTACTATTTTAGATTTTAGTTGTTTTTGTTTCTTGTTTTCTAGCCTAGAGATTTGCCGATTTGATTTGCTGATTTTGTGGACTTCCTCTACTATTTATTTTGTAATCGTCTCTCTTGAATTTTTTTTTGTTAGGGAACCTCTCCAAGGCAGGGCCGTTCGGACCCACTCCTACAAAGTAAACCCCGGTCTCGTGCACCGCACTCTCGGAAGTTTCCCTACAAGAAACTGGTTAAATTGCTGGTTTTTTACCAAGGGTGTGGCCCCAAAGGATTATTTGCACCCATGAGGTGTTGAACCTTAGACCTTGAAGGGAATGATATCCCAAGACCAAGGCCTTCACTACTTGAAATTTAATAAGAATGATTATTCTTCTTCTAAAAAAACCTTCACTTAAAAAACAAAAAAGAAAATAAAGCATATTATTTTTTATAAGTAAAAAAAAAAGAAACTGAAGAATATTAACAAGACCTAGCAAGTAATTGAAATTCCCCTTTGACTGGATTACCTCAAGTACTGTTTTGCCTCTAAAACTCAATAGTCCATCACGAATCTCATTCTTCAGGACATTAACAAGATCAATAGAGCTGTCCCAAGATTTCATATTACCTACAAACCAGAGTTTTAGTTGTAAATTAAAATCAATCATTTGATATATATCTTTGCGTGGAGAACAAAGCCACTAATGGAACAAAATTATATCAAATCTCTCTATAGAGAATAGGAGAGTGCTAAAGTAGTAATAATAACAACGCTGATGACAATAATAATAATGATAATAATAATAACAGTCCTAATAAGTGGCAAATTCAGATTGGACAAAGTCACATGAAAATGAATACACTGTCATGTACCTACCATCAGGTTTTGAAGCAATCATTTCCAAACCATTGAAGCCAATGATATCAGCAACACTAACTCTACCCTGAAGCAGATTGGAAAAAGGCATCAATTCATATTTCTCATTGAAGGAAAAAACTGAGGCTCACAATTTAGCCAATGATAAAAAAATAAGATTCGATCAGTTTTTAAAATGGTAGCAGCAGGAAGAACCAAAACAATACTGCTTATAAATTTTGTAACATTCACATAACCAGATTGGTGTGCGTAACTCAGGGATGGAGGGGGGCTTCAGGCCTCCCCGCCCCCAAATTTTTAAAAAGTCCCAAAGACTTCCCCCCCAACTTCACTTTCCTGGTTCCGCCCCTATAAATGTTATTCGTTTTTTTTGGGGAGGAGGGGTTGAAGAAAGAGGAAAACATGGCCTCTACAACTGGATTAGAGAAGATATGTAAGAATTTACTTTTTCCTCTTCCATCAGAACAGAAAGATCATGTAACACAGGTGAACGTATAAATGCTGATGAGCACAACTGTCAAATTAAGGGTCTGACTGATGCACCTTGAATACATTGAGCCCTTGTAAGTCTACATTCTCCCCAGCATATTTGTACAGGTGAGCTGTCTGCATAGGAGAATGAGGAGAGTATTAGAGCTCAGAACACAATTTAACTCTCCCCTCCCACCACAAAATAAAAAAGGAAAAAAGGCTGCAGCTGAAGAATCCCACACTATATGGTGATAACTCTTCATTTTCTTGACACACTAAGATTAAGATGGTTCATGATGGGGATCAGGGAACTACCTTTGATGGGAGAATCTCAACAGCAGGCGAAGGGAAATGCACATCTCTCTCTGAAATGGAGGATGTGCTCTGACTTCCACGGTCATGGGGCACCAACCCAGGCAAGCACTGAGAAAGCAATACCCGAGCACGCATCCTTACTTGACCTTTAAATAGCTGTACTTTGGAAAGAACAAACTCAACACTTCAGATCAAAATGCAGAACATTCCTTAAGGAATTACATGCTAAAAGCTTAGTAATCACAAAAAGATAATGATAAAAACAAATATTCAGCTGAGACTCCAATTCTCCAAAAAATCATAATGATGCTAACAACATGAAATATATAAGAAGAATTTATGCTAAAAAACTAGAGATCTAAATGGTCCTGCTAATATCAAATCTACACTAATACAACAAGAATGTATCTGAAGGGTGAGGAATCATCATAGAATGTAGAATCAACAGGTCATAATCATAAACAAGCAAGTACTTAAGGAGGAGGAAAAAAAACAAAAAACCTGAAGGAAAAAAAATAAAAAGCAGTACTTGTTAAGAGAATGACACTTGTGATAACAAATCCTAATGAGAACCTCTTATACGGAGATATGGCTATACTACCCAATTTAGAAGCAAGTACTTAAGGAGGAGGAAAAACAAAAGACCTAAGGAAAAATAAAAAATAAAAAAGTAATACTTGTTAAGAGAACGATACCTGTGATTACAAATCCTAATGAGAACCTCTTATACGGAGATATGGCTACACTACCCAATTTAGGGTATAAAAGAAGACATTTAATACAAAATAACACCCAAGTGGAAATGGCCCAAAGAGAACTAGTAGAATCACTTTCAGGCAATCAAAACTGCAAAGGATTCACATGGGAGCATTCAATTAATTTGACTCATTCAGACACCATGGGAGCATCTAAATACCTCACTGGCAATAATTTCAGAAATTAATAGTTTAATAAGATAACCAGTAAATCATCCGACTTGTGCTCCAGAAAAGATATGGTTTTTCAACATGAAGCCTGAGGAAAATAAAAGGAAACTACAATCCCAGCCAAGCAGAGCCAGAGACCAGATATCTGAAGATGTCTCCAGAATATCATAACTGAAGTCAGCCCTTATCTTCAATTGCATTTAAGGGAGAGATACAAACAAACAAACAAACAAAAGGAAGGAAAGAGAGTATTAAAAAGAAAAAGAAGGGACCAAAAGTGAATAATAACAACAATGACAATATTTAACATTACACACAAACCAACTAAAATCTCCAAGACCGTCCAAAAAGCAAAATGATAAAAAAATAAAACACGACAGAATGTAAAGAAAAAAAAAAAATTCCCGTAAATATACTTCCAGAGTTCATTAACATACGAAAACTAAGAGATGTAGAAGAGTGGAACTGACCCACATTTCAATTACGTTCGAAAAGAAAGCCTACGTTAAAAGGCCAATAAAGATACAACTGCAAGCAATCAAGAGGAATTCAAAAACATAAAGAAAAGGCACTTGATCCGATTATACCAAAAGTTCCCACAAGACATAAACCTCCAAATTTCACAAACCATATGATAACTTAATTATGCAGAAAAATACGCTCAACCAGCTTCTTCTTTCACATCCAAGACCAAAAGCCAGCGAGCAAAATCAATTACGATTGCTTGGGGGAAAAAAAAAGGGAACTGGGCTAAACGAAGAAAGCAAAACCTTACCAACAAAGTCAATGCCTGCGATAAGCAAGAATTCAACCCGAAATTCTGAATCTAAGAAAGGCCCTTTTTATAATGCAATCCAAGGTATCAAACGCTTAAAACATTACAATTTCAGAGCAAAGAGATCGTTCCTTTCCCACCAAGTCAAAACAGAATACCAAAGTTAAATGGAGATGCTTATAGGGAGAGAACGGAGAAGCTTCGGTGCAGGCATGAACTATTACTACCGAATCCCCAACAATGCCCCTCGTTTTAAAGTAATAGTATCGAAACAACCAGTGTAAGTGAGGTACATTACGGCGGCGTTTTCGCGTAGAAAATAAGGGTAATTCCGGACAGGCACGATAATTTTAGCCTTTGGGTGAGACTCGTGAGATTTCTTGTGTAAAGGGTTAAGGGTTGGTCGGCTGTCGACGTGTCGTTTTTGTCTTCTGGACTTGTAACTTAAATGTTATCAAAATTTATAGAATTACAAAAGACACGAAGAGATTTTATATAAAGTAAATTTATAAATTAATATAATTTTATAAAATTTGTTATATTTATTTTATAATAAAAGTAATTTTATAATTTGATATATTACATAAATTAATATCAGTTTGTAGATTTATTTTTGTGTAATTTTTTTATGACTAAAGTATTTTTTTAAAATTTATATTAGTTAAAATAAAAATGAAATTCATAAACTTAAAAGTAGTTAATAACTCTATTTTAAATTAAAATTAAAATTAATTATATAAAATTAAAATTATTTTTAATGAAATGGCATAATCAGTTGGTTATATAAAATAAATATAAAAATATGGTTGATGTATCATTGCCCTTCACGCATGAAATAATCATTACTTTTGATTAGAAAAACAAAAATAATCATTACTTTTACCTTGCCATCTTCTTTGAGATATACATCATCATAAACTTGTACCTTGCAATTCTCATTGAGATATGATCATAAAATGCTTTCATTTCATACTTTCACCAACACCTCAAAGTTAATCATATTGATAATTTGGAGTGAAAGTAAAATATTTTGTATATAGGATGGAAATAAAAAAATAAAAATAAAATTAGTGAGAATTTGAGGGTGAAAAATCTAAAATTGTAAATTCAATATAAACATTTAATGATAGGTCTTTGAATAGATTGAATACAATTATTAACAACAAACACTCATCTTTTTTCAACATTTGGTAAAATTTGATTGCTATTATGGTCATGTTTGGCTGCTGGGATTCCAACTTCCAAGTTTGGTGTAGGACTGAGACATGGATTGACTTCAACCCTTGAGGAAAATGGTACCAGCAATTTCACACATGTTTTTCAAAGATGATGGTTAGTGGGGAGAAGTATGGAATTGTCTAGAACGCATAACATCACCCATTTTCATCAGAAATTAGAGAATCCTAATAAAAGGTAGTTGAAAGTCTTTTTAAATAAAATAAAATAAAATAAAATATAAGGACGCAATTTCAAACTTCGCTTACGATCCTATAAGCACCCACCTTAGATAATTTTAAGATTGGTCTTATAATATTTATTACTAATCAATTGACCTAAATCAAAAATACAATATCGGATCTCGATCAAAGGGTTCTGAATTTGTCTCTACATCTTATATATAAAGTGAAATTTAATTGGAGAAACTTGGAAGAGACTACTACAATAATATCAAGGAAGATTCAAGACTAGGAACAGCCATATCATGTGAAATGAAAGAGAAGTAATAAAGACACTTGAACCCAAAAATAAAAAAATAAAAAAATTCATGACTATCACAAGAAACTAAGGGTAATTTATAATAAGAAGAGGCATTAACATGTGAAAAGCAATAAAGCAGCATATTGAAATGTCAAATCAGCTTCGATCGTATCAATATTTACATTATAAGGAATTTGAAATCACTGCAGAGAATGATATTGATGCCAAGCTACAATCATAACTTACTCACACCCATTTCTTTTTACCGGATGAGTTAATTTAAAGCCGTTGGAATGACCAAATAGCAAAATTAGAATTATTTTAAAATTATTTTATAATTCTACTGAAATTTAGAGTAGTTTTATAATATTGAGATTTAATTTTAGAAAAAATCTATTCATAAGCCTACACACCACACACCACAATTTTTTTTTATTTTATTTTATTTATTTTTCTAATTAAATATGTATTATATGGATAATGAATAAAAAAATATAAATATTTTAAGAAGAATAAAAAAAAAATTGAAAAAAAATAAAATAAAATGAAAAACAATTTGGTGTGTGGTGTGTGGGCTTATGAGTAGCAATGCTCTTATTTTTAATAGAGTGACCACATGATTCATGTATTGGTTAAATATAGATTTAGAGTGTGTAAACTTTGAGTAAGTCTTTGAAAAAAAGAAAAATGTATGACTCATTATTAAACAAATTAATTTTTTCAAATGGGTTTTAAAAAAAAAAAAAAAAAAAACTTGCACGAGATTTGCATCCCATAAATTTGTACAAATTATTTTCGATGTCAAATATAAATATATTGTAGTATCACATTAATATGTTACACACACCCATTTATTCTAATGAGAAATAACAATAATATGTATTTTTTCATTACTTAAATTAAAGAAATATAGATTTATTACAATAAAATGTCTAATTAATGTCCTATAATATTGGGGTTTTTGTCAATATATTACTAATAAATTTAGACAGAAATATATAAAATTGAATTGGAATATGTTACCGTTATAAAAGAAGAAAAAAAAGAAAAGAAGAAGGGTAAATTACTCTTCAAATTCTTGGGATTTTTCAAACGAATCCATGGTTAAGGGTGATATTTCAAACTGGCCCTCCATTGCAATTCCATAGGTTCACTACGGAAAATATTGACGTGGCATATTATTATTGCCACATTATAATAACTATTAAGAAAAAGACACGTGTCATGTTTATATACAGCTGCCTAAGAAAATTTTATAAAATAAAAAATTTATGTGTAGTTATTTTTGTGTACTTATTGTATATTTTACTGATATGATTGATTGTATTATTTTTTTAATATAAAATAACTATTTTAACCAATAATATTAATAAAATATGTAAAAAATATGTAAAAATAATTTTATATAGCAGACTAATTTTTAAAATTACATTAACAGCAAAAATACATAAAAATGAAAAATTCGAAGAAAAAAATTGGATGGCAACCCACCCCACTTGCGGTCTTGATTGACTGGTATCCAATCACCCATTGAGTTGTTGAATTTAATTAATTAATTTTTATTTTTAATATTTGTTTTTATCTTTAGAGAAATCGTATACTTCTTTAAGTAGGTAAAAGTTGACAATTTGCCAGTACAACAGAGTCGATACATTGATCAACATAACCGACATCAATGATTTCTTGCAATTTTGTGACAGCATTTTGGCCAAATGGTTAGCCACCACCACCTTTTCCTTTCTTCTCTCTTTTTTTTTTTTTTTTTTAATAATAACAAAACACATTCCATTTATAATAGAGGATATATAAATTTGATTTAAAAACAAGTCAGTTACAAACGTTAATAACTTTCCAACATACTTCTGTGATTGACATGGTCTAGTCCAGACGACAGATTTCTAAAAACCTAAGTCTAAGAGATTTGTCGTGTACAACTCTATCCACAATAGAGTTAACAAAACTCCATATCCCGACTAAGTAGAGTATGGAGCACTAACCCCACCATAAGCATTGCCAAGCAGAGGGAGGGACCACTCCATTCGGACTAAGGTCTAAAGACACTATTTTTTTGGATTTTTATTTTTCTAAAAAGTAAAGACAAGACGTGAAATAAAATACAATGAAGAACACTGCGCAAAACCAAAAAAACAATATACCAAGAGGTTGTTATGGTGCGTGCAGTACACGCTTCACTCTGGGAGGAACACCAACGGCCGATCTTGGAAGTCCCAGACTTATAGGGTCCAAAAGAGCCACGCGTGGCGTCGGCAAAAGGCTTCCTGGTGGCGCGTGAGAACCATGCGCCGAACGTTTCCTAGAACTTCAACTTGCAAGTGCGGGCCACTCGCCGCTCCGTTTGGCCCCATATTTGGTGGTCTTAAAGATCGACGGTTGGCGACACCATAGAGGGGCTGGTCTGTGGTCGCTGGAAGCTTCCAAATCTACAATTCTCTCTTATTTGGCCTAAAAAAATAAAAAAACATAAAACAAATCACTACACAGAGGAGGAGGGAAGGGGGAGAGAGGGAGGGAGGGGGAAGGGAGCAGAAGCTCCCACCCCCTCTAGCCGGATCTATGGAGAGAGTTTAGAGAGAAGGGAGATAGTTTTTTCTAGAGAGAGAAGGGAGAGACCCGCTAATTCGAGCCACCATGTTAGCCACTCTGATATAGCCACCATGTTAGCCTCTCTAATTTGACACTCTACAGTTTATGCCAAGAGCTTTTTAGCATCTAGCAAAAGAGCTAGTTTCCATTTCATTGGATTGGATTGTAAAGCTTGTACTACTTGGATAGCATCTCCTAAGATAAACTTATTCAATCCAAGAGCCTTATAGAGTCTAACAGTTTCAACCATTCCCCATGCCTTAGCTCCAACCGGAGAAGTGCAATAACTCAAATATTTCCTTTTTGTTGCAAGAACACCCTCTTGATAATCTCTGATCACCACACCAATCACAATTTTAGCAGAAATCTTCTTAAACAACAACATCCCAATTGACTTTGCACCACTCAAGCATAAGAGGTTCCCATCTTAAGACAATCATTGGAACGGTACTGCTACTCCCAACATGGGTTACAACTACCTTTTGGTAGTCTTCATAGGTTAATTCAACTAGACCAAAGAGTATTTGAAGATGTAAAAAAGCACCTTCATTAATCAGTTTTTTTCTTCTTAACTATATCACCCTAGTAGTCATAGCAATGGACATAAGTTGTTAAAAAATAACTCCAAAATCATTAGCACAGAAAGAAGATCTCTGAATGGTTTTTCTAGCTAGCTTCCAAACATCCTTGGCTAGAGGACAAGACCACAAAATATGGCCAATTGTTTCAGCTTCTAAGTTACAAATAGGGCACAAATGGTCCTTAACCATAGTTCTGTTATACATGTTCAACTTAGTAAGAAGAGAACCTATGCATTCTCGCCAGAGGAACATCTTAACTGCATTTGGAATACTAAGTGACCAAATCTTCTTCCATAGAAAACCATGAGCAGAAACTGAAGAGGACTCCCCATGAGACATTGTCTTAAGATGTTGCTGAAGATGATATGCACTTTTCATTGTGAATTTTTCTAAGGATGTACATTTCTATGCAAGCTGATCTTCACAATTTTCAACACTTAGCAGTAAAGAAAAAAACGAGTTGTACATCTACTTCATCAAAAACATCATTGACCAATTGAGTATTCCACCATCCAGTCTCTAGATCAACATGATTAGCTACCCTTGCATCCTCATGAAGTATCCTAATAAGAGACTGGATTCTGCATGAGTATTGTCCATTTATTTTTCCATATCTTAATGTTCTACCCATTGCCAACATGCCAAATAAAACCTTCATGGAGTAAGGTCACTCCTGCTCTTAGGTTTCTCCTAGCAAATGATGGCCTAGATCCCATACTAGAATGCAAAAAATTAGTAGTAGGGAAGTATTTGGCGTGAAAAATCACTCTGGATGTTTTAGCAATCTCCATGCTTGCTTAGCTAAAAGAGTTTTGTTAAAAGAATTCAAATCATGAAAACCAAGACCTCCTTGCCCCTTCCCATAACTCAGTGAATTTTAGCTCTTCTAATGTATTTTATTGTGTTGGTGCTAATAACCCTATAAAAAATTAGCCATCATGCAATTTAGTCTCATACACAAAGCCTTGGGTAACAAAAACACACTCATTATGTAAGTTGGTATAGCTTGTAAGTTGTACCATAGCTTTGGTCAGGAATTCCCACCTATCCTGTGAATAAAAAAAATTAATTTCCAATTGTCCATCCTTCTAGTAACTCTCTCTCTCTCCAATATACTCTAAAAAGCTTGCACCTTTGATTTGCCAACAAGAGACCCAAGGTATTTATCAAAGCTGGTTGAGGCTCTAAGCCCAAAATAGTCATAAGTTGCTATCAAAGCAATGTACCTGTATTTTTGCTGACAAAAAGAAGTTTTCTCTCTATTAGGTTGCTGACCAGAAACTCCCTCATGCAAGGCAAGGATCTGGTTTAGTCTGGACTATTCAATCAGATTGGATCTACAAAACCCAAACTATCATTTGCAAAGAACAAGTGATTTACTTTAAGTGACCCTCGAGCCATAGGAACTCTAGAAATGAGGCCTCTCCTCTTAGCAGAGTGAAGTTGATCACTCAGAACTTCTGTACAAAGGATAAGAAGGTATGAAGATAAATGACAATGCTATCTTAAGCCACATTGAGGCTTGAATACTTCTTGTGGAACACCATTGACAATAATGGAGAAAGAGGAAGATGTTATGCACTTGATTCCTTGAATATCAACTGCAGGAAATGACTGTGATAAGGTTCACTTATGTCAAGCTTTAGTGCCATATATATTTTCTTCCCTTTAATCCTAGTATGCGTAGTGTGTAATGCCTTATATGCAGCTAAAATATTATTTGTTATGAATCTACCAGGAATAAAAGCACATTGATTTGCTAAAATAATATGTGGGAGAATGAGCTTCAACCTATTTGCAATTACCTTAGCAACAATCTTGTAAAGAATATCGCACAGACTAATAGGTCTGAAGTCAATAACCTTTCGTGTCCAGATCCATGGACAAATGCATGCTCTTCTTTAGAGTTCTACAAAAAATGCATCCCTAGAATGACGAATGCAACCAGGCATTCCAAGAGTTGAAGCAATGTCTGTCCAACAAGCCGCTACTAAGGCAGCCCAAGCATGGAGGCACGATCTACGTGTACTTGGCGGTTTCACTCTATACAATATCTGCATTCCTGGTTAAAAAAGGAGAGGCCCAAATGCCAATGTATGACACAAGTCGTGCACTATGGGGCATAGAGGCTAGGTACTTGTGGATGGAAATGTTGTTGTTCGCTTTAATGGTCACAGCTAGAAGACTATGACCAAGCTTCTAGGCACACCCCATCAAAGTTCTGACAGAGAACCCTTAAGAAAGATACTACAAAAGCTGGACAGTTCAGGAAGACTAGTCAGTTGGTCGATCGAGCTTAGTGAGTTCGACATTGATTATCTATCAAAAGGTGCGATAAAGGGGCAAACCTTGGCAAACTTTATCGTCGAGTTTATTGGATTTCCTCAGGAAGTGGAGACCACCCCAGTTGGGAAACCTTGGCAAGTCTTCGTTGAAAACTCTTCTTGCCATGCCGACAGGGGAATAGGGGTCCACATGGTGAAAATTAAGCTTTCTTATTCTAAAATTATCAAGAAAATCTTGAGGTACCATCCAAGCAATTCAGAAGCAAGGTCACAACTGTCAAAGAAGTAAGGCCCCTTATATCACGAGGATTGAATAGCTTGCTCCAACTTGTAAGCTTTCTTTGCCAAAATCAAACAAAAAGCCTTTAGCTTTTGGAGTCCATTTAGAAATATGCTAATGAATTCTCAATGGAGTAAGCGGCTTTATGATGATCATTTGGGCTTTTTAGCTAGATGGTTCAAGAAGTTTCTAAAATCAAGAAAATGGTTCAATTTCAACAAGAATCTAAGGGTCATTTTCAAGTGCCACCATGGAAAGCAATTCAAGTTTGTGTGAACTTTGCTTTTAATAGGTTTGCATCTACTTGTGTGTATCACAACCTGACGCTCTCCCCTGTCAAACGCTCTCTTCCCAACCCCTCCCCTAAAACTCAAGACTAACAACCCCCAACCCCAACTCATCAGTCGCCCTTCATCTTCCTCCAACATTGCTCTCCATCCCTCTGTTGATCCATTTTCTTTCTTTTTTATTTTTTTCCTTTTTTTCAAGTTACTACATTTTAGATCTAGATTTTCTATTCCACCAAAGTTCCTTTGCCATTGGAAATGTCACCCCCATCTTCGTTTACCCATGAACAACATAAGTTTCTGTTGTGAAACATAGATATAGATATATGTGCATATGTTTTGTAAACTAGAGAACAAATAGAAAAATAAGAAAAATTTAGAGAGAGAATATGGTGTTGAGGTATGTTGTGATGACCGTTTTCTTTATAGTAGATTCTATCGCCTCCAAATCTTAACATGCACAAAAGTTTCTTGATATTCTACTTCCAAAATACAACAACATTGGTTCCGTTAATCTCATTTTCGGTGCACATAAGAATAGATCATCAAATCCGATATAAATAGCCAAAACCCAAATAAAGACAAACACAGAATGAAGGGGAAATGTTTCTCTAACTTTCTAGAGGATTTTTGGAGTATTTAAATTCATGGGTAGGGTTCTCTATTTATAGAAAATGAAATAACACTCGTGGAAAGTAACAATTTTTCAATTCGCAGAGAATGTCTTTACATATGTTTCTCTGACTTTACATATTCCAAAGTCAGGTATTTTCTAGTAGAATATCTAATACTCATATGTCTCATCTTTTCATTAAAGTGTTATTATTACAAATACTTATCACAACATGATTGTCATAAAGAATAAAAATATCTTGTATTGATTTTTTAATTAGTGCAATTTCTAACAATAAATTTTTAAGCCACTCTATCTCGTGTCTGGTAGTATCCAAAGCTATTAAATCAGTCTCTATAGTAGACAGTAAAATCACAGTTTTCTTGGAAGATTTCCAAGCCACAACGGCTCCACCAAAAGTGAAAATATATCCACTCATTCCTTACAATTTACTGTGTCAGTTATCCAACTAACATCACTGTATTCTTCTAATATAGTTGGATACCTAGAATAATGGGTACTATATATGTAATGGTTACTCTCCAGTATTTAAGAATTCTATCCAATGCCTTCCAATGAGAATCATTAGCCCTACTAGTGAATCTGCTAAGTATACTGACAACATACAAAATATCAAGTTTAATAGAATTAGCAATGTATAATAGCATACCAATAATTTGATAATATCTCAATTGTGACAAAGGATTTTCAAGATTCTTATTTAAATGCAAACAAGTATCAAAAGGAGTACTAATAAGTTTGCATTTGAATATGTCAAATTTCTTAAGAATCTTTTCAATATAATGAGATTGATATATACTAAAACAATCACGAGATCTCATTACCTTAATACCAAGAATTACTTGATATTTTTTGCATATCTTTCATGTCAAAGTTATTAGGTAGAAATTTTTTAACATCAACAACTGTATTTATATTGATACCAAAGATGAGAATATCATCAACGTAAAGACATAGCATTACACATACACCATCAACTATTTTAGTGTATAAACACTAATCACATTCATTTATATTAAAATCATAAAATAAAATTATTTCATCAAATTTTTGGTACAATTGTTTAGAGGCTTATTTTAAACAATAGAGAGATTTAATAAGTTTACAGACTTTTTTTTCTTGTCATGGAACCATAAAACCCTATGATTGATTCATATATATCTCTTATTCTAGATCACCATTAAGAAAGGCGGTCTTTACTTTCGGTTTGGTGAACCTAAAATTTATGAGTCGCAGCGTGAGCAATTAGAACATGAATTGTGGCTATTCTAGTAATAGGAAAATACTTATCAAAATAATGTATACCCTCTTTTTGTGTAAAGCCCTTTGCAAACAGTCTAGTTTTAAATTTATCAATAGAACTATCAGGTCTCGATTTCTTTTTGAAGATCCATTTACATCCATTGGCTTTACATCTAAGGGGGAGATCAGATACGTTTCACGTGCCATTAATCTTAAGAGATTTTATCTCATTATTTATCGCTTATCTCCAAAAAGATGAATTAATAGAAAGCATGACATCTTTGAAAGTCAAAGGGTCTTCTTCCACATAATTAGTATAAAAATCATATTTTCCAAAGTCTATTGTCCTTTCTCAATTGTTTTCCTGTTCCAAATTCAATTTCTAATCTAGATGAACTCTCAAGATTAGAAAAAATGATAGATGGACTACTAGTGAGAGGAAAACTCAATGTAAGTAAAGATCTTTATACTTTATTTTTCAAAAGAAATAGATCTTCAAAGAATATTGCATCTCTAGACTCCATGATAGTGTTGGGATTAATACCTTGAATTTTTTTTTTGATAATTAAAAACTTATAAGTAGAACCACGTCTAGCATACCCAATGAATACTTCATCAAGAGTTCCGCTGCGAAGCGGTCTGGCTATTAATCTAAGAATAGCAGCCCTCCATTCACATGATGACACGTAGGTAAAAACACAATAAACTAATTAGACCTCACCACGTAGAATCACCACAATCCATTCACAGAAATCGGGTTTCCAAGTTGAAAATCATTTCTTTGTTTCGTCTCCAAGCACTTCTAGCCCGCCTCAGTGCACCACCACCAAGCCCGCCGCCCAAGACTTTCAAGGTTCCACCACCACCATTTAATTCCAATGCTGGCTTTAGAACTTCATTAACTAAAGTATCTAGGCAGAATGGCTTTAGAACTTCATCGTGCAGTGGAGAAATTAAATTATTGTTGTTCTATCAATTTTAAGGGGTTGAATTGATTCAAAATCCAGTACAATTAAAAACTCAAGCTACAAACAATGCACATGCATTCACCTACATACACACACATGAAAACCTGAATGTATGAAAAAATCAACTAAAGGTGATCCATCGTGGAAAGTAGGGAATTAGCAGAGACCCAGATGAAAATTATGGAAATTAGAACAAGCTTCAAACCTGATATATGTTATAAACAACCTTGACAAGACACCTCAAACCCTAAAGAAATTAATGTTAGGCATTCTACTCTTCCATAGTTCATATGGTGTCTTGTCAGACCCATTGAATGATACTCTATTCAAGATAAAACGATATCCAAGTATTGATTCCTCCCCTCATTGCTCAGGTAGGCCGGAACTAGAGAGATGCATTGGTCATATCCACCAATGTTCTATTTTTCCTTTTAGCAACACCATTGGATTGAAGAGAATATGGAGTGTTTTTCTCATGTATAATATTGAACCAATTAATTAGAAGAGTATTCGCCTCCTTAATCAGAGTTGATAATCTTAATCTTTCTCTTAAATTGATTTTCAATTTTAGTTTTATAGATGAAAAATTATTCAAAGTTTCATATTTTATTTTCATCAAGTAAACATAATAGAATTTTAACATATCATTTAAAAAGTAATGTAGTATTTATTACCACCTTTAGAAGAGATATAATTTAAATAGCAACAATTATTATGTATTAATTCAAGTAGTGATGAATTTCTTACAACAGATTTAAATGATTTCTAGGCTATTTTGATTGAACACATTAAATATTTTTCATCCAAATCTATAGGAGCTTTAAGAATAATATCTAAATCCATCATTCTTTTAACATTATGATAATTAACATGGCCTAATCTAGCATGCCATATTGAAGAGAACATGTAGAAAATGCAGATTTATTATTAAAATCAAATTTGTCTACTACATTATTTTGAACATTTATTACAAATAAATCATCACTAACATAACTTTTTTCCACAAATGACTCATATTTAGTTACAATAATTTATTAAATTTAACAATGTGTAGCCTGCCCACTAAGTAAAGATCTATTAATTAGTTTTCTTCTCGCCTGTGGCATGTAAAATACTTTTTCCAATGGATAGGTATTTCCAGATGTTAGTTTAAGTTCAACTTTTTCTACTCCAAATACTTGTGTAGAGATGAAATTACCCATCGTCACTTTGATGCTGCTTGTATCCTGATACATTGAAAATATATTGCGGTTAAAGTTGGCATGTAAGTTGGCTCCTGCATCTACTATCAAATCAGTAGTACTACAGGTTAGATAAACTTGGGAACTTAGGGTTACATATTGTTCATCAGTTCCAACGGAATCGAGGAAAGCACCATATGAGCCTCTGGGTTAGTTGATTGTGGTTCTTTGTTTCTTTGGTTTTTTTTTTTTTCTCTTTTTGTAGCAACAATCTTTAGCTAGGTGACCCAGTATATGACAATTAAAACAAGTTGGTCTCTTATCATCCTTGTTGTTATAGGAATTCAGTTTCAAATTGTCCTACTCATTTTACCCTTATTGAATTTGAACTTCTAGTGTAATGGATTCCTATGTGATCTTTAGTCTTCTATAATATGTCTTAAACTGGAACTCAGAAACCAAAGGTGAGATATGATCATTTTTCAAGTGTTGTTCTTGGATCCTAATAATAGAGATCAAGGTTTCTATAGCCATATCTTCAATCCTATGTTTGAGAGATAGGCCAAAATCTTTCCATAAGGAGGTAACTTTTCTATTGTACAAGCAACTTGGGAACACTCGGCAATACTCATTTCCCGTTGACTCAATTCATGGCAAATGATAGTTAACTCATGAGCTTGCTCTACCATGTATTTGGAATCATCCATCTTAAAGTCGAGAAATTGGCTTGAGGTGTACTTAGTCATTCCGTTAGATACTATATTTCTTATTAAGAGCATTCCAAATCTCTTTAGCATGCAAATTTAATGTGTGAGTAAATATCAAAAAGTGTATCACTTAAATGATTTAAAATTCTATATCTATACAAATTATCTTTTTCAATAAGATTTTCAAATCAACAAAATATGCGGGTTCATATAAACTATCAGAATGAGGATAATTTTCAATAACAAAATATACGAAATATTTTCATCTTTCCTTAGCAACGCTTAAAATCGACTCCTCTAAATTTATCGGGTGCAATAGATTTGTTAAAAGTCATGATGATAACCAATTAATTAACATACAACTCTAGTTTAACAAAATGAGAAAAAAATTCAACACCAAGATTGTTGGAAAATATAAAAATAAGATATATGTGCATAGGCTTTGTAAAATAGAGAATAAATAAAATAATAAGAACAATTTAGAAAGAGAGAATCCGATGTTGAAGCATGTTGTGATGAGCTATTCTCAAGGCTTCTTGACAATCCTCTTGTAAGATACAATAATATAGGTTCCTGTTAATCTCATTTTTTGGTGCACACAAAAGAAAATCCTTGAACCCAATATAAAATAGCCAAAATCCAAATAAAGAAAGACACAAAATGAAGGAGGAAATGTTTCTCTTATTTTCTAGAGAATTTTTGGAGTATTTAAATTTGTCGGTAAAGTTCCTTATTTATAAATAATGAAAGGACACTTGTGAAAAGTCACAACTTTTCACTTTGTAAAAATTACATTTAAAAGGTTTCTAATTCACCAAAGGGCATAACCTCCAGTTTTGTGGCCTAATAGTTAAGGCTCATATCTCCAAGATACATGCATTGGTTCAAATTGTCAATGTCCATTGGCTCTTCCAATCAGCAATGCACCATTTCATTTAAAATTTTGACCATCAAACCAACACATTGGACCATGACAATGGTTTGTATTATTTTTACTTAGCACTAAAATATTTTAAGAGTACTACTATTGAACCATTTGAAACTTACAACTTAGAAGGCCCTCTTGACATGGCACTACGGCGTGGCACCATGCGTACTTAATATATACGACTCATATCTCAGCCAACTTTTTATCTTTTAATTTGCTACCGAATAGTTTTTCAGCCATGTTATGTGTTTATATATTTTTGAAATTTTCTTATCGTTTTCCAGCTAGCTGGTAGCTGTTTCAATCAGGCTGGATCTGCGCCCAAGTACCGCCACCCACTGTTGTATATATATTATATGCACAGTTCCACCAAGAACCTTGTGGTATCTGGCTCCACCTTTCCATCGATCATTTTCGTATTTTGATCAACGTGTGAGCAATACTAACCAATATCGGCAATGCGCGTGGCTCCCTGCCCGCTAGCTATGACCCACACTACTCACGAGCAGGAGGAATTATTTTCCAGTCGGGAAAAACAATTATGGAATCACAATCATCAAATTTTTGTGACGAAAATGACAAATTTTCCAACAAAAGTTGTCTAGAAAAAGTATATTTGTTGTAGTGTGCATGTACATGGTGTTTGGGTAAACATAATTCGGACAAAGTCCATGTATATATATAGCAGTGAGGTTAGCAGCCTAGCTGTAAAGGAAAGCTTTACAAATTATTAAATTAAATTGTATACCATGATGCTAAATCGTTAAATCAAAAGGCCATGACTCAAATGATCTTAATTTTACGTTAAATTCAAGGGTCATATTTAAAAAAAAAAAAAAACTCGTTTATACCAATTTGCATGGAATTATGTGTTGGTGCTCGATCGGAAAAAAGAAAAGGAAAGGAAAAAACAAATCATCAGGAGTAATTAATATTGTCTAAGCTATTCTTCTCATGTATGGGTCGTTCATATATAGAACATTCTCGGACTTGCCTTGCATGTAAGTCTTTCCTATAAACTGGACCCCATGCATTCAATTCACCCCGAAATTATCGGAAAGGTGCTTCTTTTACATTATATATATATATATATATATATATATATATATGTAGCGCCCACTCGAGTCTTGCTCACACATTTTCCGTCGATACATCGTCTTCATCCACACAGAAAACTTGCAAGAGAAGAATTAGGAAGGGAGAAATGGAAACGGAAATAACAAGGATTCTGCCCGAAGAGTGCATGGCCAACATAATTTCCAACACAAGTCCTCGCGATGCATGTAGATTGTCGCTGGTTTCTCGAGCCTTCAAAACAGTTGCGGCTTCCAATCTCGTGTGGGAGAGGTTTCTGCCACCGGATTATCGTAACATCATTTCCCCATCAGTTAATTCGTCAGAGGCGGCGTCATCTTCATCATCATCCTTGAATATGCTGCCCAAGAAGGATCTTTATTTCCATCTTTGCAAGAATCCTACCCTCATTGGCAACGCCAACAGGGTGAGCAAAACACGCTACCTAGCCAGTTATTTAATTATGTTTAGTACTTCGTCTTATTGAGTCAGGAAAGGATGCGTTTCTTATATTAATAATGATTTCGATTCAAAAAGTTCCATTTTTAATCAGAGGGGGAGACTAACCTGTTCTGCAAAAGAGGCTTAGCGGTATGGATCCTTATTACATTGATTGACATTTTCCAAAAACAGAAAAGATCATTATTTTGGAAAATAACGTGCAACATATCATGTATAGCTATGACGAAGAGCTCTCGAGCAAATGATTAACGGAAACGTCGATGTTTTCTGAAAGTATCAATTGGATCATGATGTTTGAAAAATTGCACACATAATTTGTTGGAATATTCTCTGAACTATATATATATAGAGAGAGAGAGAGAGAGAGCAAGAGGAATTAAGCGCGCAATATGTAGATCAGGAGGGATTTCCCATTAAAGAGAGATTAATATGTAACTCCTGGAAAGGCCAGGCATTATTTTGCCATGAACAAGTGTGAGGGGAAATACACTAATTACTACAACGACGATCGAGTTTTGATACTTGTATAATTGCATGCATATATATAGTGTAATGCGTACCCATGCAGTATGCAGATGATTTCGCTTACCATTCTGATCTGGAAATGTTAGAAAAATTGATCCTCCTATTGAAAGTCGCTATCGATCGAGTCTATCCTTACGAGCTAGCTGGCTTGATATTTCTGACATGAGATTCTTCTATAATATGTCAATTTTAAATCCTCTATATATAATTATCTTTATTCTTAATATGTTATTAAATCTAAACTTCAGCGGTATCGGATATTTGGGGAAATAAAAATGCATTCCTCTTATCAAAATTCTATTTGCAAGCTTGTGCGAATGACATATATTTCACACTGTTAACATGGCACTATTTAATTTTTAAGATAATTTAATTTTATACTATTCATGCAAATAAAATCATACTTCATCAAAAGTGTGGAGAGTGCATATGTTTGTCAATTTTGAAAGTTTTGGGTGCAGAATATATAAAATTGTTTTGGAAGATTTTGTAAGTACTACTTTTCAACACTCATTTTTTATCTTGAAGTTCCAAATGTATATATAGTTACTTTATTTTTCTGTCCGTACTCTGTTTTGGTGGTTTGCATGACGGGCATAGTGATTCGACGCACAGACTTTTGCAATAAACAAGTGGAGTGGGAAAAAATGTTATATGCTGGGAGCGAGGGAGTTATCCATATCATGGGGAGATACTGAATATTACTGGCAATGGGTTTCTTCAGCTGATCAGTCGCCAGATTTACCCAAGTCCAGGTCTCTCTAGATCTCTCTCTCTCTCTCTCTCTCTCTCCGCGGGCGCTTGTGCACAGCTGCTTCTTTATAAATTACCCTTTTATAGCAATGATATGCATATGCATACACATATATAGGGTGTTGTTATGAGTTTATAAAATGTGCAGATTCTCAGAGGTTGCTCATCTTTGGCTTGTGTGGTGGCTTGAGATAAGAGGCCGTGTCGAGACTAAAATCCTATCCCCAAATACAACATATTGCGCATACTTTATTTACACCATTGCACCGATGCCCAAAAATAGTATGTACTACGTTGCGATCACAAGTCCCGTCGGGCTTTCCCAACCAGTGAAGGTGTCTCTTAGCATTGAAAACGAGAAGGTGAAACTACCAATATTGCTTATCTGCAACCAAGAATATCGAGAGACAGACCTCCTGTACTGGATGGGCGGCTTCCATGCAAGAGAGAGGACATGTGGATGGAGATTGAGATTGGGGAGTTCTTCAATGGAGATGAGAATAAAGTGTTACTGATGCACTTGTGGGAGACTGAAGCCGGTGCATGTAAATCTGGCCTTCTTGTCCATGGCATTGAGCTTCGGCCAAAAGAGGAAAAAAATTATTAGTAGAATTAATTCATTTTGTTATGGATTAATCCTATTTCTTTCTTTTTATTCTCTAGAGTACTCTAGAATCTTGAAGTTGGTAACTGGAAGTTTTTCATGCATGAATTAATCATTTTAATTTATTGCTCATTTTTTTTTTAAGAAAGAAGGGCGGCACCTTTTAAATTTTATTCAAAAATACCTCGAGAAGAGTCACAATACAAACCAAGACTCCAGAAATGTGAAAAACAAAGAGCAACAACAATCCTACAGCTAAAGACATCTATCAGGCATCAAAACAAACAGTTAGCCTCTAATGTAAGGAAGACCAAGCTTCTCCAATCTGAGCAATCCTTTTAGCTCCCCTAGGATCTGATCAACATTAACAAAGCTCAACAAAACACCAGATTCTCCCTTCCGAGCAAGAAAATCAGTCGCCTACTTTGCTTATTGGAATTGATGCGAAATTGAGAAAGTAATGAGAGACAACATCGACTGCAAGTCATCCCAAAAGTCCCACAAATACCATGCATTGCAAGAACTACTTCTCACCCAGTTAACAAGCACAGTAGAATCACCCTCAATCTCAAGCTGCAAGTACCCCAAAGAAGAACATTATCGCACTCCACTAGCCAAAGCTCGCATCTCTGCTTCCATATTAGTGCCAAAACCATAAGCTTCCGAAAAACCAGCAAGAAATTTCCCTCAACATCTCAAATCACTCCTCCCCCACCACTATTGTCGGGATTGCCTATACAACTCCCAACCACATTACGCTTCACCTAGCCCGCCACTGGCCGATTCCATTTAAGTACATGACTATGAGGCCGACGACGCTTGACGGGGCAGACTGGAATCTCCATAGTCTCAAGAACTCTCCTATCCGCAGGAGTCAAAGAAGACACCTTCACAATATTTGATGAAATGTGCCTCAACTAGAATTTAATAGAGCGCCATACCGAATCCATAGATCCCAGAACACCCTCCATATGGGCTTTGAATCGTCTCACGCATACTCTCCAAATAATTAAGCAAGGCAACAAACCAATTAAGACACCCCTTTGTGATGACTTTTAAGCACAAGTAAACCACGTAATGACCTTTGACCACCAAGAGCTCGCCTCCAGACGTTGGACTCCAAAAGCCAAAGCAGCTCTCTTCCAAACCTCCCTTCCCAATTCACCCATGCTAAAAATGTGATCCAAGATTTCCACTTAACTGTTGACACAACAATCACATATAGATGTTAAAGGGATACCTATGGAACAAATCCTAGCATCCACAAGTAAACAATTAAACCTGACTTTCCAAAAACAAATATAAACTTTTTTGGGAAGGTATTTATGCCATATCCACGGAACCTCAACCCTACGCACCCTAATGGCAGCCCAAGCTGAAGAGGTGGTAAAAGAACCATTACGATTAGGCTTCCACACCACCAAATCCGAACCCCCACGAACTCCTCCTATCTCATTGACAATTTCCAAAGATTTTGAAGAACCAACAAACTCATGAAGAAGCTCAACATCCCAATTTCCATCTCGAAAAGCAATTTTGGACTTTAAGAGTAGGGTTCACCAGCATGGAAACTCATTCACAAAGTGGACCAATTGACATCCATCTATCAAACCAAAAAGAAGCTTTTCCCTCCCAAATACAAACTTTCATATTAGAAGCTCAATTGATTTGATGATTTGAGTCTTTCATTTAAGATACTCTTCGCGATTTTAAGGCTTTAGAATGAAATTTACTAATGGAAATGATGCATATGCTTAATTTCAGTTGAGATATGTGTGCATGCATGGTCTTAATTTCCAAAAATAAATCTCCTTTATTTTTTTGTTCTTTTGTCTTTTCCCATTCACAAAATAATATAAAATGGTGAAAGCACACCAGGTTATGATGTAAAATTAAAATACAACACACCCAAATCTGTATTATAATGTATCGTGATCGTAGAATATTTATAACTTGATTATCTGATACCACATGTTAAAGATTTTAATTTGAAATTTTAATTTCTAAAAGGATTTTTGATCTTCTATGATTTACAATATTAAATACAATGATATAAGTTAGAAATGTACCTCTTTCTATTGCAACTTGTGTATCCCGATGTCTAAAAGCATAATTATGTTGTAGGTAAAAACTCTTAACTCTCTTCGTGCTTAAATAAACTTCAGGACATCACGAAATCTAAAGGTATTTGTGTCTCACTATAACTCATTAATTAAATTATATAATTTGTACTAATATAAACCTATAAAGATACGGGGGTGTGGGCCGATATTAAATTGTAATAAAACTCTTGCATTCTATTTATAAAAAACGGTTTGCATCAATTTGCATGGAATTATGTTTCGGCCCTCGATCAGGGAATAAAAAAGAAGAAAAAAGGAAAAGGAAAAAATAGATAATCAAGATTAGTAATTAATATTGTCTAAGCTAGATGTTTATATCATGGCAGTTGGCTCGTATATATACAAAACATTCTTGGACTCACCTAGCTAGCATGTGTGCACACGTACGGAAACTTTCAAGTCGTTCCTATCAATCGAGTCCCATGCATTCAATTTGCCTTGAAATTATCGAAGGTGTTTCTATTATATATATGTAGCGCCTGCTCGAGTCTTCCTCTCACATTTTCCGTCGACACAACGTCTTCATCAATACAAAAAACTTGTAAGAGAAGAAATAGGAAGGGAGAAATGGAAACGGATATAACAAGGATTTTGCCCGAAGAGTGCATCACCAACATCATTTCCAACACAAGCCCTCGCGATGCATGTAGATTGTCGCTAGTTTCTCGAGCCTTTAGAACAGCTACGGCTTCCAATCTTGTGTGGGAGAGGCTTTCACCACCGGATTATCGAAATATCATTTCTCCATCAGTTTTGGCGTCATCTTCATCATCATCGTCGACTTTGAATATGTTGCCTAAGAAGGATCTTTATTTCCATCTATCCTACCCTCATTGGCAAAGGTAACATGGTAAGCAAAAAACGTTACCTAGTTATTTAATTATGTTTACTTCGTGTTATTCAATTAGGAAAGGATCATCCGTTTCTTATATTGATGATTTCACTTCAAAAGGTTCCATTTTAATCAGAGGGAGAGACTAAACTGTTCTGCCAAAAAGGCTAAGTGATATGGATCAATCCTAATTAGCTAGATTGAATGATATTTTCCAAAACATAAATAATTTTGGAAAATAACATATAACATATATATATATATATAGCTATATCAAAGAGTTGATCTCGAGCATGATTAACGTACATGCATGCTGATGTTTTCTGAAAGCATCATTAATGGGTTGGTGTTTGATGTTTGAAAAATGGTACACATAATTTGTTGGAATCTCTAAACTAGCTAGATAGAGCACAGAGGAATTAAGCAACATAAATGTTTAAATCACAAAGATATTTTATAAAAATTACAAAAGTAAAATTACAAATTAATGTGATTTGATATGATACGTCAAATTGTAAAACTATTTTTTATAAAGTAGGTCTAACGTATATATCAGATGAGGTTATGTCAATTTATGAGTTTACTTTTATAAACTCTCTTTGTGGATGTAACATTTCTTAGCAAGCAATATGTAGGTCAACCACCAGCTGATTAGGTTAGATGTTGTTATAACTTGTAACACAAGTAATTTCTAGTACCGTCTTAGTATCCTTCTAGTGATAGATGATCTTGTAAGTACACCCCTAGCTAGCCAAATTAGAACTGTAATTAAAATGCTCAAACCCTAATTATATGCTCAAACCCTAGCGCATCATGTCGATCACATGCAACCAAGGGGATTGAATTAGGAGGGACTTCATAATATTACTACAGCGACGACCATACCACGTTCTGGAACCTGCTTTCATAATCGAATGATGATTCTCCACAGCCACCTGTCATCACATGAGTGGCACACATTGTAAAGTTTGTTATGCAATATACTCTATAAATAGACAATCTGATGTACATGGAACAGAATGAGAATGTAAGAATTTCACTAAGTATTGATTGTTTGTGATGGGTATGAACTTTCCTCAAACAATTTGCATGCATTTCCTTCCTTTAGTTTAAACATGGTATCTAGAGCATAAAACTCACATCCTCTCCTTCCTCATGGCCTCCCTTGAAAATCCTCCCCCTTCTAATTCCTCCTCCATCCTCACCTTCATTGCTCATTTCGTTACCATTAAACTTACCATTCACAATTTTTCACTGTGGAAGGCACAAATTCTTCCTTTCCTCAAAGGCCATCAACTATTTGGTTATGTTGATAGTTCTATTCTTTCACCCACTACCTTTGTTGATGGAAAAACCAACCCAGAACATACCTGATGGGTCTTATAGGACCAGCTCCTCATCTCTACCATTAATTCCTCTCTCCCCAAGTCTGTTCTTGCCCAAGTCTTGGACTGTACTACATCTCATGAGGTCTGGACGACTCTTCAAAATATTTTCCAAGCTCAATCTTCTGCTCATGTTATCCAAACCCAATATTAGCTTGCTACCCTAAAAAAGGAACTGAATCCATCTCAAATTACTATAACAAAGCAAAAACCCTTGCCTCTTCCCTCAGTGCAGCGGGTCACACCCTCAACGATCAAGAGTTCTCTATCTATCTCCTTGTAGAACTTGGACTAATTATGAGTCCATGGTTACCTCTCTAACCACACGCCCTGATCCACTTCCCCCCCCCCCATCAAATTTACAGTTACCTACTTAACCATGAATCTCGCGTGTCTCATCATAATCAATCCTTGCTCATGGGTTCTTCCTTCTGTGCAAATAATACAGTTGCTTGCGCACCTTCATTACTTGGTCATTCCCCTCGTGGTGGATGAAATGGTGGTCTCAAGGGGGGGGGGTGGTTGTCTTGGACTAAATGATGTTCACAATAATGGTCATGGTGGCTTCTCCCCAGACTATTTCAACAATCGCAATGACTCTCGCTCGGTTTGTCAACTTTGTCAAAAGCCAGGCCACATTGTTATCTCGTGTAATCACTGCTTCAACCATGCTTTCCAATCTCCTACCCCCTCCTCCTCTTTGATTGCTAATTACAACCATCTCCCCACTCCCACTCCCGCATCTCCTCCATCTAACTGGTTTTCCAACACTGTTGCAACCAACCACTTCACCCCTGACCTCTCTGCCCTCAACTTAGACTCTATGTCCTATCAAGGTTCCGACCAAGTGAGCATCGAAGATGGGTCTTTTCTTCCTATTCAGAATGTTGGTCCTGCTTAGTGGAGTTCCCCTTCCGGAAATTTTCTCTTAACTAATCTTCTTCATGTCCCTTTGATTTCTCTAAATTTACTCTCTGTTAGATAGTTTTGTCTTGATAACAACGTTTTCTTTGAATTTTAGTATGGTTTTTTTCTTGTGAAGGATTCTCATTCCCAAGCAATGCTCCTTCAAGGTCCAGTTGAGAACGGGCTCTACATTCTGCCATCCGAACCTACTGCACCAGCTTCAAATAATCTGTCTCCACAAGCTCATCTAGGCACAAGAACCTCCACTTTGCTTTAGAACCACCGATTAGGACACCCCTCCTCTGGCACCACTGATTAGAACACCCCTTCTCTCGCATCACTCGGCTAACCCTTCAACGACTTCATCTTCCTACCACATTTAATACTAGGCTCCCTCCTTGTTCAACATGTTCTCAGGCTAAGGCCCATGTTCTTCCCCATCCCCTATCCCCATCATGGTCCACTGGGCCCTTTCAGTTTATCTTTTTAGATGTTTGGGGCCCAGCCCCCGTTTTATCCACAATGGGTTGTTATTATTGTCTTTCAATATTAGATGACTTCTCCAAATCTTTGGCTTTTCCCATGAATGCTAAATCTGATGCGTCTCCTATTATAATTGTTTTTCTTCAATCTGTTCGTAATTATTTTTCACCAATGTTATTTCGATACAAACCGATGGGGGTGGGGAATTTTGCCCTCTTCGGTCCATTTTCCAAACATATGGCATCACTCATCGCCACACTTACCCCCACTCCCATCCTCAAAATGGAAGTATAGAGAGATGACATAAACACATTGTCAAAATCAGGTTGTTGCTTCTCTCTCATGCTTTCATGCCACTAAAATATTGGGCTGAATCCTTTTTAACTGCCACATATTTAATTTATCGGATGCCCACTCCTGTCCTAAACAATAAATCACCTTTCAAAATTTTGATGGGTCATGCAACTGATTACCGCTTTCTTCTAGTGTTTGGGTCCGCTTGTTGGCCCAATTTAAGGCCTTTCAAATGTGTCTTTATGGGCTATAGCCCAGACCACAAAGGCTATAAGTGCCTCCATCTTCCCTCGGGCCGGGTTTATGTCTCTAGAGACGTTATCTTTAATGAACATTGTTTCCCTCAGAGTCCAAATCCACTGGCCCATCTTCCTTACCCTCTCCGCAACCTCCCCTTTCCATTTTCTCGCTTTCCTCTATACCCACGGCCCAATCTTTTGGCCCACCTAACACTGACCCAAACTCCAGTGATATACCCCAATCCACTGCACCTTCCCCTTCTGTTTCAAACCCTAATTCAACATCTCCCACCTCTGTTGACACTAATTCTCCCATATCTTATGTGCCTCCCTCGGCTATACCCTCAATCCCTATATCCACAAATGCATCCTCCCCTTCCATTCACCCTATCCAGTGTCACCCTATGACCACTCAGTCTCGTAGCAACACTATGTGTCCTCGTGTACGAACCGATGGCACTGTCCTATGGCCTTCAAAAAGGCCCTCTGTGTCTCTCAGCACCTCTCAAGTCTCGTCCCCTCCTCCTCTCACTCCCTAACCTATAGTTCATTATATTTTTCTTTTATATTTTACCCCTTCTCCTTCTGTGCACTACAGTTATTGTAATGAGATTTTGGTACGAGGCATCTCACCCATTCCTCTTATATTATTTTAATTTAATGCACTACTAATTAGAAAAAGAATAAGTTAATATTATAATTAAAACTTACTAGAATCCCTATAAAGTTCATTTCTACTCAATATGAAATGAATGTACACTCAATACAATTTTATTTATTATTTACATCTATCGTACTTCTTCCAAGACTTATAGTTACTAGTTAGGGGTCAAAACTAACCGCACCAACATGTTTTTCAAAGGGTGATACTAACCAAAATCGGCCAATGAAGGGGGGTAAAACCAGTCGACATAGTTTCAGCTAGTTACCCTCGATTCATCGGTGAACCTGTCAGTTTCACTCCCATAAAAAAATTTCACAAATCTGAAATCTCATAATAAATATTAGCAAATCTCACAATAAATAATCAAATATCACAATAAAAAATAGAAAAATTCAAAAATGAATCGGAGAGGCAGGTAGGCCTTCATTGGCCTTCTGTGCGTGTGACGTGTGTCTTCCTATCAGAGCTAAAAGGGAGATGAGAGAGCTGAGAGCCTGAGAGGGAGATTGCATCAGGTAGAGAGAGAGAGAGATCTAAGAGGGAGAGAGAGCTTGAGAGAGAGAGAGATGAGAGGGAAACAACGTGAAAATGAGAGGGAAGGGGGGGGGGTCGGGGGTTAAGGTTGAAGCCCTAACCCAAAACGGCGTTGTTTGCTTTATTAAACCAAACAATTTCGTTTCATTTTTTTTTTCAAAACCCTGGGTTTAAAACGATGTCATTTTACTTACTTGAATGAAACAACGTTGTTTTATACATGTATAATATATATATAATCGGCCGGTTTAGCAGTTTGAACCAAGTTTAAACTAGAATCGAACAAGTCGACGTCAGTTGCTGCCTATTTCTACTGTCGGTCGACGGGTTCTCTGTCGGTTTAGGCCAATTCTGTACTCCAGCGGCCGGTCCGCGTTAATCCCGTCCGGTATTAACGGTTTTTGTACACTCCTAATAGTTACATCACAATATTAAAATTGTAGTTAATTACACTTTACCTCTCGAACTTTCACTCAATTCATAATGTGCCTCCGAAACTACTAATTGTATTAAAGTGGACCCTCGAACTTTCAAAACTTTCCAATCCCTCCCTTCCGTCTACTAGTAGTTTTAAATCTAACGGAAATTCACTATAAAGATGTAATTTTTTATCTAATTTATTATCATTGGCCATATAAAATATATACTATCAATTAATAATAAATTATTAATTATTAACCATATATAAAATTATTTTATACCTAAGCTGTAAGCAAGTATGAATAATCTATGTATACAATAAAATTATTTGATATTCATTAACTATATATAAATTAATAAAGAAATTATTTAATTATTTATGATTTATTATTAATTGATAGATAGTATATATTATTTTATATTTTATATAGTCAATGATAATAAATTAGATAAAAATTACATCTTTATAGTGAATGTTATGCACATCAACAGTAAGTGCAGTGAATTTCCATTAGATTTAACGTTGATGATAGACGGAAGGGGGGGATTGAGAAATTTTAAAGGTTCACTTTGATGCAATTAATAGTTTCGGAGGCACATTATAAATTAAGTGAAAGTTTGAGGGGGCAAAATGTACTTAACCCTTAAAATTGTTTTAGAAAATTTATACTTTTATTGACCCAAGTCGTATCATTTAATATTTTAAAACATTCGATTGTTGAATTCTTGCATGTTCACTTGTCTAAGAAACAAATTCCATAGATAAAACTTCATCCATATTATAATGTGAATATATTCAACTCACAAATGAAAAACAAATATAAATACAAGGAATTTGAACAACTTGCAATTTTCTTAATCATCAACTATTGATTTAGGGCTGGTTTAGATTCAGATATGAGATGAGATGATTTTAGATAAAAGATAAAAGTTGAAAAAAAATATTATTTTTTAATATTATTATTGTTTTAAGATTTGAAAAAGTTAAATTGAGATTTAAAAAAATTGAATTAATTATTACATTTTGTCTAAAAATTTATAAAAATTAAAATGATGAGATAAGATGAAATAAGATGAGATAAAACACTTTTTAAATCCAAACGAGGCCAACCCAACAAAAATCATAAGCTACTAAAGCAGAACATATGCGTCCTCTCTAGCTTGTAAGAGAAATCATTTGCACGATTCTAGAATGTGCAGGTCTTAGATATTTTTTTAAAAATATATATATATATATATATATATATATATATATATATAATTTACATTAAAAAAACTAACATTTTAATAATGGTTTCCACTTTTTTTTTCTAGGCCACAAATATGCATTCAACATAAGCCTTATAGTGCATAAATAAGTAGGACAAAATGTTTAAAGAAAAAACTTGGCGTAAAGTTCCCGGAGTAATTTTGGAAACAATATAAATAGATAAATATAACTTTCTGTCTGTTTCACAAAAAAAAAAAAAGGATATAACTTTCTGTCAAACTTGGGCAGAAAAATTCAGCAATTGGACGTCAGTTAGTAGAACAGAAAAAACCCACCTCGTTCACAAATCTGGAAAGCATGCACCAAACATGTAAAGTTTCTAGGAAAAGTATAATGAGACTAGTAAATTCAAGAAACAGAACCTGCATCCCCATTTGATCTCTTTGTTCCTATACATATCATGTTTGTATATCTGTCTAATATTATGAAAATTTCCCATAAAAGGATGTATCTCTATGACAAAAATCTGTAAGCAAAAACAGCGCATATCCTCTAACAAAATTTAGCACACCCTGGTCCTGTCTTCTGTCTTCTGTCTCAGTCAGAAGAAAACCGATCGAGTTTGATCTAACAGAGCGACTCATCCAATGAGAAAACATCTCCATCAAATCCTGAATCAACTCCCTCGTGCCCGTCGAATTCATCAAGACCCAACAGCTTCTCAATTGGAAGTTCTTCATCCAACACGAAGTCTTCCTTTTCAATCGGTAGCTTATCGTTTGATTCAAAACCATCTTCTTTTGGCTTTAGAATGCCATCTTCCATTTCTAAGGGCACAATTTTCATGGTGTTTTTGGTTGTTTTGCTCAATCTTGAAGGCACAGTTTTGATCCTACGGACATCATTGGAGCTGTCTTGTTGCTCCAACTCTAGTGTCTTTGAAGCTGTTCGTGTTGAGCTGAATTCAAGCCTTCTCCTACAACCTCTAGGTTCAACCTTTTTAGCATGCAGTTTTACTCCAACAGACTTGGAAGGAGATATGATGTCCTTTCGAGGCGAAGTAGAAAACCAAATCCAAGGCTCCTGAGATCTCCAATCGAATTCCCGTTCAAAGGGCCAGAAAATTGGTTCATCAGAATTGAAATCTTCCAAACTAGCTTCAGAAACATGCTCCAGAGTTTTATCTGAAATAAAGTCAGAATCTTCACCATCAAGATTTACCAAAGAGGCTGGGAAACCCGTTCTGTTCGGGTAGAAAATTTTAGAAGATTCATCGGGCATGCTGCTAGGAGGAGTTGAAGAGTTGTCACAAGTGTTGGGTTGGACTGCCATTCAACATTCTCAGAACAGCTTTCATTTGCATTACTCAGAGTTGTTGAGCTCAGTAGCCATGTAACTACCTTCCCTCCATTCATATCATTCTTGGAAGTCTTCTCTGCATCTGGGATGGGATTTTCAAGAGTTGAACATGGAGAAAACAGCCTATTCTCCTCAAAAACTGACCAAGGGGTTGTGCAATCTGAAGACAACCACATACACTCCCTATCATCATAGCAAATTTCCTTGGCCAACTGTTTGTCAAGATCAATATCCTCTTCTAGAGAATATTGGAGAAAAGGAGCAGGAGCAGCAGCAGCAGCCTCCTTTCTGGATTTACAGATAGGACCCATCTTTTCAATGCGTGATCTAATGGGTTTGTTGTGAGTGCCGGTTGAAGATATCCTAGCATGTCCATCTTCTATACGATCAATCCTATTCTGTTTCTTGGAGGACAAAGGAGAGTCACTCTTCACAATAACCCCAGAACTTTGTTTTCTAGTGAAGCTCCTTCTGTTGGAGTTTTCAGTCATTGCCACTATATCATTGGATTAACCGTTACATGTTAAGGGCAAGCAAAAAGAATGAAATTCTTTAGAAACTCAGAGAGAGAGAGAGAGAGCTAGGGAGTAGAAAAGGTAGGAAACCTGACAAGAACGGCAAGCATTGAATGGTTCCAAATAGAAGTCAATAAATAGAAATAGCGTGTGTAAGAGAAAAAGAAACTATCAAAAGGAAGATCCATTAACTGAGTTTAGTTAATATAAGATAGCACAAAAGAGATGACTAGGTCTAAAAATATTAAAAGTAATCAAGTCGGAAGAAAAATATTGACAAAAATAATGCTATTTTTCATCTTTAATTTTATCATCCTCAATCATGTCAAGAAGTTTCAACATGGAATACTATTTAAACCAGAAAATAAATCATAGAATGAATTTCAAGTCCAGCAATATTGGACAAGCCAACTACCATTATAGTATTTATGAGAAAATGAAATCATGAACTTCAGTTCCAAGCCAAGTCTATTACTTAATAAAAAAGAAGGGTATTTAAAAGTAATATAGGCTAACACATTTGCGCATCCAAAGGAGGAAAAGTATGAATCAAGGGATGCAACCACTCCACAATCAACAACTCAGGAGAATTTATTCAAATGCCTTTCCACTCCATTATTATTAATGTTGTTATCTCATCCATATAATGAAATCACCATACTGTAGAGATAGATGACATTAGAACTTCATTTTAGAATTCGAGTTTTGTAAAGCACATCATCTACATCACTAAAATAATACAATTTGATTCCAAATCAAATTATATCATGTAAGCACTTTAATAAGTATGTTCTACATACCGACTTGAGAATAGAGTTTTTCTTTCTTAAAGAGGAAAACCAAGATTTAAAACTCTTGCATTAAATTTAAATCAAAGATCTTCATCAAATTCTTTATGGGAAATTGCTTAGTGGTCTCCAATATCCCCCTTTTTTTTATTAAAAAAAATGCTAAACAGACAAATGAACACACAAAAAGGTCCGCAAAAACAACTTTTCGTCTAATTTTTAAATTAAATATTGGAGTGATAGAGTCAAAATAAGCAAAAGCACAGAAAAATTCCAAATGTATTTCCCAAAAAATAAAACAAATCATCTTATTATCAGCCATTTATCGCAAAATTTAAAAAAACTTTACTCTTTTTCATTTGTTTTTCTCTCAACTTAGCAAGTAATGGAAAAGAGCAATTTGCCTACTCAAATTATTAGTAGTTTTATATATATATTGTTTCTCAAACTATAAAAACTAATGCATTAGACTCACTAATAACTATTAAAAGCTAATAATTATAAAATTAAAATGGATGAAAAATAAGTCACGTGATATAATTTTGAAGGTCGAATCTTAAGGAAGGGTGCAAGTAAAAGCATTGGAGGATTAGCCAAGTTCTTATATAAATATATATATATATATATATATATATATATATATATAATATTTTAGAAAAAGGTTTGTATTTCTTCATCATCTTTTCTGTGTAGACTTTTAAATCACTATTGGCATCCTAACTTACCACAATTTTAAAACTTATACATTGTGTTAAGTTTTGATCAGAAGATTATATGTCGTATATCCTATTTTTATCGATGGATCTTATCTACAAACGCAAATTTGGCAAAATTCTAATAAGTCAGGGTTCTAATTGTCTGTTTTGATGGTTTTGGAATGTGAATTTTATGAAATTCATCTTTTTTTTCTTAACTTGTTATTAAGAAATTATACTTTTGTAACGCTGATTTAAGTTAGTTGCTTCTTATTTCAATTATTTGGTATCATTGCAAGGACTCATTGATATAATTTGATTTGAAAGATCAATTTCAAAATTTAAATCTTATAAATTAAATTATGTCATATAGATAATATACGTTGTAGAAGCCTTAAAATAACATTAATCGCTCTCAAGTCTCGGACTTTTAGTTTACTGGCGTAATTATGAGTAGCGATAAAGATACATTTTTTTTTAACTTTTTTACAACTTTTTGTAACCATACGAAAAACGAAAAAGACACAATAATTTTACACAACGTTTTTATAATCTTTTTTTAAATTGAAGACATTTTATATTGTAAAACACATAATTGCTTTACACAAACGACTTCAATTTAAAACAGAGTTGTAAAAAAATTGTGCGAGTGTTGTGTTTTTACCTTGAGACTCTAACTTAAAAAATGCCGTCAATTTAAAAGAGTTATAAAATAGTTGTAAAAATACTTGTATATTTATCATTTTCCTTGTGTTATTAGTAAATGCCTTTTGCTAAATATGACATTCTTAAAAGTAAAAGCATTTTTATAAAAATGAAAATAATTAGGCTAACATGACAATTGAGAAATTAATAAATGCATGAAAACTAAACACAGTGTCAGTGTCAATTTAGGTTAGGAGTTGAGATACTTGGGAAGTTCTTATTCCTTAGAAATGAGTTATCAGCTTCCATAACTTTCTTGTAATAGTTTCTAGTTCTTAATTTGGTGTACTGTGTACTCATATCAATACAACTACTTGTTACTTATCAAAAAAAAGAAATGAGTTATCATATTGGTAAGGGACAAGGATAAGTTGTCTCTTGATGAAGTGAAGTTCTTGTTTAGTTAGATGTTTTAGGTTGAGAACTAACTAGTCTTTTATTTTAATTAGAGAAGTGTTACAACCACAAATTAAGAGATTGCAAAAACATAAACTCACAAACTGGCGTAACTTCATGTAATATCTTAGAGAAAAAATCTATTCATTATCTATTTTCTCATCATTCTCTCATTATCCCAATGTGGCATTAAATGATAGATTCACAAGTAAAATATAATAAATAGTCTCCAATCATCTAATGCCACATCATAGGATGATGAGAGGATGATAAAAATTGAGATGATGAGTAGCATTACTCTATCTTAGATCTACTTTGCCATAAAAATAACTTTACAATCTGACGTATCACACAAAATCACGTCAATTTGTAAATTTATTTTTGTATAATTTCTTTATAGCCGCAACACTTCTATTTTAAATAAACTTCTTATATAGTCTATATAATTGTGTGTTGTGAAAAATTATAAATTTTATATTTGTAAGCTGGTATAGAGTACACATCCTTCGTACCATTGATACGATAAGATAAGGCCTCGTTTGTTTTCGGAGATGAGATGAGATGAGATGAAAACTTTTGAGATGAGATGAATTATTTATTTTATTTTGTATTGAAATTTGAAAAAGTTGTAATGATTAGGTGAGAGAAGATGAGATGAATTTGAAAAAGTTGAATTGTTTATTTTATTTTATATTGGAATTGAGAAAAATGTAATGATAAAATTGAGATGAGATGAGATGAGATGAAATGTTTTTCGAAAACAAACGAGGCATTAGTTTGTAAGAAAATTTAATCTTAAACTTCTTTTACAAATTACGTCTTGTCATATCAGTGGTATAGAGGACATGTTTTTCATACCTACTTGTAAATAAAAAATCTAAAACAAACAATAATTAAAAACTTCAAGATCGAGAATCTGAAAACTCGCAGTTAATAATCGCCTTAGGATATATGTTTGACTTCCATTCTTTAGGTGTAATATAGCATCGTTATAAAAAATAACAGTAGAAACTGCCAAACGCTGGGGAAGGGCATATAAAAGAAGAGCAAACAGAGTGCAATCTGATGAAATTGGCATCCAAATTCTTAGACCAGAGATTAAAGAATAAGCAAAATCTTCACAAGTTTAAGAAACGAAAGTATCCAAAAGTATGTAAAAATCTCAACATGTTCATCAAAATTATAACCTTAAAAAACAACATCGAAACTGATAAAACGAGAACAAGAAGAAGAGAAGTGTACCTTTTTGGCTCGTTAATTCAAGCAGTGGGAGCAAAGAAAGAACCCTAGAGATATGAGAGAGATAGGGAGTTTTAGGGGTTGAAGATGATTCAAAAATCCAAAGGAGTACGAGCATTCATATAAATATTTGGAGCAAAATACAAAGAATGGCTCTTATCTCGTCTGTACTCTCTCTGTACTTCCAAAAATAAAAATGCTTGCCATGTAGAGCCCCCCCACTCGCTAGTCGCTTGGCGGGAAAACAAAATCATATTTATTGTGTAATATAGGTTTATTGAATTGAAAATAGATTTACAGTAAAACCAATTTAAGGATCAGACTGATTCTCACATTTTATTATTTGATTCCCGAATTAGTAATATTGAAAATCAATTTTTTATGAATCTCCAAATTAATAAAATTAGAAGAGATCATGTTAATGATTATTCTGCCAAAGACTCTAAACAACTTGATTATGCCCCATTATTAACTCTATGATCTAGAGGCATAAAACGTCAACAAAGTATTATAAATGTTATTCTCACAAAAAAAGGAAAAATATAGTCCTTATAAAAAGATAAAGATAACAAATTAATAATAAATAAACCAACAAAATTGATAAAATATTAATAGTTGTGAAAAATAATAATAAAATAATAAATAATAATGAGGTATTTTGTTAGTATCCAAACAAAGCCTTAATGTTTTATCAAAACATGAAGACATTATTCTAGAACTAATAATAGACAAAATGAATAATATATTCAGAAGAAAGAAAAGAATATTGACAAAATTAAAAGATACTCTTGATTAAAAAAACAACAACAATAAACATTGCCAAACGCTGAGGAAGGGCATCTAAAAGAATAAAAAAAGAGTGCAATATGATAAAATTGGCATCCAAATTCTTTAACCAAAGATGAATTTATAAGCAGAATCTTCACAAATTTAAAAAATGAAAAGATCCAAAACTATCAACATGTTCATCAAAATAATCCCAAAAAAGAAAGGAAAAGAAAAGAAAATTTTAGAAATTATAGGATAGCAGCCTTTCACAGTTTCCAAACTGATAAAACGAAAACAAGAAAAAGAAAAGTTTACCTTTTTCGCTCTTCAATTCAATCTGTGGGAGCAAAGAAAAAGAAATCTAGAGATATGAGTGAGACATGGAGTTTGGGTTAAGATGATTCAGAAATCCGTCGGAGTACGAGAATTGATATAAATATTTGGAGAAAAATACAGTGAATGTCTCTTGTCTCGTCTTTTGAGTTCGCGGGAAAAATAAATAAATAAAAATAAATTCATTTTTTCTGTGTAATATATAGATGTTACTGAAAATAAAATTGCTAAAATATATATAAATGTGTATGTGTGTGTGTGTTGCCCACCACTTAAAGCCAAACCAAAAACTCAACCTATCGTCTGATCTCAAACTTTACTGCCCCAACCAACAATCTTGGTTGCCTATTACAAAATCCATGAATGCATAACAAACCACAACACCCATAGTAAACCATCTCAAGAGAATAATTCTACTTCAGACTTCGTTTGGATGTTGAGATGAATTGAGTTGAGTTGTAAATAATAATATTTTATGAGTGCCATTAAGATGAGGTTAATTTTATTAGACTGAGATGAGTTTAACATTTTAGGTCGAAATGTATAAAGTAGGTTGAGATAAGTTTAATTTTTTTTATAATAAATTGAAAAAGTAATTGATCCCATTAATGATTGATTTGAAATAAGTTGCGTTTGGTTCAGCAACCAAACATAACTACATCACACACCTCTTTTAATTTTTTCTTCTTCTTTTTTATAACAAATATGTGGTGTATAGGATAAGTAAAACAATTCAATTAGTTTAATATGAATAAAATAAAATAAAATTTTAAAATATTTATAGTGTGTGATGTGGAATGTGAGTATCATAATCCATCCCAAGAATACCACATCAAAAGAAAGGAGCAAAGAATACCCACTAAGCACCAACCCTCCTGAGAAACATCCAAAAGATCAAGAAATCCGAGGGAAATTATGAACATATATGATAACTGTCTTGCAAAGTTTTTAATGCCCCCTCAATGGATTCATAAGACCCACTTAACACTTTACAATTCAGGGACGAAGTGAGGATTTTCTTTTAAGGCGGGCCGAATATAATTTTTTTTTTTATACGAAAATAAAATATATATTTTTCTAAAAACTAGCTAGTGACTAGACCTTCTAATTGTTACACAAAACCATGCTTTACTATTTTTGTATGTTAATTTTAAAAGCATAATATAACTCAAAGTATATTAAAAAAATCTCAAAAAATAATCCAATAATTTTTAAAGATCAATATGTTTTAGACCTAAGTTTTCAAGACAACAACAAATTAAGGACCTGACTTGATAATTTTAAATTGAACATATTTTTCAACATAAATTTTCAGAACAGTAATTAATACAATGTACATGCAGAAGAAATACTAAAATCATGCACATCCTTTAAAAAAATTACTCAGACTCACGTAGCTATAAAAACAAAAAACTAATTTTTAATCCTTTATATTTTCTTTCATTTTATAGGAAGAAATGTTAATATAAACTTATATCAACAAAAACTGATCAAGGCTTCAATGCTAACGTATGAGAGTGATGCAAATGGCATTGTCCCCCATGCAGTCTAACAACCAGGAAGAGAGGACCTTAACTTGAAATAAATGGAAGTAATTTGGAAAGATGTTGGGTGGGTAAAAAAAAGTCAACAACATGAAGTATTTACTTTTAGATAAATATGGGGTAAGTTAGAGAGCTAACATTCAAGATATATAGATTGGGGATCAGTTGGCAAAAATGCCCAATGGAGAACGCATTTGGTCAACAAAATTATGTCACATTTACCCGCTACCACCTCATCTGACCACCACCCTCTTCACCTAAGCACCATTGGCTCATTAGCCAACCTCCCAAAAGCTTTAAAATTTGAGCAATATTAGTTATTTAATATTCCCAGCTGCCTCACCACTATAGTTACAGCCTTACAATATCCTTTCAAGGCTCGCAAAAATAAAGAGAGACAAAAGCACATTAAAGATTGGGACAAATCAATTTGTGCATGTCTCAAAATCAATATCGTTCTCTAAGTAATGCTGAAATTAACAAATTACATCAATGTACAAGTCCCCACCCCAGCAAATCATTGTTGGCAACGTATTTCACACACCCGCCTCGGGCTCTTCAGCTACAAGTTATTTAAGGAGATCTATGGCCCAAGGCGACAGTTGGGATCGCCACTCTGATGCCTAAGTCAGTCTTTTGTATGTCTTGAATTCTAAAGAGAGTTAGGAAAGAGTCTGTACCTATCTCACACTCTCTTTTTCTAATTATATGTATCCATGTATGTTACCATGTTTTCAATGGGGTTATGACTCCCTTTCTGCCGACCTGTCTACAAGGTCCGAACTTTCTGGGGTTGGTTTCGTCCCAATTTCTTCCTAACGTTTGGAGGATTTTTCTTTCTTGCTATGTGGTGTGGCGCCTAGTATTAGAGCCCATGGGTGATGAGTACCTTGACCTTACGACTCATGAGTTCATCCGCACTCATGGCATTTGACCATTATAGAGGAACTAATGCAACTTTCGCTTGTGGACGAGCTCCCAAATGACTCGTTTCGAGCATTTCTTTTCCCACGCCAAGGATTGACACAACAAATTTTTCTTCGTGTCTGGTTTTGGTTAAGAGTATACTGCGAACAAAGCTAGCCATCATGAATTTCCATTTCAAGACATCTGGGGTCACTTCCTAGAAAGTTGTGACTTCAACGTGGTCCTCTCTAGGAGGGAAGAGGGTCGCTTAGATTTTGTCCATTAGTGAGTTGCAGAGAATCTTGAAGCGACTTGGTCTGACGCACTCCTTACAAGGAGAATATAGACCATTTCCTTGTCTCCCTGGACCAATTGCGGTTTATCATCCAACCTACCTTCGGCACGGAGGAAACTGCTCTGCCTCATAGTCAAAAAAGACCCGCCTTTGTTCCTTTGGGTTAGAAAGTGAAGAAAGTGAGCCCCAATCATGTTGGTGCTTGTGATCCGGTTGGAGTCCATGGCATGCCAACACCTGGCCATAGCATTGTCGATCCAAAAGGTGGCTCCACGTTGTCTCAGGTGCGCACTCCCTCCTCACACAGGGCCCATGGGTCAGTTTAGGCTTCACTGCCCAACTTCGATCATTTGATAGAGATCCTTCGCAGAGGGAGGAGGACATTAGTACAATGTTAGGTCGTGGTGCCGCTGGTGTTTGTGGTTCTGACAAGGTCCGGGGTAGGCCACCCATTGATAGCGCCATCGCCAACCAAGAGGGGGGCTCTACATCACCACGACCACATATCCCATCCTCCCTCGGTGCCTAGATGTAGGCCCAGTCCCTCCCTTGTCCTTCTCCCCTAGCTAGGCCCCAAGTTTTTTGCTCCCATATCAAGCGAAATTCCTAGTCCACCTGCATGGGGTGTCATTTGTGAAGTTCTTCCATTGTTGTGATCCTGCAAAGGTGCAAGGAGATGATGAGAAAGCATATTCCTTTCCCGTTCACAATTCCTTTTCTGGTGGCCTTAAGGCAATAGTTCTAACCCTTCTTTGGTCTCGCCTATGCTTCCTGGAGGTAAGGCTGAAGATGTTTCTTCTAGGTCCCAGTTAACTCTCGCGGGCAGTCCTTTAAGCCTCAGTCCCAACGGGGAGAAAACAATCCTTCCTTTTTCACTATGCAACCTCTTATTGTAGAGTAGGGAGGTTTCCCAGTCACCTTCCTCTGAAGAGACCCCTTATCTCGCATCCTTCTCTAGTGAGACCGCAAGGGTTGAGATTGGAAGGATAGAGGGCGACCCATGATTATGGTGGGCATGGTTTCTACTTTGCTCCTTTTCTCAACTTCTCCGTTGAGTCATCTAGGAGTGCCGAGCAATGTTTTGCCTAGTCTTGCCGGTGGTGGACCTAGCTCTTCAGAGCTGCCAGGCCCTTCTAGACTGGGTGCTTAGGCTTCTACCTCGCCAGCCAAGGACTCTAAGGATCCAGCTTTGCGCCAGATTGTGGCTGACCTTGAGTGCTTTCTTTCCACAGTATGTCCTCTCACTCTTGTAGTGTGTCCTCCTTGGGGTATTGTCTAATAGCCCTATGGATGCTACAGGGGGTTCGCTCACTAGCAGCTTAGGTCATTCGCCGCCAAGCCTGACTGGAGGAACAAGTTCATTCTTCTTATTCCTTCATGGAGAGAGCTAGGCAAGTCATCAAGACGGTGCAGGGTTTCAAGTGAGGCTGACGTGGAGGGCAATTTTTCTCTCCTCTACTAGGGCTTTTGAGACTCAAGTGGGGGGCATTGTTACGCCCCATGGTCACAGAGAGTGGCCCTCTGGTAACTGTCGGAGGGGTGGCTACTACTGGGGGTCAGGGAGAGGGGTTAGGCGAAAGATCTGGCAATGCTTGGAGTAGAAAAGGAACAGTTATGCAGGGGGTGGACGCATGTTTCCTTAAGTCCTTCAACGGCCCCTACCGACTGCAAATCATCCTATGCCAAGTAGCTGCAGAGGTCTGGCATCGAGCTAGTGTGATGTTGTGGACTCCTTTTCAATGGCTTATTCCCTGGAAAAACAGAGTCACACGTTGGTTTTTCAATGCCAAAAAATCATCTATCAAAGGTATTTTAATTGGTGTGATTCCGTCTGTGATTACATGGCGCCTATGGAATAGAAGATGTAAAGCAAGAATGAAGGGTGTGCAACAAAATGTGGAACAGCTTTGGAGACAAGTTAGGTACTCGGTTAGTGTTATTGCCGAGAATTCAAGCCCATTACGAAAGCTATGCTGCCAGATATGGCTATTGTGCGGGAACTCCAACTCTCAAATCATCCTATTTGCGCCAGGCCAGGTAAATGCATTTCGTGGGTTAAGCCTCCTTCTGGCTGGATCAAACTAAATTGTGATGGTAGCTGTAGGAGCAATCCGGGTAATTTAGGAGGTGGAGGTATTATTCGAGAATGCCATGGCATGGCGGTAACGGCTTTTTCTAGTCATTTTGGACAAGGTATGAATAATAGTGTGGAATTAAAAGCAATCTTGGAAGGAATTCATTTGTGAAAACGGCTTCGCTATTTTAATGTGATAATTGAAAGTGACTCACGCATAGTCATTGATTGGCTTCAGAAAGGTACCCACACCTTATGGTATCTTTGGGATTTTTGGGAGGAGCTAGTGGCGAAGTTAGAAGGGATAAATTTCATGGTGCTTCATCAATATAGGGAAGGTAATAGTGCGACTGATTTTCTTGCTAGAGGGAGAGAAATGGGAAAGAACTTGATTTACGAAGAGCGGCATACTCTACCTCGTTATCTTAAAGGGATCTTTCGTTTGGATAAGTGGGGTCCCCCCTCCTTTCTAAAATAGGCTTGTTGAGTTAGTGTTTTGTTTCTTTTTTGGTTTTTGTAGGTTTGCGGCTTTTTTCTAGCCTTGGGCTGAGGCTTGTTTTAGAGTGGTTTGTTATGCTTTTTCAAGGCTAGGTTAGACTTGTTGTTTATATTCGGGTTTAGATCGGTCTTTGTTTGTTCTGTTTGGGTAGTCTTTGTTGGTTTGGTACTTGGGAGGGTTGTCATCTCTCCAATGTTTGATTCGTAACCACAGTATTCCTCCGCTATAAGTGAGGGCGTTTTAAAAAACTTGGGACGGGACCACGTTATGAGTGGTTACCGACTATTTGAAGTTGTCAAGACGGTGGGGGTCGAAAGGGAGAGGTTGGAAGCTGCTTGTTCTGAGTTGGTCACCCTCCTTTGCTATCAGGAGTTGAATTGGACAATCCTCATCAAGAGCTAGTGGACACGTGGGAGAAGTCAGAGAGGTATTTTCTCAAAGCCAGTGGATTGGGGTCGAAGCAGGACTTGGAGCGTGATCGTGGTAATAGGTTGGAGAAGAAGCTCGAAAGGGTGAAAGCTATTAGATCGATGCGAGGCAGGGAAAAGTTGTCTTTTGGGCATGCCTTGTTTAGGTCAGTAAAGTCCACACATATTCTCTATTTACCATTGTATTTCTTTACCAAAAAGACATTGGAAAGCCACTTTAGATAGTGGGCCTCTCGGATGAAACCTATGGCTAGGAGGAGCTCAACTACCTTAGCAGTCTCAGTGTACTTATCCATGCTAAAATCCTTTCATTTTTGTCAAATCTTCTCGACCTCAAGGTCTACGCAAAAACAGTGTTCTATTATTTTAGCATTGATACCGGGGCATAGCCTCGTGGCTCCAAGAGAATACATCCCAGTGTTCGATCAAGAGCTATTCTGATTGCTGTATGATCTCAGGATCTATTCGAGTCCCAATCTGTACCATCGTTCTAGGTCAGTCTTGATCTAAAACTATCAAATCTAAAGGATTGTCGGCTTCTCCCTGCTTTAGCCATTCCTCCATCCCATGTTTCAATTCCCTTCTCGATGAGTTGGAGCCATGGGGGAGGGGGCTTCATTGGGCTGGGATGATTTTGCCACTCACACGTCCTTCCCCCCCTTCCCTTGGTCTTTGAGCTCTTGAACGTAGTATTTTCTAGACAACACATGTTCACCACTGACCTCCCTGTTACCCACCTCCATTAGGAATATCATTTTCTTAGCCATCTCCTCATGCTTATCTATGAGGCTGCGCATATCGTTGTGCAATTTTCGTTTTTCTTCCTCATCACTTGGAGCTGGACCACCTTCGCCCTGTGACCCTTCTCCTTCTGCCCCTCGCAATTCGACGCTACACCTTCATCAAGTCCCATGTCTCTACACCTCATGGCCTCATTTTCCCTTTGCAAGGTTTCCATTTTTTATGTCACCCTTGTAAGCCTCTCTTCCCTTTCTGCGAACCTTCTCTTCATTCTTTCAATTGTTTGATTGCAGTGGCCTCCTTGACCCAGGTCACCTGAGAGCGTGTTCTCGCAGGCACGCAAAAGGCACATTGCAACAAATTGATAGAAAAACGTTTGCACATAGGCGTCAACTCTTGGCAATGTGTTTCGCACAACCATCTCAAGCTCTTCAATTGCAAATTGTTTAAGGAGATCTACGGCCCTAGGCGATGGCGGCAACCGCCATTCCAATGCCTAAGTTAGTCTTTTTATATGTATTAAGTTCTAAAGAGAGTTAGGAAAGAGTTTGTACCTATCTCACTCTTTCTTTTTCTAGCTATATGTATTGTTCAAAGGTTGGTGTAACTTCTCCTGCTTCGGGTAACTTGACAGCTCTCATCTCTACAGAAGCATATCATGGCATTTAACACGATAACCTTTCTGGCTTTTCGAATTGGCGAGGCCTGACACAGGCACATCCCCTGAGAGGACAACTTCCTGCATTTAATGCGATAACCCATTCTGATTTTGAGATATGGGAGTCATTCTAATATGACTTGATCTCTGACCTGGTCAGCCGGAGTATGTCGGCCGGTTGCCAAGGTGTCCCTTCATACTGTGGTGCCTTGCCAGGGTGCAACTGAATGGCCGTCTCCGTTCACTATTTTTTCCTTGACAAGCTGGCTCTCACCTACGTCAGATGGATCATTTTGGGGCCCGACCCTTACTCTCATTTTTGCATATAGGATATTTAATCTGAACGGGCCTCGTGTGGATCAGTTGGCCTGATGGGACCTAACAATCATTTTTAGAAGTCTCATTATACGTTGCTTTACAAAAACAATTGCAAAGAAATCATGATCAAGTGCTAATGAACCATTAGGCCTTTTTGTATTTGGAGAGAACAGCTGGGGTTTCTTTTTCTTAGGAAACCTATGAAAAGTGAATCGGATAGGAGTTGGGTTTGGAAATTGGAATAACTATATACTACAACTTTTGCTCCTGACCCAATACCTACATTATATATATGCTTTCACACAGCTCCAAATGGTGTGTTCATGCTCAGTACGGCCATGATTGGCAATTAGAAAATGAGTTTCACTTGGTCAAGAAAATCTTCTATTTTTCATTAATTGCTTTTTATTTAGTTGGTTGGTTTAAGATATTGTGACTATATATATATAGAGTTTTTTATACCAAATAATTGACCCCTGCATGCAGCTAGCTTTCTAGAAGTGTATTAATCGTGCGCGCCAATCATATATATATATTCTCAGTTAGTTTGCCAAACCCAAAGAATTCTTCTAAGAAAAGTTGAAAAAGGCCAAAAAAAGGTCATCGCACGGGTCCATGCATCCACCCAAAAACTAGCTCTTATCTCGGATAGGGCTGCTTTGCGCAATAAATCACGTCATGCATCATGCATGCATATAATAATATGGCTCACGGCCTTCGGATTGGCGTTCGATCGTTTGATCGATTTAAAAAAGTCCATATATATATATATATGTATGTATATAGTTTGGGATGATCATCTTGCTAGCTGTCTGGGTGCATTTTTACCCGACATATATGTCACTCTCAAATTCAATTAATGAAAAAAGAAAATCTATTTAGAAACTTTATTTTTAATACATTCAGCACACCATTGATATGGAAGTTTTCCACATCAATAATGTTAAAATATGATGATTAGTATTTTTATTTTTTAAAAGTTATAATGGGTCATATTATAAGTGGTGTATGTGCATCTAATACACACATGATCTAGCTGCTAAGTACGTATGATCGTCATTCATCATGATCATCGATCCTAGATTATTTTTTTCTGGTTCATTAAACTTTCACCTAATAAAACTCAGGCATCTTTTGTTGTATCCATATCAGTTTATCCTTTTCATTTAAAGCTATCGTTAATTTCAATGAAAACATATATATATATATATATATATAGAAGATATATATAGAATATAGAAGATTATAATTTTACCTGTTCATATAAAATCCATGTTGCACGTACACTGTTCAGAATGAAAAATATAATTTTTTTTTTTTTTTTTGTCAAATCCAATTAAAGAGCGCGCGGTCTCGTGCCATTATAAAGAATAAAGATCCTTTAAATTTCATTTAAAATGAAAGAGTATTCATGATTTAATTAGTTGGCATTACATGAAATATTGCTAAATCCAAATCAGTGACTCATGAAGTACCACTCCATATCATGTATCATATATACACTCCTCCAATACATGTTTTTCTAATCAATTTTGGAGACACATGAGCAGTGACTGAAGCATGCAGTACTCCATCCATGCATTCATTATATGTATCTTACACTACTCTATGGACATGAAGTACTCTTCAATTCAATTAAAATGATATATAGTACTCCTACATGCACGCTTTTGATCTATCCCTTTCATGTCTTCTGAAGCCACTCACAGAAAAGGTAAATCCAAATCCAAATTCAAAAGCTAATTCAAGGTTAACATATATACATGCATACATCGTGGCTGCTGGGTGCATCATATCGATGAAGTACTATGAGCATCATGTGGGGATAATTAAAAAAGCTACAATTAGCAGCCCACATGTTCCACTTGCACATGAGAGGTTCAATGCATTGTACACAAATTAGCAAGCATGTGTCCCTCATGAGCATTACCCCGCATGCAGGCCCCCATTTAGATATATTCGCCACCACCCCCTTCCATCCCTTCTCTCACATGATGAGCTCCAAACCATCTTCCCTTCTTTAGCATATTCATTGAACTCAATTTTCCTATCCTCTGATAAATATAGGATCTCAACTCCTTTCTTCTCTTCAAACCCTCTCTTTCTCTCCCAAAATGGTTTTTGCCAGCTTCAATGAAGAGATCTATCTATCGTTTGCAATCTCAATACTAGTGTTTTTCTATCTCCTTCTGGTAGTCTTGGAGTCTCCATGGTGCAATAGTGGTGGAGTTAATTGTATCTTGCCACTGGATTGTTGCTTTCCAACACTTAGAGTTGCAGAAAATATGTCAACAGTGAGTGATTCCAAAGGGAAGCCGAGAACTGGACTCTATGGGAATCTGCACTACTAGAGAAATATAATATATAAACTTTCTAGGCTACATGTGAGAATTCTTGGGTCTTTCACCCTTTCTTATTGTCAATGCTAATTTAGTGAAGCAGAAAATCAGTAGCATTCATTCCCTCAATCTTTTTTTTTTTTAAATTTCATTTTCTTCTTGCAAGGTTAGCCTAATTAGTTCAACTTTTGCATGCAGATATTGGATTTTGTATTCTCGGTGTCTTTCGTTCCCTGGCCTGCACCTTCTTGATTTCGGGACTCTTGCTTTAGGAATTCAGTTCTCAAGAATTCATCATGTGGGGTTGAGTTCTTGGCCGGATCTAAGTTTCGAATGACAGAGATTGTATCTACAGCTATAAGCAGCTACGATTTGACAATTAATACTGATAACTCATGCGACTGAGAGCTCAAATTTGTAGTGCTTAACTAGAAATCAATATTTGCGATCATTAATCCACCTATCAAACATTACTGTCACCGAAAGCGAAACAAAAGCATGAAATGTGCTCCATATGTTTTCCATATCGACCCAAAGTATATATACATACATGTGTGTGTAAGTTCTTCTTCTGGTTCAGAAGTTTTTGGTTCCTAATTTTCAGTGAGACTTGGGTTGGGTAATATATATCTTCCTTTTTGGTACAGTTCTCAACGCGATCTTATGTAAATCATGATGAATATAGCTCAGAAGGGATTGTTTATAAATTCTGCAACATATAATGGAAGCCCCATGGCATCACATGCATGGCTAGGGATCAGATCCAAAGATATATTTATAAACTAGAGAGTTGGATGCATGGAGTACTGCAGGTGTTATTTATTTAATTATTTTTGTATAATTTATATATCAGCATTTGAAAGGCTGGTGGCATAAGCATGTCATGGATCTGTAGAATATATGATTAAAATGCTCAATCAATTAAATATCAAGAGTAATGTTGTGAACGCGTTTCACACACCTTTCTTCTACCCTGCAACCAAAGAAAGGAAATTGGCTTGCTTGGATTTGGGAAGGCGCGTCGCTTCCGATGCCCAAGTCAGTATAGTTTTACTGTGCTCCAATGGTATCTTAGCTCAAGCATCTTGGTCCATATTTATACAGGGCTTTTTGTCTTAGTTTGGTAATTCTCTCTTTTACATTTGGTGTTTCCCTCTTTTCCTGATGTGTGGGCTATCAGAATTGAAGCTTCTCTTGAATTTTTTTTCCATTAAGTTGATACCTTTTGATACACGTTACCAACCCGCAATGTCGCCCCTATTCTTAAGGCGATACCAATTTGGAAGGCCTTAGTAACACGCTTATATGTGCCCCCTATGGCTCCTGAACTGGCGAGGCCCTTTTATCTTCAACTCCCGTTCCTCGAAGGACCCATGGGCTTAGCCCTAGTCACTCCTTACTATGTAGAGCTCATTTATCCTGCAAGGTTAGGAAGGGGAAGGGCCCAACAAGTAATATTCCTCTTTATTTATTATTGAATTTACCATCGTTAACCGTATCAAGTTATAATAATATCATTCTCAATCACGCCGATTAATGTAACTTGTTTTATAAATTCATCATTCAAACAGAAAATACTTTACTTTTCAATTTCAAATTTTTAATTTTTAATTTTTTCACATAATCTTCACCTAATCATTACAATTTTTACAAATTTCAAAACAAAACACAAAAATCAACACAATTTTTCAAACTTCAAAATAAAAATAATATTAAACAACTATTTTCAAACAAATTTTTTAACTTTGTAGTATTTTTATTCAGTTTTTTATTTCTTCTTGCCAAAAAATCAATAAAATATCTTAGATAAACCATTTCACTAGTATTTAGATAAGAATAATACTACTATACAGTTTCATTTTATCCCCTCATTTTGACCTCTCATGCATTAAATTTTTTTTTTTTTCTTTTTCGTAGTGATTAAAAAAGTGACTATTGGTGTATCATTATTTTTATATATTTTTTAAAAAATGTTTAAAAATACTAAAAAAATTATGAATAAAAAAAATTAAAAAGAAAAATTTTACCTAGGGGCACACTGCTGAGTGGCACCCTAGCAGCACTCTTTACAGAATCCTTGCCTTAAGAGTGATGCTATCAGTGAACGTGGATGACAAATTCAATTAACACAAGAACGAGAGAGGACTTATGTGCATATGTTTAGCTCAGAACATCTAAAGGGGGAAAGCAAGAAGACAAAAAGTAGTAGAAAGAAAATGGAGCCAAAAGAACAAACAGAGGGTACTATTATAGACATGAACAAGTTCCATCGTCACAGCTCACACCTGAATATAATAAAACATAATAATACATTACCAGCAACAATATTTTTGTGGGGGTACCAAAGAAAGCACTAACGCTGCTGGTTTAAACCCCCATTAGACGAGCTTATATAGAGCCTAGCTTTTGCACTTATTTATTTAAAATCGATTGCATAAAAATAAAGATAAAAATAATAAAAAAAAAAGGAACGGAAAGGAAAGGAAAGGCAAGTTCCTGAACAAGAGAAATTATTTTTGCCTTCACTTTACGATGTCGAACATTTACTAGATCAGCAACAAAAGCAAGTTGCAGAACCCAACCCCCCCTCCCTATTTTGTCAATTTATAAAGGAAACCCCTATATACAGATCAATAGATTATAGCGTTCAATACAACACACCTGACACGTACGCGGCTATTGTTTTTTAACCCTTTCTTTCACACACCTATTCAATAGCCTCAGAAACAGGAGCCACCAAAGACTTTCCACACCAGCTACACCCCCTCAAATTTAGCTTTAGTTCTCTGCTTGTTTGAGGGGTCTGCCACCCATAATTGTCTTTGTACAAATTTCACCGTCGCTGCTGGTTGCACATCTCACATCTGGTGGCAGACTTGACATTGGCATACGTACATTGCTCACAAGACCAGTAAACGTTATCGTCAGCACTTTTGCTCGAACCAGTGGTGGTTCGAGTTGGCCCTTTAACCCTTCCGCCTCGTCCCTTGCTGGAGCCTCCATTTTTTGTGCTCGTAGTAGTCTTGCTGCAAGACCCAGTGGTGCCCACATCTGACAAACCGTTCTCTAATGCCCTAACCAGATTCTCAAAGTAATTCCTAGTCACACTGTTTCAATTACACATTAGAAATTGAATCAGATAAGACTCTTGACATTAACAAGCCTGATAATTTCATGGCCAACTAATTTCAATGGTACCATAGAATTCCACATTCTCTTTTTTTTTTTTTTTTTTTGCCAAGTAATGAAGTTGCAAGAATTCATTCAAAAAGTGACTCGTGAGAAGAATAAAAGCAACGTGACAATCAAAGATCCATTCCACATAAGAAACAACTTTCTTACCAAGAAGAGAGAAAAAAAAAAGCTAAGAAAAACCTAACCGAAAAAAAAGGAACAAAAGGAAAAGTACTGATCCCATCAGCGGATATCACACTGCAAAACTTTCGGACTTTACATACTTCTATACCTCTAGCAAGTTTTTTATATGAGCATTTATCATATAGTTTCTTCTAAAATATAAAATCCAAGCATTTTGTGTGTGCGGGAAACTTTGCATAAAAGATATTTATGACGAATGACAGAGACAGTTGCCACTTTGCTACTTTGGGATACTCCAACCTTCTAAAGCCTTCACAACTTTTCCTTTTTATACATGCTTTGGAAACCGCAATGCTAGAACAGGAGCAAAATCAGAAATAAACAAATAAAGAAGAAAGTTGGGAAATCGTCCAGGAAATATTAGGGGTGCTACCAGCACCATACGGTGCAAGGTACCCCCCGGGGGAGGGGGGGGCCACTTCAATAATGGACTACATTCTACTAGGCCCAAAGATTACTCCTAAGTCCAAAAGTGATCAAAAACACATTTGGGGACTCAAATTGTAAATTTAAATTTGTAAATATAACTATAATTTAAAATTTATGTAGTTTTTAAATTTGCTAGTACATATCTTGTGTAAGTTGTAGTGTAATACAAGAGTCTCACATTGCTTAAGTGTGAGAATTTTATTGTCAAGGCAATCTATAAAAAGATCACCCTACTACACTACAATTTACATAAAGTATTAAGTAAAAATTATACTTAATACCTATTACTATATTTATATATAATAAAAATAATACATATTTATAAATATTTATATATTTATATTAAAAAGAAAAAAAAGAGGTGCAGGCCGGGGGAAATTTGGGGCAGAGTTGGGCCCTACCCGCCCCGCCAGATGCGGGGCAGTGGGGTGCGGGGCCCCACTGCCCACCCCTAGGAAATATAGGGGGATCATGAAGCAATAAAATGACAACAAATAGAAGGGAAAACCCATGGACAACTTTTTTTCTCTCACTCTCTCTTGTAGTAGCAGAAACTTAAAAAGAGAACAATAAACTCAGCATAGAACAGACTTCTTTTTTATAAGTAATAATAAGAACAAACTAAAATGCATTGATAAGATGCGGATATATGATAAAGTTCCAAATTGCTACAAATGAGATGTGAATTCTAGAGATGATCACATATGCATCAAAGGAATATCAATACCTTATAGTGGCTCCATTTGTTTCAATAAAAGTACTTACGAATACAGAACCAAGCAGAAAAATAGCTTCAAGTGCAGAGAATTAAAATGTTCCTACTTCTGCCAATATTTTATACACAATATATACCTGGTCAGTCCAGCTAGCTTTGTACGGAAGTCATTGAAATCATTTGATGATTTGCTCTCAGCATTTAGGAACTGTTGTAGTTCCTTCTCTGCACATTGATGAAGCCTTTCCAAACCAGACTCTGCCTCACCTGAAGATAAGATTGTTACACGTGTGTGAAGGCAACTCACAAATACAGTTTGCATTCAATTCTTTAACATTTCAAGCAATATATCTATATACCTTGCAAATACTCGAAAAACTGTTTCTTAGCATGCTCGTGCTCATGTAGGTAATAGCCATATGCATAAGTCCATTTCAGCACTCGCCTACATTCAACTATCTGCAAGCATGCCACATAAAGGCCATAATATGTATATTGTCAGCATTTCAAACCATTTTTTATTTTTATTTAGGAGTAAAAGTAAAACTTTACTAATAGAAAAGGCATAGCCCAAGTACATAGGGAGTATACAGAGAATATGAAGTACCACTGAGCACTAGTGAGGGATACAAGCAAATCATGAAAATTGTCCTCATTACAAATAATGACCAAAGCCCATGAAAAGAGTATATTATAAAAGAATCTCTTCAGCTCTTCCAAGAAACGCTTCCCGGTCTTCAAAGTAAGCATTTCAAACGATTGGAAGAGGAAGACTGAAATGTTCTAATTACAGAGTCAAATTTTGCGCTAATTTGCTTTCGATCATGTTTCCCAATTGAAAAGATTAACAAGAACAAGTACAGAATTATATGGGGTCCGATTAAGTACTTGAAAGTGAAATAGCAATTGAACCTCTGAATAATGAAGTGCAGAAATAGTTGTCGACTGTCTGAGGTTCCTTTATTTTTAATTTACCAAGAGAAAGCATCCAAATCAAAACACTTAAGCCAGCTCAGCAATAAGTTTTTTTCTTTTCTTTTGTCATCAGCTAGGTTGTCACCCTGATGAAAATACTCATTTACATGGTAATTTCCTAGCAAACAAGCTTGAGCAACAGCAGGCTTGTTGCTTGATGGGTATAGTTTGCAAGGAATGAGCCCAAAAACATTAGTACATAACCAAATTCAGAGCATGGTCCACTTAAGTTATGTTAGGACAAATACTCCATCAGATGAGTTGTGATACCCCATATGATAAGTGAGGGTAGGTGGTGTATGGGATTCCACATTATTTGGGAAGGAAAAGTTATTGCTTTTTATAATGTTCCAAAAGGGCTCCAATTGTATGATTGACTAGTCTTTTGGAGTATAGGTCATGTGATTTAGGCCTTCCATTAGGACGTTACAAATGGTATCAGAGCCTGTCCCAACTAGAAATAATGTGGGACTTGAGTCATGCCACTTACGATGGATGGGCCCGACAAGGACGTCTGGAATTTTTTTTTTTTTTGGGGGGGGCAGAGATTGTGATACCCCATATGATAAGTGAGGGTAGGTGATGTATAGGATCCCACAATGCTTGGTAATGAGAAATTCTTGCTTTTTATAATGTTCCAATGGAGCTCCAATTGTATAATTGACTAGTCTTTTTGGAATATAGGTCATGTGGTTTGGACCTTCCATTAGGGCGTTACATGAGTATTGTTTAATACTCATGATTGTCACCCTGATCAAAATACACGTTTACATGGTAATTTCCTAGCAAACAAGCATGAGCAACAGCAGGCTTGTTGCTTGATGGGTATAGTTTGCAGGGAATGAGCCCAAAAACATTCATACATAACCATATCCAGAACATGGTCCACTTAAGTTATGTTAGGACAAGTACCCCATCAAATGAGTATTGTTTAATACTCCTCCATGCTGCGCGTATAAATAAAAATATAACTCTTAAGTGGTGTAGGTATTATTACTATGCCCAAAGTACCAAGTACTTGAAATGGAAAAATTATGCTTAACCCCTGAACTACCACCCCTTTTGCAATGTGACCTCCAAACTACAAATTTCGGCGCTTAGCAACCCAATTTGAAATTTCAGCTGCAATATGCACCCTGTAGGGCAAGAAATAACCCAACAGCCAAATTCCTAAAACTGAAATGTCTAAATTATCCGCACCCAAAAACTTATCAAAAAAAAATTATCCACACCCAAAACAGAAGGCAACCATGCATTTATGGGCACTTCGGAAACTTCAATTTTAGGTAAGGGAAATTTGAACATTTCAGGCTCTAGAGGGTGCACATTTAAAGTTTCGAATTGAGATGTCCAGGCCCAAATTAATCACTCGAAGGTCACTCTGCAAAAGGGATGGTAGTTCATGAGGTTAAGAGCAATTTCTTCTATCTGAAATAAAGAGGGAGGTGAAATGAACTTCATAATGTTTCTCCCTGGTCATGCCTGATCATCCTGCTTTGGTTTGATGTATCCAGTATTTTAAAACTGGGGATCAAATCACAAAATATTTAGAACTTCATATAATCAGTTCACATATGGCTTATCACAGGTGTATTTCCACATAATTCAGTTGATATAGAATAAGAAATAGTCCTACAATTGTAAATGCACCTAGCAGTGAGCAAAGAAGTTACCTGCATCCAGGCCTCTATAATGAACTTGAGCTGTGACTCAGGTGTGCACTGTAGGTCACTAAGCTTCTCAAGCTGCCAAAACCAAGTAATTCAACCCAGTCATTAAACGACCTACAGAAGCAGTTATAGTAATAAGGCTGCTCAAAGGTCATAAGAAATGGAATAACATAAACAGATGATTGCACATTGGTTGAGTAGTAGTGAAATGGGTTGAGTTAAGATGTTTTATTGGGTTTTGGGAAAGGAGAGAGAAAAGGTTGAATAAAAATATTATAAAATTAAAATATTGTTAGAATATAATTTTTTTAATATTATTTTTGTTTTGGAATTTGAAAAAGCTGAACTGTTTTTTGTGTTTTGTTTGGAAGTTTAGAAAAGTTGTAATGATTAGGTAATGATTAGATGAAAAAGTTGAAGATTTGAAAATGAAAAGTGTTTGTGTTTGAGTGATGTTTGGGAAGGAGATGAGATGGGTTCCCAAGCAAGGCCTAACTTAAACAGTTCTTATCACATAATTCTCCATTCTCCAGTGCTTTCTCTTCAAGGATGACTCCAATGTTCACTACATGGCATGTTTTGTAGAACAGCACCGAAAGAAAACCAGCATAATTTCTTAAAAATGTTTTTAATTCTTATCCAAGTAGAATAAAAACACACAAAAAAAAAGTCACATAAATTTTCTTTTTAGTTGGAGACAGACTGCCATGCATTAACCAAGTTGTCAATATTGAAAATATATTAAAAAGAAAGCATCTAAAAATGTTTCAATAAAAAATAGCATACACAAACTCATCAACACCCACCCACTCTATAATCCCCTAAAAAAAGACACGTGTGTGTGTGTCTGTGTGTGTTGGTATATATTTATATCAATGCATATATTGAGAGAGAGAGAGAGAGAGAGAGAGAGAGAGAGAGAGAGAGAGAGATTACATGCACAGTTTGCATTTGATGTAAATCTGCCAAAGCTTTTTGCCTCGACTGCCAGAAAGAACATAAGAATTGCATATTATACTTTAAAAAAAAAAAATTAAATTTAGGAATAAAAGCATGTTCAGTTTGCACACAACATTTTGAATACAAGGATAACAAAAAGGCGAGGAAAATAACCAAACAATTTCAAATGCATGATACCACTTTTTTTAGCAACTGCAACATAGTAGTTTCTGTAAAAAATGACCTATACCTTTTCATTACAAAAAAGCATTGAAATAATAATGACCAAGACTTTTTTCAGGAAGAATTAACAATACATTTTCATGTAGAGTCTTTGATAACAAAGAGCACGCTTAAACGAATAAACTAACAGAGAGCTCTGAACATCTCAAAAATCATAGTTGATAATTTGGTTTGAAAATAATAAAAACTTTTTACTGCCCATACTACTACACAAGCTTTATAGCAACAGTTGCTTTTTTAGGTTGGGAGATGTCATCGACACTATCATCAATTTCCCTTCTCTGCTTTCCTTTTTAAGTTGATCTAATTTTAAGCCACAAGAAAACTCCATTCAGACCCCATTAACGGCTAGATATAAAAAATTAATAATATAAAATTTCAAAAACAAACCACCAACAATTAGCATCCAAATATACCCCAAAGTATCTCTTAGAACCTCTTTACAACCCCTTGAACCCAGACTTCTATACCATATTGTTATGCCTTCCAACACTGAATTCACTCGTATTTTTGTAACTTCTCACAGCCAGTATACCATGGTCTAACCTCTTGAATTCCCTGAAGCAACTAGAGAGAAAAATCCTCAAAATTCTACGCTTTCATTTCAACCTCTGAAATGTGACAAGACACAGTCAATTTTGTCCTATTTGCCCTCATAATTCTTGGAGTGACCTTCCTATTGTAACACTCCAGTTCCACAGGCTGTTTACTAGGTAAAACACGGCTTTATAACTGATTTTTGGGAAGCTTCAAATTGAGTAGTTTTGGAGTTACAGCGCAGATGAAGCTAGCGCTTTCCCTGGGCCGTAACATTTTCAAACCAAGAACTTTTCTCTATTGAGTCAGGCCATCTTTTCCTGCGCTAAATGACCATAATTGGGTTTGAAATAGAGTTCATGTCAATAAATACTATACAGTTTGGAATTTTAAAAGTTGGGAATACTTCTTCCCTCTATAACACTTGATCCTCTTTCCTCTGTATCTCATTTATTATAATTAGTAATTGAGGAAAATCTTTCAAACAAGTCCACAATCAGTTTATAAACAGAATATAAAAATAAAAATAAACAATTTTTTCGTGCACATTGTGAGGGTGTGCAACTAGCTAATTTAAAGGCTGAAACAGACATGAAAGAATAGACAATAAACAGTGGTAAACTTTGATACATAGACGAAAACTTAATAAGTTCTAAAGAAATTTCCAGTAATCAGCTATTTATCCCAACCAAGAAGGGGTGGAAAACAAGCAACCAACCAAACAGATATAAGGATCCATTGCACAAGATATTAAACATAGATAAATTTGAGAAACTTGCACATACCAATTGATTGCTTGCCCAACGTTCATAATAATGAGTGTATCTCTCCAACGAATTCTTTGCCATTTCTCTTCTTCTCTCAGCCTCATCATACTAAAAAGTAGCAATATGAAGTTATCAAAGGTAGGAAAGAAAAGATTAGCTAATCACAGTTGACAGCATAAACATTATCAGTACCAGGACCACTATGCAATTCATTGACTGAATGTCCAAAAAGAGATATTACGCCCACTTACCACTCCCTCTTGCTTCGCAACCTCGTAACGATTACAAGCATAGAAGCCCCCTGTCCTCTCACCATGATCTTGCCATGCACCTAGGCACAGCCTGCATTGACAACAAATGAAGTTCAGGCAACTATATTAGACCACATGTCAGTGAAATCATTGTTACTAAGTCATAACTGCAACAGATCTCTGAATGTGTAAACATTCTTTATGGCACTTACCAGCAAAATTCAAATTTACAGGGAGGTGTGCATGTCATATGCATGCACCCTTGGTTCTTTTCAATCGGCCGCTTGCATTTAGGACAGGGCTTGGAATTGGCTAGTATCCTGATTTTCATTACATCAAAAGGAAACATTTTGCAGCAAAAGTTAAAAAATATATCAACAATTGTGACTATATATTTATAAAGCTCTCTAAAAAAAAAAAAAATTGAAATAGAAAACAGGAAGTAAATACATTTCCAACTGTAGAGAAAAGTGCAACACAAGCAAGCACTTCAAGTGGCAAGATGTGAATCAAAAATAAGTTTTTTTTATAGGTAATCAGGAAATTTCATTAAAGATAATAGGCATAACCCAAGTACACAGGTTGTATTAGGGCTGGGCTTCGATTCCGAACTCCGACTCCGACTTTGATCAGGAGCGGACTCCGACTCTGATAGGAGTTGTCGAAGTCGGAGTCGGAGTTCATGAGAGAGAGAGAGAGAGAGAGAGAGAGAGAGAGAGCTTGGTTGGTCATGATTGTGTCGCCGTCGAACGGTGGCAATCCCACCTCCTCTTCAATCATGGCGGTTCTTCGTCGTCAATCTCAAGACTCTCAATTGCTCCAAGCCTCAACACCGAGTCTCCTCTCAGTCTTCTCATTTCCTTTACTGCTTTTATCAAGTCTATCTTTCAAAAACTAGTTTTCATGTACACTGTAAAAAGTGAACAAGAATGGTATTTTGAAGCTAACACCGACTATAAAACTAGACATGCATGTATCATAACCAAAAATCAAAATCAAATCAAATCAAATAAAAAAGAAAAAAAATGACAATGATTTGAAGCCAAAGGCTAAGGGGCTCGAGACTTGAGTGAGTAAAAAATTAAAGACTTTTCAATGTGCTTTCCATCTTTCAAGTTATGCTTACCGAGGGACCAAAAGTGAAATAAATATTGCGTTGCTTTAGAACTTCAGATAAAAATCATGGTGTCACTGTTACGTTGGTTCATCATTAGCCATTAGGTAGTAAAGCGAATGGATGGTGTCAGAGTATTTTTATTTTTTAAAACTAAAATTGTTTCAATTGAACGAGAATACAAAGATTAGAAACAATAAATTAAGTGAATAAAGGAAAGTATTTGAAAGTCAAACTGCAAGACTGAAAAAGTGAAAAAAAAAAAAAAAAAAAGAGAGAAACATTCAGAGGAAAACGAGCACTTTTATTTCTTTATTAGGAGGATGGTAAACATTAAGGCAATGGAGGAAATACAATGAACAAAGAGCAAGGATATCAGTCAGAGCCGACATTTTTCGCTCGACCCTCAAAGCTTCTATCATTTCTCTCCCTCCAAAAAGCACCAATACAAATAGAGAGGACCCATCTTCCAGATTGCCACCACTTGTGGATTGCCTTGGAGACCTCTCTAACTTGCTAGGAAGTCTATCAACTTTCTAGGCATGACCCATGCTAATCCCACTCACAAAAAAGTAAAAAAATCATCCCATAAGGTCCCAGCCCCCTCACAATATAAAAGCAAATGTTCCACTGCTTCATGATTCTTTTTACATATACAACACCAATCAACCTCAATGATACGGTGTTTCCTTAGATTGTCTATAGTGAGGATCTTTCCTAAGGAAGTTGTTCGGACAAAAAAGCTACATTCAGGAGAGCTTTATGCCTAGTTTGGGTACTGAGAATATTCTCAGGATACCTCACTACCATTCATTATTTAATTATTAATTTTCACCTACTTTTCACTACTATTCAATTTCTATCATACTTTTTCACTACTATTACTGTGAATACCTCACTACCCAAACACAAGTCTTCCATATATTACTCCACATAAAAGCAGCCATGCCTTGGCTAGTCGGAATCTGGTAAAACAATCAGATCGTGAATTTTCCTTTCTTTAAGGGGCTCCAAATGATCTTGTCTGCATTTCCAACTGCCACTCGTACAATAAGTACAAAACTCAATATCGGCATCCAATTCCCAATCTTGTGCTGCTATGGAGAAATCAACATTCCATTGAGGGCAACCACTAGAGGAGTTCCTGAGATCTGCTATTGAATCTTTCTTTGCCAGTGCAATCACTATTGCCGACCTCAATATACATGTATCTAAAAAAACCCCCATCCTCTTCTTATGTACTTCCACAAATCCACCCAATGTGGTACACGTACCTCATTTGAGCACCACCGCTTCACCGTACTCCAAATCTATAATGGTCTTCCATAAAGCTTCCTTTTCTTATCGTGGCGGGAGAACCACCCACCCCATGCTTCATCATACTTTGAATCTATAACGGTCTTCCATACAGCCTCCATTTCTTATTGGTACCACCACAACCATTTACCCAAAAGAACATCACCAAGTTGCAAACGCTCATTCCTCCCTTGGAGATTGGAGTACATACCTTTACCCAATTTACAAGAAAGAATTTAAACTCATCCTCATCCCACTCCACAAGAAATTTCATCGTAGCTTCTCAATATGGTTAGCAACCTTTATTGGAAGTGGGAATAAAGATAAGAAGTATGCGAGTAGGTTAGAGAGAGCGCTTTTGATCAAGATAACTCTACCCCCTTTGGACAGGTATAAACCTCTTCCAGCTAGCCAATCTTCGCTCCATCTTTTCAATCATCGCATCCCAAATACTCATCGCTTTGAAAGTAGCACCCAAAGGTCAAGGAATCCCATTGGCATGGAAGATAACTTGCATCCCAAAATACTAGCCATGTTCATTGTTCACCACATTAGGAACATTTCCCACTGGAACAAGTTCAGACTTTGTTAAAATCACTTTCAAACTAGAGAGCTTCAAAGCATAACTCAAAAATAAGTTAAAAGTCTCATTTCTTAAATTGCACAGCAAACAATCTAACAAAATTCCACAAGAAAAAATCAAGCTCATTTTCATAACTCATTGAAATCTCCTTTTCCATGGAGGCTACCTTTACTTCTTTAGAAGACATAACCAAATCAAGCCGAGTTCAAGTCTAACAGAGCCGAGCTCAAGCTACCTATCAAGTAGTCTTAGCCCTACACTTATATCATATAAGCTCAAAATGTCAGAAATTACACAGACCGACGTGCAAAACAAATGAAGCAAACAAGAAAAAGGGCAGGAAAGAAAGAAAGCCTCTCCTCAAGAAGCCGAAAACCATAAACTAAGATTTGCACAAAGTCAGCAAATATTGTACACCTCCTTATTTAAAAATCCCAGAATAGGATGAGCATGAAACTGCCAATTGTTAGAAGGGAAGCAATAGAAAGTACATTCAAATATACTAAAGATATATCCAGGAAGCATAGCCAAGAGTAGATTATAGATGCTAAAATATAATCTCTACCAGTTCATGTTTTCAGACTCAGCACTATTCTTTAAAATCCACTTTGAAACGGTACCACAGTCCACCGGCCGGTGAGCTTCCTCCGTACACTGCAGATCCACCAGAATGAGATTACTGATATCATACAGAATAATCCCTACAGAAACTGGACTTGTAAAATAATATTTACAAGCAAGCCAGATGAAACTTACATTCCAGCAAAAGCCATATGAGCAGAGGCAATTAACATCATAGTTTCCATCACCAGCCTCAAAATCAACAGCATACTCACAACCTGGAGCAGGACACCACTTGGTCTAGCAAAAATGGAGTAGAAAACGCAATGATAAGAACTCAGGAAACAAGAAAGAAAGCAAGATAACATGACTGGATATACCCATCAAATGCTCTAACAAGCAAATATCATCTAAGGTATATCCATCAAATGCTCTAACGAGCAAATCTCCTCTCATATACCCATTGAATGGGCTAAAGACCGAATGGTTGAGTAGATGACTAGACATTGGAACACCAATGTTACAAGTATCAATATCAGGGCCAATGCATGGTAATAGCCAGTCGCTTCTCAAGAGTAATAAACCAGGTGCGAGCAAGAAATAATAGCATGCAAAGAATTCTAACCATTCAACAGAAAATCTAACAGACAAAAAGTAGATGATGACAGAGATAAAGAGCACAAGGGGGAAAGAGACTGGCTTGCTGCCATGCTTAAAAAATATATATGCTAAGAAAAAGCATTAACCACAGCAGTACGAGACATTAAAACCTTATAAATCACATTTCCAATTTAATAAACTTAAGAAACATATGAAGCTCCAGCTGAAACCAATTCATTATAAAAATATACACAGGAAACTGCAGATCATGACATGTACAAGAGACAAACTTGGGGTAAAGAGAATTTTGTGATATCCATATAGCCAAATTGAAAAAAAAAAAATAAAGCATCCTCCTAACCTTTTTTCCAGTAATAAAACACAACACTTGGAGAGCACAAAAAGTACATGTCATCTCGGTCCAGTGTCCAATACTATGTTCGATATAAGACTTTTATTACCGTTAAGTTACAATATCCCCAGTGGATCTTGAACAAATAACCCCCCACCCTCTATCCTGTTTCTATGAGTAAGTTCTAATGAACTCTACACCATATATAATGTAGAGATCACTGTCTAAAAACACATATTCCATTTCTGAACAGAATGGTTTTTCTAAAAAAATGCAACTTAGAATCACATTATGAACTAATGATTGATAAAAATCCATACATTGTAATCATAATGGCAAGGTCTCAATTACATTACATACCTTCTTACTGTCTTCAATATAAGACCGAAGAAGGTATCGTGAGTACCTCTCCTTGTCCTCATCAGAAGACAATGAATTGATCATATCTTGACCCACAGCAGCACCACAAGATGGATCAGGACATCTCAGCATCAAACATCCTGGACCATCATTAATGGATGTCCTGATGTACCCTGCAATATAAGTAAGATACTCCGGAAATGAGTTATAAGCAAAATCCTCAAATCGAAAAAGGGGGGAAGTATTAAAAAATAATACAGTACAGGATAATTGTATTCCTCTGGGAAAAATAAGGCATGCATCCAATTAACAGCAAGTCATATATGGGATACACGTCTACAGGCCACAAACTTGTATATATAATCATGTCCCCACGGGGGAGACAAGGAAAGAAAGAAAGGACAATTACACTACAATCACTCAAAGCATTGGGAAAAGATAGGGCCCTCCCTCATCTCAAAAATAACATTTGGCTCTCTATCTTCTGCTTACTACATGGCAGTTTATCTAACCTTTGTTGATAATAATGAAGAGTGAGGATAACATCATCAAATATGAGTTGTACCCAAAATCCCTTTCATAAATCATACTTGATTAATTACATTTTTGCTTTTTCATTCAAGTTTTATGAGGAAAAGTCACGAGACAGAATCTGCGTAATCATAATCAAGGATAGGGAACATAGAATTTACGTCGCTGTTCTCCCTTTTCTTCATTCTTCCCCCTTAATAAATCAATTGTATTACTAAATGTCATATGCAGTCACAATCATCACCTACAAAATACAAATAGCTATGGTCATCATGACACCACCACAGTTTCTCCTCAAATTGTTGATCATTGAGTTAGATGCCAGCCAGTACAAAACCTATTAAAACAGGACCATCTATTCCACCAAATATCACTTCAGCAATCTCACCACATGCAAACACCAAGTTAAAGCATGCTGACCACTCACATAAATGCAACCATCACCTCTGCCTCCAAATGTAGCTACTGTCATCTCCCAAGTCAATCTTGACATCATTATTGGTTTTGTCTTGTAGATTCTCTAACTTCTCTAAACATCACAAATTCAGCTTTATTTCACAATATAAATTTTATTTCACAAAAATCAACAGGCCAAAAACATTCTTTGTAATTCATACCAATTTAGGAATAGAACAACGGAGAAAAAACTACACTTTCTAATGGACCCAGGAACAAAATCATTTTCCATAAGGTCTCATTGTGATAACTCTCAAACCACCCTTTACAACACGTTAACAGATCCACCATCCATCTAGTCATCACCCATCTTACCCAAATAGACTAAGCACTGCATACCATACAGAGCTAGCCACCTTGCAGTGAAGTAAGAGATGATCCACCAATTCCCCATCCCACTTGCACATACAACACCATTTTACCACACGTCTCCTCCACCAAATTATCTAGGGTAAAAATCTTCCCAATGCAACCATCCAAAAAAAGAAAGCCTCTCTTGGGGGTGTCTTATCCAAATGGTCTGCCATGGAAATAAGATGTTATCATGGGGGACTGATGGAGTATAAATCAAATTAACTACCTGTAGAGATCAGAAAGAATCCCAATGGCAAAAGCACTCAGTTAGGCTAACACTGAGATTAAAAGATGAAAACTAAATACATACTTCTTTTGTTCCTACAAACATAACTACTCCATTATTACTATAAGAATAAAACAAATATTAACCCCTTCGGGATAATCTGCTGAAACAAAATGGGTTTCACCTCCCAATCTTGTGCCGCACGTGTAAAGTCTACTACTTCCCTTGACGAGAGCCATTGGAGAGCTACAAATTGTCTACCACAAATGCTTCCTTAGGCCTAACAAGGTTGAATGGATTCAGGAAAGCTCAATTGAGGAGCCGATCACCACACCAGAACTCTATTTGGATCCATTTGCCACCTCAGATCAGTATACTAAGAGAACTCCCCCATACCCAACAGGCATTTTTCCACAGCCCAATCCCATAGCTCTCATCCACCACATTAGAGCACCATCCACCCCCACATACTACTATACTTTATCTATCACTAGCATAGCACCAAAGCAACTTTCACAAAATGAATTTCATTAATGTAATCAATATTCTGATGGCCAAAACATTCATAGTATAAAATGATCTGGGTTGTGGAAAATAATCAAGGAGGGACCAAACCCCACCCCTTCCTCCCCTGTAAGGGTTTGCAAGGTAGATCCCCCCCTCCCCCTCTGCACCAAACCCAACGTGCGAAGAGGCAGACAGGTAGGGCCTGCTTTTTCACTACTTTGTTTTTTAGGATCTGATGTGAGGATGACACCTGGAAATATTCTGTTGGTATAATGCCAGATCTAACATGAGGTAACGAGGACTTTTCTGTACTTTAGTTATTTTATTTGTATTTTTGGAACTGATTTTGAAACCAAAATAAGAGTTGCAAATATCCAAAACATAAATAGATGATGCAGATTTACAATAAATAAATAACAAAAAAAACGACATCAAAATAAGAGTTTATCAGACAAACCTGTCCAGCATACAGTACAAAATGGATGACCACAAGCAGCTGATTTAATGCCATCACGAGGAAAGGTTTCAAAACAAATGCCACATGCAAGCTGAAATGGATAACATGTGTATATTATTAGTAACTCATAGACAGCAGAATTCAGAGAAGAAAGCCAGCCATGGTCATCCCTAAATTTCACACTGAATGTTTTTACCTATCAAACAAAATTCACAATATAACGTCTACATAGCTTACTTCTCTAGCATTGGGAAATTGAAAAACTGGCTCCTCTAGCAACCCAACAGTTTTACGGACCCGTTCTTCATCAGCAAACCATGCATCATGTATGTTACTAACACTCCTGCAATGCCAACTTTCTTCAGAATACTAACATCAAAAAATTGAAATCAAAAGACCAATCTTATAAATTTCATACCCTGAGAAATTCATGTCACATGGGTGAGAAAAACGAAAGAGATATTGGTTTACCAGTTAAAGTGCCTGAGTAAGATGCTTGAAGCAACTCGAGATATGGAAAGAACGGTGGATACTCTTGTGATATCATCCTCCTGATGTTGCCGTATATCAGATTCCTTTAAGATAGTATAGTTTTGCTGAAAAAAGAAAAGAAAAAATATGTGAAATTATGAAGAAAAAGAACAGAAACACCGAAACTAAGCAACTGCCATATAGCATCAAATTTCAAACAAACAAAAAAAACACTTAATTTCATGGTGATATGTGTGAAAATAAGGCATCTTCTGAGGGCCAAAGTTCCTAAGAGACATGAATTTCCAACAATAACAATTTCAATCCTTTGTCTTATTTCATGATCCATTTTCACTTTTGGGATTTAAAAAGAAATTTTAAGGTGGAGACCTACTCACCTAAGTTGAAGCTGTGAGTTTGGAAAGCAATTGCAAATATGACCTATTTATTTGACAAAAGTACCAAAGAACGAATCCTAACTTCTAACAATAATGCATCCATAGAAGTGAAAGTAAAACTCCTTTTCCAACTTCAAGGTTTTATATTCAGAGTGTTGTTCTACACTGCGTACAAAAGCTAACATATATATCTGCATCTCTAGACACATGAGCGCGCATATGCGACAATTTACAGTTTATAGAGGTACAATTAAAATATAATTAAAGGGGAGAATTGTAAAGTTAAAATAAAAAGGTGATGTTTACAATTCTGTGTTTTCTTCGTAAGTTTAAATATTGCTACTTCGTTATTTAAAAAACCAAAAACTCAACTCATGATTAGATAAGACCGGATTAAGAATGGATGATTACGTTTTGTGCATTTTTTTCGAAAGAGGCTCCATATCATCTAATATAATATACATAGATTTTGCACTAGTTTTGTAGCACCCCAATGGAAAGCCTAAGCCACATGGCCCATACTCCAAAAGAACTAGTCAATGATAAAATTGAATTCTCATTAGAACATTATAAAGGGCAAAAATTTCGCATTCTCAAGCAATGTGGGATCTCATACACCATCTACCCTTATCACTTATCGGAATGGGGTATCACAATCACCCGCCCAACCCTTATATTCCCGAGGTCCTCGTCAAGCCAGTCCTCCGTAGGTAGCACGGCTCAAGTCTCACATTTCTCATTGGGATGAGCTCTGATACTATTTGTAACACCCCAATGGAAGAAAACCCAAGCCACATGAGCCATACTCCGAAACGAATAGTCAATAATACAATTGGAGTCACATTGAAACATTATAAAGAGCAAGAACTTCTCATTCTCAAGCAATATAGAATCTCATACACCACCTACCCTTATCACTTATCAGAATGGGATATCAAAAGTTGGTTTTCTAATTATGCTCCATTAGATGACATCAGCATCAGATTCATAGGAATTACGATTATCAGAAAAAGAGCTTATTTTGCAATGAGATCAGAACAGTACCCTACTACCTATTAAAAGGACAACTGCCTACCAAGCCTGTGAAATTAACAACCATCGAGTCTGTAAACCATAGCAAAACTAGCCCACGGCCTCTAATGACATCAATAGAATATATATTTTCAGTAGTAGTTTTAAACAACAACAAGGCCTTGAAATTAAAGAATATAAGATACAAAACCCTATAAAAGATGGCAAGAATAACAAGAACTGGAAGGGGGGAGGAGGGGAAGTAATCACTTTTCCACCTCCCAATCGTATTGCTTAAAAAAATCAATTAGAAATACTGAAATCAGTTCTCCCTCTGGAAAAAACCTTCACCCAATCAATCCTAAAGGACCTAGTCGCGAAATGTCTTTTTTTCTCCTGTTTACCAAGTTGAGCTGAGCATTTCATGATTGGAAAACCCGGAATAACATAACACAGTATTCAAATTTTACCTTACTTTTACTTATAAAAAAAAAAATTACCTTACTTTTCCTGCTGTTTAGTACGCATTCAAACAGCGCTTTAAAGAACCAATATAACCCGAGCCACTAATGTGTTGAAAACCAAAAATCCTATGACTAAAGGATCAAGCTTTCCTCCATTTTCCAAACTTTCTCAGCAAAAAAATGACAGAAATTCCACATATACCCTATTATTCATTTAGCAAGCTCTAATTTAAGAAACAGAAAATTCAGATGGAGAATTGAATTAACCTCAAGCCGCCGAGAAATGATATCAGCTGAATCATCCGCATCGTCTTCCACGAAGTCGAAATTGGCGTCTTCATCGTCATCGGCATCATCTTCATCATCATAATTATAGTAGTCGCTGCAAAAGTATTCCAGGGGGGTATACTCGGCCTCGCCGCTATAGAAGCCGTCGTCGGGGGACTCGATGTCGTTGGCGTCGTGCATATCCTCCTCTGAGTCCATGGAGGAAGATCGCAAAGCAATAGGAGAAAGAGAGAGAAGGAGGAGAGAAGAGAATCGAAGGAGAATGGAGAGGGAATAGGGTGAGGAAGTGTTTGGTTGGAAAGAAAAGAAGAAGGAAAAAAGAGGAAAAGGACCAAAAGGTAGCTGAAAAGGTGAGAGAGTCTTTGATTGGTTCAGGCTTTGGTTATGGGGCTCTCTTTCTTTAATGCGTAATGGGCATGGGGGAGAAGATTAAAACAGGTAAAAATTGAAAAAAAAAATCTCTCGAGACGAAGGCAGGCAATTTATGTCTAGTTTGTTTTATAATTATTTTTAATTTATTTTATTTCATTTCATTTCATTTAATTAATTTAATTTTTTTTAATTTTTATATAAAATAAAATAAAAAATTAATTATTTTAAATTTTAAAATAAAAATAATATTAAAAAATATATTCTAATAATATTTTATTCAATTTTTAAATTTAATCTCATTTTATTTTACCCGTAAAAACAAAGAAAGGCTTACCCAAACGTGGTATTGCACTTAGAAAAATAAGACAGTCCTAAACATGTTACTTCATGTTGAAACTTTTCCTCCGTGGAATAAGGAAGGAGACAAGTTTGGTATAGAGTGATTGTTGTTGTAATTGTTACTTGTGGGAATTTATTTTCTAGAGAGGTCTAGACGGTCGGGATTTGCAGGCGTTCTCTCAAGATAAACTTGATCATACATGTTTATAGTTTCATCCCGATAGGATCAATTATGAAGTAATCTAGAATAATATAGTTGGTAACTTATTGTAGTCCTAAAATGTTGTATTATTAAATTTACTTATGCAACATCTTATGATTATAATAAGGCAATAGGAATTAAAATCTCAAGAATTTGATCAATTCTTCATCGTGAGAGACATAGAGACACGTGAAAATAGTTCAATAACATTTATTGAGCCTTATCTGAGAAATTTATTCGAACAAATATAAATATTGTAAAATCTATTTTATATACTAGGTGTTTGCATTTTAAAACTAGTGAAGTAGTATTGAGTTAGTAGTTGAGGATAATGGGCATGAATCTCATTTGTTGAGCATCTTGCCTTGGAGGTATCAAATCACTAATTTCACTCCCTAGATGATTACTGTGAGGGGATAAAATATCTAAATCCAAGACCAAGCCTGCCCAGTAGACCACTACTAAGGGATAGTAGGGAGGGTGTTAGAAGACATAGGGTTTAGGAGTCAGGGGTCTCAGGAGAAAATGGGAAGGGGAGAGAGGGAACACGCAAAAGGGACATCCCTCACCAACCATCGAGGTGCACACGTAAAGAGGATTAGATAAAAGGGGAGGTCCAGACGACTTTAGCTCGGCTTCTTTTCGATTTCTTCTTCAACCTCTGGAGGTGGAGCTCCAGAGAGAATATATTTCCCAACAAGTAGATCTTTAGCTCCCATTGAACAATGAGAAATAAAAGGCTATGAGAGACTGTATATAAACATATTATAATGAAATTTTCCTCTCTAAACGCTTGTGGACGTAGGCAACATGCTGAACCATGTAAATTTGTGTGTCCCTTTCTCTCTATTTTCTTTGCACTAGTTTTCCATTCACTGTCATAGATGTACACACTACCACCATACAGCCACACCGGACCACTGCCAGAGGCTCCAAACAACACCGATTGAGACTCGAATCCTCTTAGTGGGTCGGGAATCACTCTTTCTCCCCTTCTAGCATGTTGAGTGATTTTTCATGCATCAACAGTTGGTGTTGTCTGTGAAATTCATTTCACTTTCTAAACCAAAAAGGTGAGAGAAGGATGAATTTCCAATGCGCTAAGTAATTGCCGAGCAGACAGAGGGAATTCTCCCAAATAAGAGTTCTTGAACTTTTGACTTTTATTTTTATGAAAAATATTGTCGTCGGTGTGTAGGCCAAGGAATCCAAACTCCCGGGACACTTGAGTATACACAAGGCATAGGCACAAATAGGAAGGCGAACACTGTGTACTTAAGTACACAGTATCCATACACTTACAAGCACAATACATACAACACACGTGCACATGCAGGCATTGTGCCAGCTGCCCATGCACGTCCCAACTATGCATGGCCTACATAGTGCCATGCACAGAATGGGACGTGCTGTAGGGAAGACGAAAGGCTCGCAACGGTGAACCCACCGGCGGCCACCACTTGGGTGGTCGCCAGGTGGTACTACCTCCGAGCGGGTCACCCCCGGTGTCGGAAACTAAGAGCGATGTGCCTAAACAGGTGCATGCCAACGTGCACCTGAGAGGCTCACAACGGCCAATCTTGAGCCCGTTAACCCTCCGGCAGTCACCAATTGGGCCGCCGGAGGTTTCTGTTCCCAACAGGGCATCCCCATGAAAGAGGAGCACTCCGAGCACGATATTGCACCGTGCTCAAACCGACTGGAAACAGGAGGCTCTCCCCGAGCCTAGAGTCCCTGCCAGTGGCCACTAGCATTCTTTGTTGTGGCCACAGTGGTCACCGACAACGAAGTCCGTGCACATCATGCAAGACAGGTAGCGGCTAGACATTGCCCAACGCAACTAAGAGACTCACGTTTGACCCCTAGGCAACCACCACTTAGGTCGTCAGAGGTTTTTGTTCTTGACCGAATATATCCTGTGAATGGTGTTGTGTCGTGCTTGTCGCGGCTAGGATGTGAGGCTCTCAACTGACAGCCCCAAGCTTGTTAACACTCCTGATGGCCACCATGTGGCCCACCAGTAGTTTCTGTCCTGATTCGAATGTTCCCTGTCGACAAGGGACATGCACGTCGTGCACTGCAAGAGGCAACGGGTGCATGACGCCGTGCACTTGATGGGCCCCCTCCCACGGCATCCACGTGTTGAAGCGGTCATCTCCAGGCACTGACAAACTCGTCAGCGATTTCTATCGCCAAGGGTATGCTCTACGGACATTTATACGGCGCTGCACGATACTCATTTTGCTCGAACTCACCTCCTCTGCTCAAGACAAGTTATACGGCGCTGCACGGATTGTAAAAAAAAAAAAAGGGAAAGAAGAAGAAGAAAGGAGCAAGAGAGAAACAACCAGTCGCGAACATTTTCAGTCAAGCAAAAATTCTACAACGACTAAAACTCCCCAGTTTGTCTCTATCAAAATTTGTGTGAATTTATTTCTGCTGATAAAACTGATTCCTATGGTGTGGAACATCGACCACGTAACCCAGCATGAGCATGGCTCAAACATCCCAATATAACTCCATCGGGACAAATTATTTGGCACTAACATGCATGCGGGCATAGTCACCTCACTAGGCGGGCAACTTCCCGACAACTAACAACCAATGTTTTAAACGTGTACCACGCATATGGAACGTGCACCATGCACGGTACATGTAGTGGAGAACAAGGCACAACCCTGCCCCCAACGCACGTTGCATGGCCCATGCAACATGCTCCACCAACTTGCTCGCCTAAGTCTGCTCGATTGATTTCAGTCAAGCAATAATCGACTACAACAACCAAAACTCTCTGAATAAGTTGCCTGGCATCACAAGTACCCAAATCTTCTTCATCGTCGAAACATGACAATCCATAGGCCACAACAATGGTACATCTCCAACCTTTGCCACGCTCCGGCAAAGCAATTCAGATTTGCCATCCCACTTTGTGATTTGGGTCATTTATGCTGACCGAGTTGATTTTTTCTAGCACAAACAAGGGCCTCGCACCAACAAAGCCAAGTCCCTAGACTCGCCGCAACACAACGGTGGAACACAAGTCCCTAGACTTGTAGACCCACGCGCCAGCAAAGCTAAGTCTCTGGACTCACCACGATGCATTGGCTAGGGCCAAGGCCTTCCGAGCTCTGCCCCATCGACAACCAGTAAAACACAAATCTCTTAACTTGCCAACCTTCATGCTACAAGCTGAGTCTCTGGACTCGCCATGATGCATTGGCAAGGGCCAAGGTCTTCTAAGCTCTGCCCTATCAACAGCCAGTTGGACACAAGTCTCTTGACTTGCAGACTTTCGTTCTATAAGACGAGTCTCTAAACTCTCCATGATGCATTGGCTAGGGTTAGGACCTTCCGAGCTCTGCCCCATCGAAAGCCAGTCAGACATAAATTCCTTAATTTGCTGACCTTCGTGCTACAAGTAGAGTCTCTAGACTCGCCATGATGCATTGGCTAGGGCTAGGACCGTCCGAGCTCTGCCCCATCGACAGCTAGTCAGACACAAATTCCTTAACTTGTCAACCTTCGTGCTACAAGTAGAGTCTCTAGACTCGCCATGATGCATTGATTAGGCTAGAGCCCTAAGACTCACCCACATGACCAGTCGACACAAGTCCCTAAACTTGCCTACCTTCATGCCATCAAGCAGAGTATCGCACTTTAGTCATAACTACTGTCAGCGGGTTATTTCTGGAAATGAGTCATCAGAGTTAGCGAGCCTCCGAGCTCCCCGAGTGCTTTGCGTAGGTTACCTTCGAGAACAAGCCGACAAGCTCAACAACTGCCTAACGTGGACCCAGGGGTTGACGGGCCCTCTGACCACTTTGCATGGGTTATTTCATACAAACTTCGACACCAACAAAATTGAAAACGAAAAACATCGGGCGAACATACACTTTCCAATAACAACGAGCATACATAGAGACGCACTATCGAGTACACCTCTCGCTACAGCTGAGCTCCGCGCTCGCATCTTTCACAAATGAGTACACCTCCAGCCACAGTCAAGCTCCGCGCTCGCATCTTTCACAAATGAGTACACCTCCAGCCACAGTCAAGCTCTGCGCTCGCATCTTGCGTGGTCAAGTACACCTCTCGCCACAACCGAGCTTCGCGCTCGCATCTTGCATAGTCGAGTAAACCTCCCACCACAGCTGAGCTCCGTGCTCGCATCTTACGCGGTCGAGTACATCTGTCGCCACGCTTGATCTTTGTGCTCACACGCCATGCAGTCGAGCCTATCTCACGCTTGCCTTGCCAAGATGAGTCTCGCGCTCACTCTTCACGCAATCAAGCCTATCTCCCACTTGCCTCACCAAGGCGAACCCTGCGCTCACACTTCACGCAGTCAAGCCTATCTCCCACTTGCCTCGCCAAGGCGAACCCTGCGCTCATGCTTCACGCGGCCGAGCCTATCTCCCGCTTACCTCGCCAAGACAAACCCTGCGCTCACGCTTCACGTGGTCGAGCCTATCTCCCGCTTGCCTCGCCAAGACAAACCTTACACTCACGCTTCACGCGGTCGAGCCTATCTCCTGCTTGCCTAGCCAAGACAAACCCTGCGCTCACACTTCACACTGTCGAGCCTATCTCCTGCCTAATCAAGAGCTCTGAAATCTTTACTTCTTAATGTGAGAGGAACGAATGAACAAGAGCCAGCTCCCAGAATTTATTTCTTTACGAACTGGGGCAGATCAGTTTGACTGCATATTTTATCTCTGAAGATTCTCAAGGTCTTTGTTGGGACAATTTGCCCTTAAGAATCGCAGGCAACTGCGAGGGGGTAAAATATCTAGGCCTAAGACCAGGTCCAGCCTACCAGACCACCACTAAAGGATAAAAGGGGAAGCAGAGAGGGTGTCAAGAGGCATGGGGGGTCAGGAGTCAGTGGGTGTCAGGAGGCAAGAAGGGTCAGGTGTCCGGAGGCATAGAAGGTCAGAAGTCAGGGGTGTCAGGAGAAAATGAGAAAGGGAGAGGGGGTCAAACACACAAAAGGAAAATCCCTCACCAACCACTGAGGCGCACGCTAGAAGAGGATCAGATAAAAGGGAAGGTCCAGATGACTACAGCTCGGCTTCTTTTTCAAACTTTGGAGGTAGAGCTCTAGAGAGAATATCTTCCCCATCAAATAAATCTTTAGCTCTCATTGTACAGTAAGAAATGAGAGGTTATGAGAGATTATAAACAAGCATATTATAGTGGAGTTTCCCTCCCAAAACGCCTATGGACGTAGGCAACATGCCGAATCATGTAAATTTGTGTTTCTCTTTCTCTCTATTTTCTCTGCACTAGTTTTTCATTCACCGCCATAGATATATGCACCGATACGTATAACTGCACCAATTAAGGCCCAAGTCCTTTTAGTGGGTTGAGAATGACTATTTCTCCCCTTCTGACCTATTGAGCAATTTGTCACGCATAAACAATTACTGTATGTAAAAGAGACAATATAAGAGAAAGAGTAGGTCGTTTTGTTGTTAATTCTGAATGACTGGAAGTATATCCAAGTTGGGAGAGGTTGGTAACATTTTCACTTCTTAGTCTTATAATTCTTGTTTGCTGTTAATCACTAATAATTCAGCTGGTGTGGGGGCATCATCCCTAACCCAAAATATTTAGATTTGAAGCTATGTAGTAGGTTGGAATTTCAGGTTGTGAAGAGATTATTTCTATTGCATGGAATAAAACATGTTGTCTCAAAATGGCAATAAATACCCTTAACGAAGTGATTAAAATATGTGGATAATAGTTTTAAACCGAATCTCTCTCATTTTGGTAATGTCCACAAAATATTGCTAACAAATACAAAGGAATTAAATAAATTATCTGTTGAAGATCAGTCAAATGATACTATCGATAAGTTTCAGTAGTACAACATGAGATTAATACTCTTTTGGTGAGAGAGGAGTTGATTTGGAAGGAAATTTAAACGAGCTATGTGGTTATCCGAAGGTGATCAAAATATCAAATATTTATACTCGCGGATATCATTTAAGGGGTATCAAAAATGATAATGGTGAATGGTGTACAAACTCTACCATGGTAGTATTGATTCATCAGTATTTTGAAAGAGTTCACTACAGACTAGATAAGGACAACTTTGAATCAAATGGTTCCCACTAAAGCACTTGGCCAGGATGGTATGCCCCATCTTTTTTTCTTCTAGAAATATTGGCATGTTGTTGGAGAATCAGTTGCTAATTATGTTCTGCCTACTTAAATTTTGGTGTTATATCCCCTAATTTAAACCATACTCATATTGTACTGATCCCAAAACAAAGAAACCAAAGAGAATTACAGTCTAAAGACCAGTTTTGTAATGGATCTTATAGGTTGAAACTTATCATGCCCAACATTGTTTTGAAAAGCCAAAGTGTTTTTATTCTAGGTTGATTGATAACTGAGAAATGCTACAAGCATAAAGAGATTACATAAAAGTAAACCTACAAACTGGCATGACTTTATGTGATCCTTTAAGTCTACTTTAAAATAAAAGTAAATTTACAATCTAACACACCGCATCAAGCCACATCAGTTTGTTGGTTTACTTTTGTATAATTCCTTTGTAGCTAAAGTATTTCTCTTACTAATAATATCCTCTTAACTTCTGAGACTGTGCGTTGGTTGAATCAAAAAAGGAGGGGCAAGAAAGGTTTCATGTTTATTAAATTGGATATAAGCAAGGCCTATGATTGTGTGGAATAAAATTTTCTCTAAAGAGTCATGCTTAGAATGGGATTCCATTATCATTGGACAATTTTGTTGATGGCTTGTATTTCAATGTCAATTATTCAATACTTATTAATGGCAAATCTCGAGTTCAGATTCAACCTAATGGAGGTCTACGTCAGGGTTATCCTCTATCTCCTTATTACTCTGTTCTCTACAATGAAGGTTTTTCATCCCTTATGAAGAAAGCTGAATTGAATAGCCATATCACAAGCATGGCAATAAGCAAGGGAGTACCTCGACTTAGTCATCTCTTATTTGCAAATGATAGTATTTTATTTTGTCAGGCAAATTCTGTTGAGAATAATCATGTGCAGACAATACTTTCAATGTATGCAGGTGCTTCTAGTCAAATGATAAATAAGGGAAAGACAAAAACCACTTTCAACAGGAACACTAGTCTTGATGAGCAGAGAAAGATTAAGGAGTTATGGGGTGTATAGGAAGCTACAAGACATGATAAATATTTAGGTTTACCAGCTTTAATTGGCAAATCGAAGATAAATTCTTTTAGAAGTATCAAAGAAAGAGTTTGGTGTAAACTACAAGGCTCGAAGGAAAAGTTGTTATCTTGAGTAGGCCATGAAATTCTGATTATGGCAGTAGTGATTCCTAATTATGCCATGAGTTGTTTTAAATTACCAAAACAATTATGAAATGAGTTGGAGAGTCTAATGGCTATATTTTGGTAAGAACAAGTTAGAGATAAAAGGAAGATACATTGGGCCAGCTGAAAGAGATTATCTATGTCAAAACACATGGGAGGAATGGGTGTCAGAAGTTTGTAAGCTTTTAACTTAACCTTATTAGCAAAGCAGGGGTGGAGGCTTTTACATAATTGTGAGTCTCTTCGTTCTAGAATTTTTCGAGCAAGATATTTTCTAAATAATGATTTCTTCCAATCTTCTTTGGGATCAAAGCCTTCATATGTTTGGAAAATTATACATTCGATAAAAGTGATCTTGCAACAGGGGTGTATTTGAAGGGATGTAAATGGGAAAAATATTTACATTTGGCAGGACAAGTGGTTGCCTTCATTACACAGTAGTATGGTTATATCTCCTTGCAAAATTCTTGAGCAAAATTAATCAGTTGCAAAAATAGTTGACAGGGAAAAGCAGAACTTGTTCGACATAATTTTGCTGAAAGTTCTAACAGTGGTGAACAACATGAGTTTTAGAAAAAGATTTGGAATATGAATCTACCAAGTAAAATTAAAAATGTTGCTTGGAAAGCCTCCTTAGATTTTTTGCCTACAACATGTAATCTATTTTGAAGAGGAAATCTTCTTAATAGCATATGTGTCTTCCTGAGACAGTAGGTCTCGTTTGGTAACATATATGAGATGAAACGAGATGAAAGTTGAAAGTTAAATCAAATATTATTATAATATAACTTTTTAATATAACTTTTTCAAATATTGAAAAAGTTGAATTGTATATTATATTTTGTATGGAAGTTTGGCAAAATTACGACGAAAATGAGATGAGTTGAGATAGTTTGTGTAACGAAATGAAGCCTAAGTCACGCTATTTGTTTTTGTTCTAAAATTAAGCCTTTTTGGCATAAAAGCTTTAACATGGAGGCTACTTGGATGCTAAATCAATCTAATTTTGGTTTGATGCTCTGGGATATGATGAAGTATGAAAATTTTGAGTCTATCTCAACTTTCTTAACTATTGCATGGGTAATGTGGCACTACAGGAATCTTAGCTTGCATAAAACCACTAATTGGACTACTTTGTAGATCATTGATAGTTGTTTAGCATATGTTCATACTTACAGAACATTGAAGTCAGATGTTTAACTGCAAAGGAAAAAATTTTGAAATGGCAAGCACCTCCTGAAGGTTATTATAAGCTGGATTTTGATGGAAGTCTTAATCAAAATTCACTTAAAGTTGGATCTGGTGCTATCTTACTGGATGCAAGAGGCGTTGTGATTATGACTATAAGTAAAATGAAGAGGTTGATGCAGCAGTGGACGATGTGGGTGTTAAGAATATAATACAAATAATAAAATTTACATTTTCTCATCAGCATAAGCTTTTGGGACAAGTGGTTATTTCACATAATATCAAAGTAGAGGTCCTGAGTTTGAGCCCTAATTCTACACTCTACCCATTTAATTAAATATTTTACGTCTTGGACCTACTCATTGAGGAAGAGTCTGGTCCACACGTGAGGGGGAGTGTTAAGAATATAATATAAATAATAAAATCTTCTTCTCAACAGTTTAAACTTTTGAGATAAGTGATGAGTTCACAGTAGGGGCAATTGCAACACTTAGAGGGTTATAGATGGTGAGCAATATGGTTTTCTCAAAGATTACATTAGAATGCGATTCTTCATTGATTGTAGATTGTCTAAGTGGAAATCATGTGCTCTCATCTCGTCAAGGCCCTATTCTAACAGAGATCAAGTTCCTACTTCAAACTTTTGATTTCTATTTAGTAACCCATGTTGGTAGAGAAGGCAATGAAGTTGCTCATTTACTTGCTATTTTTGCAAAATCTATCAACCATACTGTTGTATGGTGGAATACTCCCTCTGGTTTTATTTTACAAAGAACTCTTGTAAATGTTGCTATGTAATTGTTGTATTTAGTTAGCAATGAAAATTCTATTATAAAGAAATTAAAAAAAAAAACATACAAAGTTTGAATGGTGAGAATGAATATTCAAGCTTCCTTCAATCATGGTATGATTGTTCTCTTTAGTCTATAATTTTTACATTAATAAAAAAGCTACAATTTTTTTAACTTGAGAATTTTTTGTTTGTTTGACTAGTAGGCCACCAAAAAAGTGAGGATGAATTGCCAAATTCATTGGCCATTTATCAAAAAGTGACAAAACCAAGAGATGTTTTTGTTAAGGGAAGCAATCGGTCTAATGCAGTCACTCTAGAAAGAATTTCGGACTGGATTGATTTTTTTGGTCCCCCGAAAGTCCAAACTAGACCAGACCGCTTTGGTTCGATCTGGTCGGTCTTATCGGGATTTCAGTCCGGGCCATTTTTTCTTCTTTTTTTCAAGTTTTTGATAAAAGATTATATAAAATGGTTACATAAATCAAGTGAATGATATAACCTAAGTTGTCTAACTAAATATATACTTAACTAATTAAGTGTTTTAATTAAGTACAATAAATTAATAATGCTAATAGTATGTATACTATCAACAATTAATAGTTAATACTTTGCCTTAAAATTATTAACCTTTAATTTTGATGTAATCTAAGCATAAATAATTAATTTAGAAGAGAATTAAGTAATTAGTTATAAGAAGATCACATAATTATTTGCTTTTAATTTATATAACTACTTAAAATAAATACTATATAAAATTTTATTTAAAAACTTATGTATTAAATTTGGTCCAATCTGATCCGGGGTGAAAAAACCCTATCCTGAGACCAGACCCAAAATTCAATTTCTTTAGTTTCTTGGATTGAGACCGACTGGTCCCTTAATCAGTTTGGTCTAGATCGATCGAGATTGGTCAGTCCGATCAGTTTCTCAATCCGAAGGAGAAATTTTATGTGAGATCCCTAATTTGTGGATTATTTACCTATTATTCTTGGTCTTTTATTTTTATTAAAATTATATTAATTGGTAGCATTTATTTTGTGTTAACATTATTGATAAAAATTAATTATTGTTTTATTTTTATATTCTATTTAATTAAAGATGAACTTTTGTGTTGTAACTTTTGTGTTTTACTTTTTCTGATGTGTTGTGTGTGTGTTTTAATTTGGGTTGTGTGTGCGCATTAAATGGGCCCAGCCTGTGTGTTTTAAAATGGCCCAGCCTATGCGGATGTGGGGACCCCAGCCCCTTGATGTAAAACAGCACCATTTTTGGGATTAGGGTTCAATCGTTTTCTTCTTGGCGCCGCAACATCCTTCTTCTTCTTCTTCTTTCCTTCTTCTTACTTCCGGGTTCTTCCTCCTCCACCTGTTGTCGACGCCACTGCTTCCTCCAATCAACCATGGCCACGTTTTTCTCGTTTCTCTCATCACCAACCACCACCTCCTTCCTTCACCTCAAGCCTCCACAGCCATTTTCTTTGTTTATGTTTTTTATCCATGCCGCCGCTCCACTTGTCCATGTCATATCCATCTCCTCCTCCACGGCTTACACCACCAGTTTTTCGCCCTCTACCCATGAGCCATGCCTCCACCTGCACCATCCACGACCACCAATCGCAGTTGGTGCTATGATGGCCAAACCGCTATACTTGGCCTATAAATAGGACCGAGACCCACACTTCTCAAATCATTCCAATATTTGATCATCTCGCTTCTAGGTGTTTAGTTTATTATTCTATGAGTTTTGTTGGTAAGTCCGAGAGTTTTAGAATAGTTTTTGTTGTGCACTGCAGTGTGCTTCGCTGTGCTCCACCACAACCCACCATAGCTAAACTTCCTCCTTCATCCATTTACACTTAGACCGAAATTTCCTTGTAAGGAACTCACCAAAACCACCACTGTTTTGCCCTTGAACCACTGCTGCCGCCACCTTTGGCAACACCTCCATACCCGCGATCTTCTAGAAATTACCCAATTACGTTGTGAGTAATTCTCCAAAATGCGATCCATGAGGTTTAGAATAGCGTTATTATAATTGGCATTTATTTATAGTCTGTTGGTTTGAGATGGGCCTTGAGCCGCTGAAGTGTTAGGATTAAAATGTAGTTGTGGCTGATTTTGGGCCTTGGGCCCGATTGGAGAATAGGATTACGCATATAGTTAGTTGTGAAACTGTGTATTTGTATTTGTTGCAATATTATTTACTATGTCATCCTATCTGTTTGTTATGCATATTTATCATTTTATAAATAATTGTATTATGAAGTCATGTTATCTATTTGGAAATTGGGACTAGTGGTATATAAATATGTGGGTGTGTGTATTACGATCCCAAGTCAAGATGGAATATTATCTCGGTGGAGCTCTTATGGTCACTTGGGAGTGTAACAGACTGACGTGACATCCCATGAGTTGTCGCAAGGCGACGATGGGAACGGACGTGATAGTAACACTCTCATAACCGATTCTGTGGCCTTTCGCTGGCAAGGTTAGAGGATGCTTGGCCATGTACTCGCCAGGCGGGAAACTAGGCATCACTCATTACGAAATCTCATACACGGACGTTATCCGTGGTGTGACGATAAGAGACATGATATGCGGATGGTCCATAGGGGAGACCATGTTGCATGCATAATAAAATAAATGGATATATTTGGGCCAAATGATATTTCTGGCGTAAGTGATTAAATATGTATTTTTGGAAAAAGATGTGAATTTGTTCCTTCATGTTTGACCGTATGTGGTCGTGTTGGTTGTATTAATGTATTTTAAATTTCTTGGACATTGTTTTGTTTGAGCACGAGCTGAGATGTCATAATCTCATTGTGGTGTTTTACCCTACGGTTCCGTTTTATGGAACTGTAGACTTTGACGCAGCAATTGATTATGAGCCTGAAGGACCGTTCTGCCGGTGGCATGATTTGCTGATATGTTGTTCAGTGATATGAGATTGTTTACCCTATGTTATATTGTTTTCTTTAAATTATTTGTCGAATAACTGTATTCTTGTAAATAATATTTTATTATTTTGAACTTTATGGTACTTAATAAAAATGCCCTTTTTATTTCTCCCCTACGATTATTGTATTATACACTAATTGAATATTGTAGATACTCTAAGCACTTGTTGTTAGGGTGCGTGATCTATGTGATCATCATTCCGGTATCACGAACTCCACTAAAATAACACGTGGGGGTTTAGAACGTTACATTTTATACTCATAGTTTTGTTATAATTTTGCTTGAGTACCTGATTAAGTGATGGATAGTGTTTTTTAGATCAAATCAAAGAGAGAGAGAGATTACTAAACAAACCAATTTACAAGTGATCAATTTATATCACAAACAAGTGAGAGTTGAAATCTTTATTCTTAATGCACAAAGCTTGAGCTATTAGAAATTGAGTAATATTAGGTATAAGTTTCAAATAGACAAGTCTCATACATGTCATTTGTAAAAAAGTGGGTCTCACTAATAAAGATTAATTTTTTTACACTTTTTTTTAAGTAGGATCGACTTTTTTTACAATGGCGTATATGCAACTTATCTATTTGGAGCTTGTACAAATCATTTATCCATGTGTATCAAAGAAATTGAGACCTAACTTGTTTTAATATATGATATATCATAGAATATATTTTTATATTAAATAACAAATATAACTAATTTGTTAGAAAGTTATCTTCCCCAGTTTTTTTTATTTAGAATCATGAATACAACTTTTTATGTTCAAGTTTTGTTAATATATTATTTTCATATGTTAACATTAACACCATTTAATGTTTCTTGTGACACATTAATCAACCAACAGGAAGAGTATTATCAATTTTGATTTAAAATAGGTTCAATTCCATCTTCTTGATTTTTGTTTATTTAAATGAGTTGTGGATTATAGCAGATGATTAGGGTTAAGCCTAATTTTAATTGGGATCAAACTTAATTTTTAAGCAAATATGTGTGTGTCTATATATATATATATATATATTAAGAAAAATATTCTAGCCATAAAAGAATTAAATAAAAGTTATCCCACAATTGAGGTTGCTTGATTTGGTTTGTCTTATTATAAAATTACTTTTATTATAAAATAGATCTAACAGATCAAATGAAACTATATCAGTTTGTGAGATTATTTTTAGATAATTTATTTATGGATATAGCAGTACTCATTATATATATATATATATATATTAAAAATATACATAAAAAATAATTTTGAAATATAAATTTAATAGTAAAATATATGCAAACTATTATATACATTACACTTTTAAAATACATGTTCAAACGATTAAAAAAAAAAAAAAGCCGGGGTAGGTGGCAAGGCAACCCGAGTCTAGAACGTGTCTACCTGCCTACTATTTTGCACATCTGTCTCAAATTTCAATACCTACCTTATATTAACACTGTTGTCAATGTCCATTTGCAAACCTCATATTTTATTATCTCACTAGCAGATTCTAGGTGTGATCTTTCTATCTGCTTTTGAACTTTTGTTTATAATTTAAGACTACACAAATCTATTTTAATATTTTTTTCGGAGGCAAAATGTCTTTATACACTAAGGGCTTGTTTAAATTCAGAGATGAGATGAGATGATTTAGATGAAAAATAAAAATTAAAAAAAATATTATTAGAATATTATTTTTTAATATTATTATTGTTTTAAGATTTGAAAAAGTTTGATTCGGTTTAAAAAAGTTGAATTGGAATTTGAAAAAATTGAATTGTCTATTATATTTTATATGAAAATTTAAAAAAATTATAATAATAAAATGAAATGAAACGCTTTCTGAATCTAAAACTAGTTAAGACCAATGCATCCTTAACTATTGCATCAAAACTAGTTAGGTGCTACAAAAGTTTGTAATCCAACAATGGACTAATAGACGTTAAACCGCGCAAAAATTAAAAGAAAAATCTCTAGAATGGTATTTTTCTTGGCTTTGAAGTCAAACTTCTAAGCTTAGAAGCCATGGAATCAAGACTCATTCTTGTGGTCCCATTTTTTTTTTCCTTTCTCTTAAGTTTCTTTTTCATTATGTAGTTGCCCTTCAAGGCATTCAATATCTGTATAGCTTTATTAATAAAAAAATTATTATTGCACAAGTCAAATTTGGTGTTGCAGTCAACTTCAGCCATTAATATATATATATATAATTTTATTTATTATTTTCTATACTATACATCAACACGTAAATATCAGAAAGATAATATTTATAATATTAATATATGGTTAAGTATGACTATTGTATTGCCTTAGGGCTAGTTTGGATAGCGAGAAGTGTTGTGAATAGTTGTGAGTAGAGATTATAGTGGGTTTATGGGTCCTACTGAGAGTAGTTTGAGTTGTTTGGATGTATGAAGTATGTTGAGTTATTGACTTTTGAGTAGGTAGTTGAAAAAGGTGTGGGTCCCATCAATGATTGATTTTTTTTAATGAAGATGAAATGATGATTTTATTTATATATAATAGTGATAAATATTATAGTAATTTTATTTTTATATTTTTATACAATAGTGATAAATATTATAGTGATTTATTTTTATATTTTTATATAATAATGATAAATATTATAGTGATTTTATTTTTTGTCTATATATAATAATGATAAATATTATAGTGATTTTATTTTTTTATTTATATATAATTGTGATAAATATTATAATTATTTTTTTATATATATAATAGTGATAGATATTATAGTAATTTTTTATATATAATAATTATATATAAGAGATTCTTTCGGAAGCCCTGCGTGATGGGAGTTCAATGCTTTTTGGAGAAAAAGGGAGGCTATTATGTCGGGTTGTAAGTCCATGGACAGAGAGAGGAGAGAGAGAGAGGAAGACCATATATATTTTTTTTTTCTGAATGTACTTTTCGCAAACAGAAATTACACATGGTTCCTGACAGTGTAAACAACGTAAGAGGAATGCCGAAATGTTTGAAAATAGTTTATTTGGATGGAAAGATATCCTCAACCGTACAAGAGTACCTCGAGGTAGCTGAGAACTCTTCAATGCCCAAACACGGCTTTAGCCTCCTATATAAAGGTTGGCCTAGGAGGCCAAGCCAATCCAAAATACAACTCAAATGAGTTTATATTCTTTTTTAATGTATAAATTTTAATTTATAATTTAAATTATATTATAATTTGGGTCTAAAAAAAATTTTCGACCCAAAAATAATTTATAAACCCAATGGATCATTGGGTTGAGCAGGGGGTGGGGCGGGGTGCGATTTCAACCCCACCCCCTGGAACTGGGGCTAGGGGCCCTGCCCCAGTCTCTTGGGGGCGAGGTTGGACCCCTCCCCTAGCATGGTGCGGGGCGGGGTGAAGGGGTGGGTCCACCCCACCTCGCACCATGCGGGTAGCACCCCTATTAATAAGATAGTTTATGAATAGTAGTGAGATAGTTTGAATTGAATATTTTTTAGGTTTTGAGAAATGAAAGAAAAAGTTGAAAAAAAATTATAAAATAAAAATATTATTAGAATATTATAATTTTTTTTTTTTGGATTTGAAAATTTTGAATTTTTTTTATTTTTTATTTGAAAGTTTGGGTAAATTGTAATAATTGGTTTGAAAAAATTGTAACGATTAGTTTGAAAATTTTGTATTTGAATTATGTTTGGCAAGGAGATTGGACGAGATGAGATGAAATGAATTTTTTTGGATGAGATCTATTTCCAAACAAGCCTTAAAGGAGGAACTTATAATTGAAAGGGAGAGGCTCGCGAGCTTAATAGACAAAATTGATCAAGATATGGGTCTAGATCAAGGACTTGAAGTGGCCTATTGTGTTCTTTAGGCATTGAGAGCTTAAGTGGGCTTGGGAGCTAAAAGCAAAATTTGGGCCACGAAGGGTAAGCAGGTGAAGGGCCTAGGACAGAATATGGCAGGACCTAAGCCTTTGGGCACACAAGTGGACACGAAGAGAGCCAAAAAGGCTTGGAACGAAAAGGAAAAACATAAAGTCCATAATCTTGTAGGACATCGAGCCCCACGATGGTGGGCCAAACCAACGGGCCCATCTATGTTCAAGGTTGGGTCCTCCTCCGGTGCTACACAAAATCTACCGACAGCTGACACCCATCGGGGGTCACCACAGAATCAATTGATGGGGGAAGACGAGCCTGTGGCCGAACTCTCTGCCGAGGGGGGGACACCGACGGCGCCGCCATCAGACATAAGGGAAGCTAGGTTGGTTTTTGAGATAGAAAACGACTATGGATCTGCTCAAACATATGAGAACTCACCCCAGAATGTGCCATCGGTGGAAATGTGGACCTCTTGAGTCGATAGAAAGATCTAACAGAGGTGAGGGGTTATGAGGCTAACACAGAGGCAATGGGAAGTTCTCTAATTGCGATGGTTGCCTTTGACTTCAATGGGATTGAAGGAGAGTATATGCATATGCTAGTCTCAGGCATAGACAAAGTGAGGGTGGCACAAGCATCCCCTTTGGTGTGTGAATATGCTTGCTGGGAAGAACCAACTCCACTGTTGTCCCTCCATCCGAATAAGAACAACAACATTCAGGCCTCATATTGGGTCTTAAACAAGGCAAAGGAGATTCAATACTGTGTGGGGAGTTTATGCGACGGTTTTGAGGATCAGCCCATAGCCCTTCTTGCAGCTATAGAAGCTGGAAAGAATAATTTGGTATCACCCAAGGAACTCACATCAGCTAAGAAGAAAGCAAGAGAACTCCAAAGACTTGACTAGACAGTAAATGACGGAGTAAGAGAAAAAAACTCTAATTGGGGAAGAGTGAAGGGAAGGGCAAAGGAGGTGGTTTTATGAAACCAAAAATTGTTTCTTGGAATGGAAGGGGGCTGAATGAGAAGGATAAACGCCATAAAGTTAGAAATCAGCTCCATAAATGGAATGTAGACATTGTATGTTTGCAAGAAACGAAACTGGTAGTTATTTCTCTTTGTATTATAAGGAGCTCGTTGGGATGTAGTCAAGTGGGTTGGCATTAGTTACTATCCAATGGAGCATCAGGGTCATTTTAGTAATGTGGGATAAAAGAGTTGTGGAAAAAATAGAAGATTGTTTGAGAGATTATGTGGTGACTTGCTCATTTAAGAATGTCATTGATGGTTATTAGTGGGCTTTCGCAAGAGTTTATGACCCTAATCTTGACTGGGCCTGGAGTTTACTATGGGACGAGTTGGTCGGTATTAGCAACTTATGGGACATACCTTGGTGTATTGGAGGCGACTTCAACGTCACTCGTTTTCCGAGTGAAAGATCAGATGGTTCCGACTTCAACCCACCAATGGTAGACTTTTCTAAATTCATCTCTAAACAAAATTTACAGGATATTCCTCTTGTAGGAGGCTGTTTCACTTGGTTAAGCAATCGAGATCATCCATCTTGGTCAGGGCTTGCATATTTCTAATCTCACTAGATTAAGAGGCATATTATCCGAACCTCATTCAAAAGAGACCCCCAAGTTTTATTTGTACCACCTTCACATCCTATTGAAATTCGGAGGCTTTCAAAGAGGCCCAAGGTACTTCAAGATTGAGAACATGTGGTTAAAATCAGATGGATTTCTAGACAGAATATGACATGGTGGTCTTCTTACAAATTTCATGGCAATCCTAATTATATTTTGGCTTCTAAATTAAAGTCTCTAAAAAAAGATCTGAAGGTGTGGAATGCGCAAGTGTTTGGTGATGTGGAAAGTCAAAAAAATGTTCTCTTGGAGGAGCTTAAGGGCTTGGAGGGAGTGGAAGAGGAGAGGGTACTATTTGAAACCAGCAGGCTCGCAAAACCAAGTGACTGTGGACATTGAACGGATTTCTCTTTTGGAAGAAATATCTGGGCCAAAAAATTGCGAGCATTATGGTTGAAGGAAGGGAATAGACGCACCAAATTTTTCCACCAAGTGGCCAACTCACATAGGCAAAACAATGCTATAGAAACATTGATGATAGATGGGGCGGCCTCATCCAACCAAACCGAGATCACAGATCACATTGTCAATTACTAAGAAAGTTTTCTTTCGGAACAGATTTTGTGGAGGTTGAGACTTGATGGGTTGACTTTTGATGTTCTTGATCCTCAGGCAATGGAACAACTTGAAAGGCCGTTTGATGAAGTAGAGGTCAGGCAAGTGTTAAAACTATGGTGGGTGACAAAGCTCCAGACCCAGATAGTTTCTCCATGGCCTTTTTTAAGACTTGTTAGGATGTGCATAAAGAAGATATCATAGGAGTTTTCCGTTAATTTCATGAAAACAGGCGGTTCGAGAAAAGTCTAAACGCAACTTTTATAGCATTCATTCCTAAAAAGCTTGGAGCTGTAGAGGTAAAAGATTTTCATCTCATTAGCCTGGTGTGTGGTTTATACAAAATCTTGTCCAAAGTCTTGGCGAATAAGTTGAGCAAGGTGATGGAAAGCTTGATTTCGAAGCCTCAAAATGCCTTTGTTAAAGGCAGGCAAATCCTTTACTCACTACTTATTGCTAATGAATGCTTGGAGAGCGAATTAAGTCGAGAGAGCCAAGGCTCCTATGCAATGTGGACATGTAGAAAGCTTATGATCATGTCAAATGGAGGTTCTTACTTTATGTGCTTGAGAGATGTGGCTTTGGCATGAAATGGCGTACATGGATCCATCATTGTATCTCTACGGCTTGTTTTTCTATACTGGTGAATGGTATGTCAAAAGGCTTTTTTGAAAGTTTCCAAGAATTGTGCCAAGGTGACCCTCTTTCTCCGTTTCTTTTTATTTTTGTGATGGAAGCTTTTAGTAGATAATTTCAGGGGTCGTGGCAAGCGGTATCTTATTAGGATTCTCAATAGGTAAGGCACTTACAGGTTCACTCAACATATCTCATTTATTGTTCGCTGATGATACCATAATCTTTTGTGGGGCCAGATATGAGCAAATTCGAGTTTTGAGGGCTCTTCTATTATGTTTTGAAGCCGTGTTAGGGTTGAAGGTAAATTTGGCTAAATCAAAGGTAGTGTCAGGGGGTATGTGGCCAATGTGGAGAGTATGGTGTCCATCTTGGATTGTAAGATATCTCATATGCCTATGAAATATCTTGGCCTCCCGTTGGGGTGCGACGTTCAAATCAAAATCCATGTGGGATGATGTGCTAGAAAAAATAGAGAGAAAATTAGCTAGTTGGAAGCAGATGTACTTATCCAAAAGGTATCGGGTGACTTTAATTACATCTGCTATGGAAACATCTGCTAAGAGTAGGCATAAGCCCAAGTATACGGAACATATACAAGAGCAACGCCTTGGCATGCTAGTTTAGAAATACAAGGAATTCATGAAAAGTCATGTCATGGGAATCAATTACAATCGACCAATGGAGTAAAGTATTGAAAAACAAATGTCTAAACTCATCCATTAATCGCTCTTTTTTAAAGCTTTTTGAATTCCGCTCCCTCCAAATGCACCACCATTGATATATAGGTATCATTTTCTATATGGATGCAATTTGAGAGTTGTCTGAAATTCCTCTCCAAGAAGCTAGAAGGTCATATATCTTTTCTGGCATCACCCAAGCTAACCCCAATCGAGCAAAGACTTCATTCTATAAAGTCATGGCAATCTCACAATGAAGTAGTAGGTGGTTAATGGACTCTTCGCTCTTCTTGCACATTAGCACTAGTCTATAACTATAATACGGTGTTTCCTCAAGTTGTCCATAGTAAGAATTTTCTCCAAAGAAGTCGTCCATACAAAAACTGCTACCTTTAGAGGTGCCTTTATCTTCCAGATTCTCTTCCATGGGAACGGATCTGTGTTGTGCATGGTCATAGTTTGGTAGAAAGAGCAAGCCGTGAATGCTCTGTTCTTAGAGGGGCACCAATAGATCTTGTCTTCACCTCCCCAAGACAAACGAGTGGAGTACACTAGGTCAAATAACTTCGAAAAATCTCAATTTCCCAGTCTTGTGCATCTCTAAGGAAAGTAATACTCGTTGAAAATACAAAACTCCAAGACTTGAATTTCTCCTTATTGGCTCCATTACCCGTAACTGCTATCTTACCTTTTTCGTTTTGTTGTACTCTAACTCAATCCCCCTCCTGAGAAAGCTTATTGACTTCCACTTCAGAGGCCAAAACTTTGTTACTCCCCTTTGAACATAACATGCTCCACCATTCCAATCCCTTCAGTTCACCTAACAGGGGGGGAGGAAAGAGAGAGATGAATTATTCCAACAAAATACTTTTCGGGGTAAGTGCAAACCGTCAGAGACCACAAACTGGGTGTAGTAAGGAATCTGAGACCGAGTCTTGAGAACGATCCTAGAGGCCTTTGAAGGGATTTTTTTTTTATTCTATCTTCAGCCTAGAAATTTCTCTTGAAAGAGATGAGCAACTCCACTATCCCTCGAAAATGTTGAGAATCTCCAAATCCAAAAGACACTGAGTGGGTAACACAAACCTGATGTTCGAATGGATTGCCAACCTTAACTTTGAGAGTGAGAACAAAGAAGAACATGCTTGATGAACCAAGAACACAAAATTTTTTCTCCCAAATTTTTGTCGTTGGTTTGCCCTCCAAAAGCCTGTCTCTACCCCTCCCATCAGTAGCCGACCAAGCCATCACCGCACAACGCACCATACCGCTTAGGCAACAAGAACAAAGAAGAAAAACTGCGAAATACACCGCGCGAGAGCAAAATTTTCTTCATCTTTGAGACCTTACATCCGAAATCCCTGCAATTGATGGGTAAGAAGTAGGACCGAGGACTCTGGCCTCCATCCCTCCCATCAACAAGCCAAAACATCTCCTCACCCTGACAAAACATCCCCTTACCCTGACAATGTCACATCACGAAACTGTAGAACGAACAAGATGTGTAAAACCCAACGAAGAAGAAGCAAATTTCATCCGTAAAGAACCAAATAAACGATGCAAGCGAACAAGGAACACAAAAAACAAGGCTCATATTCGGTGAGCCAAGGACGACATCACAACGTAGGACCAAACAAAGAACAAAGCACATAGGGCACAACCGTAATTACACTCAATCACACAAGGGCATAAGCGAAACAAAAAGTGTCAAACAAAAAGCACTATTCATTTTTGTTCATCTCAGATAGCGGGTTTTAATATATAAGAGATACATATCCATAGAGAACATGGAAAAGATTCAAGTAGAAAAAGATTATTTCAATTTTTTGTTCAAGTTTTAAGGTATCAAGTGAGAGAGAGATAGACACATAAATTGAGTCATACAATATTTAGTGTTGCCCATATAAATATTTTGGAGGATATTAATTGAACAGTAAATGTTATAGGGTCTACTTTACATGTCAATTGTTCTCCCATTTGAAACCTTCAAGTTTGAAGAAAAATTTAAGGAGATCTTAATCCATACAAGGCAACCTAGTCTACCTATAGAATCTGTTCATCCCACCGCAAATGGTGATTTTTCTATTCATATTATATATATGTATATATATATCTGTGTGTATGTATAAGTAATGTTAGGTACAAGTCCTAAATGTACAAACATTTTGTAAAAATGTGGGGCCTATCAAGAAAAAGTAAATTTTTCTCACTTTCTTAGTGTGGGGTTCACTTTTTTATAAAAAAAACTTGCGTGAGACTTATATATTTGAGACTTGTATATGTATATAGATAGACCTATGCCACACCATAGATGCAAGACAACCTAGTCTACAATGAATCGGTTCATCTGGCCACCACAACATGATGACTAGATTTTCAATCCGTTGCTTTGGACAGGAGTAGTGGGTCAAAACGAAAAGTCTTCGCATCTGCCACTATGCGGCATCAGCTATTTGCACACCTAACGTGTCACCCATTCGCACTCTCCCCCATCACACAGTTCCTCTATCATTCGAAATTTCATATAAAAATTTTTCCTTTCTTTTCCCATCATCACCTAGGCACTTCCATCTTCAACCAACCTCTGAATAAATCTTCAGAGCAACACTGTGCAGCTGCATCCGGCGAGAGAGAGAGAGCCGAGATGAGAGAGAGAGAGAGAGACCCAGCTAGAGAGAGAGCCGCTGATGAGAGTGAGTCGAGATGAGAGAGAGAGCTGATGGTGTGTTTTGCATAATATAAATAAATAAATAAATAAAAAAGGGGATTGCCACATAGGGTGTGCAAAATTGCACACCGCTACAGTGGTTGATCCCTATCAAAACTCGAGTAAAAAATCTACTCCTCGTACTCACTCGTCCTCCTTAATTTAATAGATTAGATATTTTTATTGAAAAACCAAAGGTTTAAAAGATTTTCAAACCCCCTTTTTCATCATCTCCTGGTTGCACTTTTGGAACCATAGGGGCTATGAAAAATTCTCCCATACAAGGCTAATAATATTAGCCCTATAAGCAAATATAGGAATGTAGTTTCATGGATTAATACCCAAAACTACAAATATGTTAAATCCAATAGTTTGATATTCTCCAGCATTCATCATGTTTTGATGTTTTGATTTTTTTTTTTTTTTATGATGTTGATTTTTAAGTTTTTAAAATCAATTCTTTATATATTTTCACTAAGAAATCACAATAATATTTTTTCAAAAAAAAAAACATTGTCAGTAAAAATGAACCCTCCTTAAGTTGGTCCGGATTGGATACAATAAGTGTTTCATTTCATCTCATAAAAGCATTACAACTTTCTTAAATTTCCATACAAAATAAATTAAACAATTCAACTTTTTCAAATCTCAAAACAAAAATAATATTAAAAAAATATATTCTAACAAAATTTTATTCAATTTTTAACTTTAATCTCAACTTATCTCATTTCATCTACTAAAACAAACGAGACTAAAATTGGCAAAAGACTTGAAGATCAACACCTTCTCAGATCTTTTTATATTAGTACTGATCTTTTTCTTATTTGCTCGATTATTTTAAAGTATGTAGAACTTAATAACATAAATTCAATTGAAGTTAAGCATGGTATGGTTGTTCCTGTTTGGTTCAAATAATATATCCTTAAAACAAAATCGCAAAATTAATATTAATTTAGATTGGGCTTGCCGCCCGTATCTAGTTGGAAGTTTGGATGGGCTCCAGTTCCTTTGCCCAAGAAACCACAAAACCATATGGATCGCTAGTTTTTAAGAAAGATTGTGTCGAAACTTAATAAATGAGTCTAACCTAATAGACTCGATTACTAAATTTGTCAAACTCAATCTGTAATTAACCAGCAGAATGACTTTTTTGTTTGATATTAACTAAAAACTTGGATTGTGTTTATTAATTAGAGTAATGAGCATTGATTTTCAAGTTTTTTTTTTTTTTTGTCATAACATTATTTTTGTTGCCTATAATTCATATAACCTATCTTAGGAGATGCTTAGAGAACGAGATAAGATGAGAATTTTATGAATAATAGTAAAATAGTTTGAGTTAAGTATTTCATAGATTTTGAAAAATGTGAAAGAAAAAGTTGAATAAAAAAATATTATAAAATTAAAATATTGTTATAATATTATTTTTTTAACATTATTTTTTTATATTTGAAAAAGTTGAATTACTTTTTGTATTTTATTTGAAAGTTTCAGAAAGTTGTAATTATTAATTTAAAAAATTTATAATAATTAATTTGAAAATATTTGTATTTTAGTGATATTTAAAAAAAAAATGAGACGAAATGATATGAAAATTAATTCCAAACAACCCCTTACAAATTATAGTTTCACAAAGCATTTGGAAAACTATTGTTTAATTCTTACGATTTAGGGACTACACATCGCTTGTTGCTGCCCAACTCCAGCAAGAGTGACACACTAATTCCTCCTCCGGATTACAATTGGGACACAAGAGAGACTTTAATGCTTGCCCCTTAACTAGATTTTTCCTAGTTGGCAAGACGTCATGACAAGCTTTCCAAATAAAAAAGCTTAGCCATCCTCGGGGCTTTTTTTATTTTTATTTTTTATTTAAGAGACGAAGTCACATGTTCACGAGTAATGCCCTCCCAATTTTATTAAAAATCCTCATTTATGATGGAGGAAAACCGTGATAACAGCCAAGACACAAGGGATAGCAATCCTCGAGACTTGTAAATACCATACTATTTTGATGATTCACCCCCATGGTCCTCTTTTTGGAATGCTCCAAGTGATATACACTCTTAACAGAAAACATTCCATTCTTTGTATGCCCCCATCTTACTTACAAGAATGTTGTAGATAACCTTAGCTTCTTCACTACAGAAGATCTCATCGATGACTTGTTTATTCCAGATTTCAATATCAGTATAAAGCAGCTTTTCAACTCTTGTGTCACTGTCAAATAATTTCACAGGTGATTGAACTCTATAGGAAGAAGGGACTGGTAGCCTCATATCCTCCCAAATCCTAATATTTTTTCCATTCTCCACTCTCCATATCAATCCTTCCTTTAGCAGATCCATAAATGATCATAAACTCCTCCAAATCAAAGATGTCCAAGTTTAGCATAAAAAATGTGTTCTTGTTTGAAATACTTCTCCTTCATAATCTAAGCAGTTATGGAGGATTGATTACACAACAACCTCCAGCATTGTTTGGCCAATATTGCTTTGTTAAAACACTGTATGTCTCGGAAACCCCACCCCCCCTCTCTCTCTTGCTTCTCCATCTTAGGCCAACTTCTCCACTGAATCTATTTGTCATTGTGTATATGGCCCAACCAGAATCTAGACATCATTGAGGAGATCTCCTTAAAAAGCTTCCTTGGTAACTTGAACACACTCGTAAAAAAATTGGGATTGCTTGACTCACAACCTTGAGCAAAATCTTTTTACCAGCTTGAGACAAAAAATTGTTCTTCCAACTGTTGATCTTGTGCAAAAATGGTCATTCAACTGCTGATTTCCTTGAGCTATGGAAGAATTTGACTATGAAGCTGCATGCTGAAGAGCTAGACTTGGTGGTGGCCATCATGAAAAGAATCTGACATAGGAGAAATGGTTTTGTATTTGAGAACCAATTTGAAGACCCCAAACAATTGATTTTAGCTGCTGCAAAAGGAATAAAGGAGTTCAAACAAGCTCAACACAGGTTGCAGAATCAGTCCCCTCCATTAGGTACTGCTAGCGGTGTTAGCAAATGGCATAAGCTGGGAGAACATGAAGTGAAGGTAGCAAATGCTTGTTTGGCAAGCTCATATTTGGATGGAAGAGAGTCATGTTCTTATTCTTAAATCTGTCATTTTTTATAAGTCTTGTAATGAATAATCTCTATGAATGAAATTCTCAGTGTTTGGTTTAAAAAAAAAAAAAAAAGTTTTACGATTTAGATTGTTTTGAAATTAGTACCTTTGGATAAAGAAATTTAAAAATGATCATAGGATTTGGTTCCTATTTTACAAAGATCCCTCTAGCAAGACTTTATTAGTCCATTGACGTGAAGCACTAGGAGATGCTTGAAGATTGAGATGAGATGAAAATTTTATAAATAGTAGTAAGATGGTTTGTGAATAGTAGTAAGATAGTTTGAGTCTAGTATTTATTAGATTTTAGAAAATGAGAGAGAAAATTTTGAATAAAAAATATTATAAAATTAAATTATTCTTAGAATATAATTTTTTAATATAATTTTTATTTTTATATTTAAAATTTTAAAAATATTGTAATAATTAATTTAAAAATATTTATATTTGAATGATATTTAAAGAAGAAAATGATATGGGATGAAAAACATTTTCAAACGTCCTCCTAATGTAGACAAACAGGGGGCCACCCACGAGGAGGGGCCGATGGTTGCCACCCCTTGGGTAGTTCGATCTCGTCAGCCCAATGGAATGGCTGTCAAAGGGCATTGGTCCCCCCCTCCCTTTTTAATTTTTTTAATTTTAAGGGTTTTTTTTTTCAAATTTTATTAGTTTCAATTATTTTTTTATTTCATTTATTTTTCTAAAAATTTCAACTATTTTATTTTTTAAAAATTAGTGGTTACTCTTTTTTTTTTGTTATTTTTATAAAAGAAAAAACTTAGTTGTTTTTAAATTTTTAAATTTTCATGTCGTCTAATATTTAATGCTCACATTACATGTTGATTGTACTTTTTTTTATCTTTTAAAATGTTAATTATGTTCATAATGAGACGTGTCCTATTATTACTGGCTATTTATATATAGTAAATAGCGTGTCCCGTTTATGACGGATGGATCTTTTTGAAAAACTTGAAAAATGATAGGCTTACAAAATTTTTTATAATTATGTTTTAAATGAAGGGTATTTTTATAAAATAATTTATAAAAATAACATCACTTTACAACATATATACTCTCATTTTAAAATATGATTATATAAAAAATTATAATAAAGATTGTACATGTATCATTACTCTTTTAAAATAGACACCTGACTACACAATCAATTTAAGACTTTTATAATCGCAAGTATCGTTTTATAAAAAGTCTAAACCCAATAGATCTTAATAGTAATTTTTCTTAGAGTGATTTATGCATAAAAATATGAGAATTTGTTAATTAATATAAAACGGATTGAATGAATATTATTTGATTAAATCCAACATGATTTATTAATTAATGAGACTATATTGATCACGTGGTTTTATATATTCAATTAAAACAAAATCATATTTGTATTCGTCCATATAATTGTAGATCCATTATTTGTGGGCATTCCTTTTTTTTTTTTGAAAATGAATCATCTGTATTCATTCATTGAACTATAACGTCATTACAAGATCTCTCCTTACTGATGATACCTCTAATACAACTTGGAATCTCTTCTATCCAAACAATTTCAGAATGTAGAAGTAAAGCTTCTTTAGCTAACACATGTGCTGCCTCGTTTGCTTCCCTATAAACAAAATTAACACTCCAATTCTCTAATACTCTTAACAGTTTTTTTGCATCTTCAATTATCCTCCCATAGGAAGAAAAATCTCCATCCCCTGCATTGACAGCCTTTACTATGACTTGAGCATCACCTTCAAAAATGACTCTGTTGAGATTTAGGTCCCTGCATACTTCCATTGCTTTCCATAGTGCAAGACTTTCAGCTATTGCAGGATCTGTCAAGAAGTTTTTCTGTTCTCTTACAACAACCAGAATCTCCCCTTCCTCATCTCTGATGACCACCCCGAGCCCCACCTTTCTATCTTTCTTTGACACTGCTGCATCCCAATTGGCTTTAACAAATGACTCACTTGGTCTACACCACATAACAGCCCCCCTATCAACTCTGGCTGGATTAATGCTTGCAATCTGATGTGCCATTTTGAACATTCTTAACTCATCTCTGGCAGCTTTGATCACTTGGCTTGGACTTTTAAAAACTCCCTAAAAAATGAACTCATTTCTTCTTGACCATATATTCCTCATAACCATAGCTATCTCTTCTAAATCTTCTTTACTCACTTTCTCCACCAGTCTGCTCCATAAATCCAATAAATCATATTCATTAGAATTCCACTTTTGTATAACATTGGTTGATTCTGACCAAACATCAACTGCAGCTGGGCAGAACCATAATGCGTGCATCACTGATTCATCATCATTCTTGCATATAGGGCATTTTGAGCAATCTACTATTTTCCTCAAGGAGAGGTTCTGCCTGGTAGCTAGTAACTCCTTTGTTGCTCTCCACATAAAGATCTTAACCTTCCCAGGTATATTCAGACCCCAAAAATCCATCCATCGAGTAACCCCTTCTCTGCTCTTTGAGTTTTCACCCTGCACTGCTTCTTTCCTATTCATTTCCAACTGGTATGCACTACTGACAGAAAATAATCCCCTCTTTGTGCCTCCCCAAATCATCTTATCATCAGAGTTTAATATACTAATTGGGATCCTACAAATCTGATCTACTTCCTCTTGATTGAATATTTTTTCTATCAGCTGCACATCCCATTTCCCTTCAGAAATCAACTCACTAACAGTTGCGTCTTCATTAAGAATTAAGCAGGGAGATTGAACACAGAAGGAAGAGGGAGTTTGAAGCCATTTCTGGCCCCATATCTTAATGCTTCTCCCATTCCCAACTCTCCATCTTAAACCTTCTTTTAAAAACCTCAAAGCTCCCCATACACTTCTCCATATAAATGAGGGTCTATAACCCAATTTAGCATCAAGCAGAGAAACTTTGCTGAAATATTTCTCCTTGAATATCTTAGCTACTAAACTCCCTGGATTTTGTAATAACCTCCATCCTTGTTTGGCCAACAAAGCCACATTAAAGCTCTCTAGATCTCTAAATCCCATTCCTCCCCTCTCTTTTGAAACACCAAGTTTTTTCTAGCTGTACCAGTGGATACTACTACTTTTTGACTGGTTTCCCCACCAGAACTTTGCCATAAGTGAGTTTAATTCCTTGCATAGATTCTTTGGAAGCTTAAACACACTCATAGTGTATGTAGGTATTGCTTGTAATACTGCCTTGATCAACACCTCCTTCCTTGCAGATGACAGAAATGAGTTCTTCCAGTTGCCAATCTTCTTCCACGCCCTCTCTTTAATACCTCTAAAAGTGTTGTACTTTGATTTACCTACTACAGGTGGTAAACCCAAATATTTTTCATAGCTGCCTTTCATAACCGAGCCTCCTAACTCCATGATCTTTCCTTTTTCTTCTGCCCTTGAGTTAGAGCTGAAAAAAACTGCTGTCTTCTCCTTGTTCAAAAACTGCCCAGAAGCCTTTTCATATTTCAGTAATAAGTCTTGGATTTTTACCCATTCACTTGCTAATGCTCTTCCAAACACTATGCAGTCATCTGCAAATAGAAGATGGTTTACACGAATACCACTTCTTGAAACTGTTATTCCTCTTGTGTTACCCAACCTGTCAGACTGATTAAGAACTGCACTGAGCCCCTCAGCACACAATAGGAAAAGGAATGGAGACAACGGGTCCCCCTGTCTCAAACCTCTCATAGGGAAGAATCTCGACCCAGGGCTTCCATTGATTAGCACAGAATAGCTTACAGTAGAGACACATCTCATAATAAGATCAATCCATTTTCTGCAAAACCCCAACTTCCCCATAACAGCCTCTAGATAGCCTCATTCGATTCTATCATACGCTTTGGACATGTCTAATTTGATAGCCATGTTTCCTACTTTGCCTTTTTTCCTAGCTTTCATGGTATGAAGCACCTCATATGCCACCATTATATTATCAGTGATCAATCTCCCAGGAATAAAGGCACTCTGGTTGGGTGAAATTACTGCATTCAGAATTTTTTTCAGCCTATTTGCCAAGACTTTTGACATGATCTTGTAAGCAACATTACAAAGACTTATGGGCCTAAAGTCACTAGCCACTTTAGGATCTTTGACCTTAGGAATGAGTGCAATAAATGTATAATTCATTGAGGGAATCAGAGTATTACCATTAAGCCATGACAGGACTGCTTTGCACACTTCATCACCTACTACATGCCAATGCTTTTGATAAAAACATGGTCCAAAGCCATCTGGACCAAGAGATTTCAATGGAGCCATTTGCTTAAGAGCTTCCTCGACCTCCCCTCTAGTAAAAGGATTAGTCAGGCAGCTGTTCATATCATCTGTCACACAAGGTACAACCTCCCTCAAGCAATCTTCAATATCCTCACCATTCGGATTTGATGAGGTGAAAATATTCTTAAAGTAGTCATTGAAAACCTTCTCTATCTTCTCAAGACTGGTCTGCCTCCTATTATGAACATCAAAAATCTGCTTAATCATATTCTTTTTCCTCCTTTGGTTTGCACAACTATGAAAGAACTTAGTGTTTCGATCCCCAAGGTTATACCAGTCCAACTTAGCCCTTTGCCTCCATCTCAAATCCTCCATCTCAAGACAAATTCCTATCTCCTCTTGAATTTTCTTAATCTCCACCATGTTATGACTCCCTTCATCTTCTTGTAACTTTTTAAGAATTTCTATTTTTTCCTTCATAACTACTTGAACAGTCTGCCTACTCCATCTCTGAAAGGCTCCTTTGCTGACTTCCAGCAGCCCCTGCAGACCCGTATTTGTATTCCTCTCTGTTGTCCTCACTTGCCATACACTTTTTATAACCTCTTCACAACCTTCCTCCATAGACCATCTTGCCTCATATCTGAACAACCTCCTTCTCCTCCATACCTTGGAATTTTCCTGGTTCATGCACAATAAGATGGGCCTATGGTCTGAACATCTTGCTGCAAGAACCTCCAGCCACCCTTCCTTAAACATTCTTTTCCAGCTGAGATTGGCTACTGCTCTATCAAGCCTCTCCTTTGTAAAGGTTTCATCCTCATGCTTATTGCTCCACGTGAATTTATCACCTCTCCACCCCAAGTCAAACAGACCTCCCCTCTCCAATGCATCTCTAAAGTTGCCCATCAGTTTCTCTTGTCGTGGAATGCCTCCCTTTTTTTCATCATGTGTCAGAACTTCATTGAAATCCCCCACCACACACCAACCCACCTCATCCCTTGGTCTCAATGATACCAAAAGCTGCCATACTTCTACCCTCATTCTAGTTTCAGGCTGCCCATAGAATCCTGTCATCAGCCATCTCTCATTTCCTTCTTCATTTGTAATCCAAGCATTAATATGTCTATTGGAATAGTTCATAATTTCCACTTTCGTGGACTGGTCCCAAAGCAACATCAAACCTCCTTTCCTTCCTTCAGCTTCCACCACAAAACAGCCCTCACACCTCACTCTTCTTTTTATTCTATCACATTTCCCACTCCTCAACTTAGTTTCCATGAGAAATATCACATTCGGCCTCTTTTCCTTTACCAATTGGCAAAGGTTTTGAACTGTCCGAGGGTTGCCAAGCCCTCGGTAGTTCCAACTTAAGGTTTTCATAATGATTGGTGGGGCTGTCCACCAGCCTCCACCAATAAATGAGAATCCTCATGCACCTCCAAGCAATCACTTTTTACCCTCTTCCTCCCCCTTTCCTCCTCCTTCCCTTCACCTTCAGAACTAAATAGCCTCTTAGATAGGCTAGAGACACTATGTGGGATAGTGATACCACATTGTTCTCTTGCTCTTCTCTTCCAAGCTCTTCTTGCATTCCCCTTCTCCCTTATCAAACTTTTGTTATTTTCATCTTCCTCCCTCAGTAAACTCCCCTCTTCACTCACCTTCTTACTGAGATCTTCTTGACTCTCTTCTATAATGTCCTTTACCCCCTCAATTGTTGCTGGACAGCCCAAACTACTACCCTCCCTTTCAGGTTCTCTTTCCTTATAGCATGTTTCCCTCCCTACCTCAACTGCTGAATATAACTCTACCCCTCCCTGAACTTCAATCTGCTCCTTCCCCCTCTCCTTCTCCTTCATTTCCGCAGCTAGATCACCTTCCTCCTTGCTAACTCCTTCTCTATCCGGGCTCCTTCTGCTCTCTCCTTGTTTGAAGAATTTTGTTCTAGCCCCTGCTCTCATCCATGTTCCAAACTGAATCTCTTTCTCCTCCTTCCCCTTACAGCTTGATTCCTCATGGATAATACACCCACAACTAAAGCAAAAGTGTGGAAGTTTCTCATACTTTATAGGAATCCATAGAACCTGCCCTTTTATAGTAATAGTTCTACCTCTAGCCAATGGTTTTTTCAAGTCTATTTCAACTAGGATCCTTAGATAGGACCCCCACCCGCTTCCATCGACCAATGTCCCCACTTCCAGCACCCTACCGATAGTCCCTCCCATCACCTCTCCTCTATCCTTATTCATGCAAGCTATAGGTAGGTCATGTAGTTGAATCCACATCCTTTCTTTACTGAAATCCATCTTCTGTGGAGGGATGGACCCATCCAGTTGCATAATCACGAACATTTGGTTATCAAATAACCATGGCCTACCTTGTAGAATGCGTTGTTTATCAGCTTGGTTGGCAAAAGTTATAACAAACATATTGGTTCCCACCTCCTGGAACTGGGCTTTTCTACTAATTCTCCATACTTTTGCCATAGTGTTTTCAATCACCATCCTACTAATGCTTCTCTCCACCCAAACTTTTCCTACGAGACTGCAATCTTCCTTGAATCTCAGTTCCTCTGGTATCTCATCATCCAGATCGATACATTTGATTTCCTCCTCCATTAATTTCATACTTTCCCACCTCCTTTCTAGTTCATTCATGATTTGCCCCACCGTCTCTACCTTGCTGACCGCCTTTACTGTTAGAAAACTAAAGAATTCAGTCGTCAACACCTCTGCCCACCACCTTCCTGCCACCACTTCCCTGCCACCATAGCCAAAACAAAACTTTACGCACGTCCCTACCCACTCTGCCACCTCCCTGCCACCACCAATTCTGTTAGAATATTTTGTGGACCTCGCTTCACCTCACACTCCTTCCCGAGAGAGAAAAAGAGAGAGAAGACTAGTGATGGAGATTCATTATTTGTGGGCATTCCTAGGTTTGGAACATAGTGGTTCAATAATGAAAGGAACCCATGTAAAAAATATGCTCATCTTAACTATCATTATACAGGCTATATTTAGATTTCAAAATCACCTATATCCATCCCAAATCAATATTTTTTCAACTTTTCGTAAAAAGTTAAATCCATCTCAAACATATTTCATACATTTAAACACATATTTTAACCTATTTATATTTAAATACATTTTATTAAAATTCACAAAATATTATTATTCACATATCAATTCAATTCATCTAAAATCGTATCTAATCTTCCTGAGCCGACAGGATGGATAAAACCAATGACTAGTAGTGTTAAGACTCTGAGAGCCATAGATAACATATGTAGGCCTTGTTTGGATACAAGAATGGTTTTATCTCATCTCATCATTATAACTTTTTCAAATTTTCATACAAAATATAATAAATAATTTAACTTTATCAAATCTTAATATAATAATAATATTAAAAAATAATATTCTAATAATATTTTATTCACCTTTCATTTAAAACTATCTTATCTCATCTCATTATACCGTCGGGTATTGGTCAATATTTTGAAGACAGTACCGGTACCGACCGTACTGGCCGGTACGTACCGTACCAGACAGTAACCAATATGAGTGACATAGGGGTTTTGTACCGGGTCAGATACCGGCTATTTTGATGTGTTTTGGTCAATACCAATTAGTTTTTAGTGTATTGGCCGGCCTTCAGTGTATCAACCGAAATTTTATATTTTTGTATTTTTAATGTATTTTCATAATTTTTACTCTAATTTTCACATCTAAAAACTATTTTCTTAACTTTTTTTAATTTCCTTTTCTCTAGGATTAAAAATCAAATCCCAACTCTCATTTTTGTGATGAGGATAACTAATTATTTTTTTAAATAGTTAGATTGAAAACTTACAAGATTATTGAATTTTATAAATATATATTTTAACTTTTTAAGACTTGCATTGATGTTATTTTGAAATATAATTTATATATATAATTAATTTATCTATATATAGACTATTCCGAAACAGTACAGGTAACGAAATATTTCATTCCAATATCTTAACCAAAACGGTTAACGAAATGATATTCAAAACTTTAGTCTTGATACTATGGTGTCACTAGGGGTGTAAATCGATATGGTCTAGTGGGGTTTTCGATCCATCATTTTCTTTAGACTGGATTGAATTGAACATCTATAGGAACCGGACTACACTGGTAGGTTCGGTCTAATCCAATTATTTTTTATTTTTTATTTTTAAAAAATAAATTAATAATTAATTATTTAAATTATTAAATTAAAATTAAGTGAATTATTAATGTGTATTTTATAACTAACTCATTAAAAAAACATTTTAAATTATCAATGATAATAACTTAAATAAAAATTATATCATTAACTTATATAATTACTACAAAAAAATAACATATTAAACTATTAAAAATATTTTAAAATATATATAAGAGTTAGATCTGATCCGGTCTAAAATTCATAGATTCCGAAATCGAATCGAATTTTCTTGATCATAATTTATGAAATCAAAACCGACCACTCGCAGGTCGGTCGGTCGATCGATTTTTCCGATCGGGATGGCTTAGAGCACTAGCATTGGACTCATCAAATGAGTCCAATCTTCAAAATTTGATGATTTTAACTCTAAAATCCTAGAATTGGATTCACCATATACTCAAATGTCAAGCTTTTAACTACAGTACATTTTCCTTTATCTTCAAATTTGAAGACTCACTATTCACACTCTATAACTATTATTTTATTTACTTAAATTATTGTTTCCAAATTTTGAGCCACAATATATTTAAATTGAGAAATAATAATGTAAATATCAAATTAAATTATTAATTAACATATAGTTATTCTAATTGTAAAATATGAAAAAAATAATATTATATTATTATTAAAAAAATAATATTATATTATTATTTTGATGAATCTAATGGCTAATCCAATGTGGGGTTATAGATAGGAATGTTTTGTATTTATAAAAAATATGTACTTTTTATCAAATTTTAAAAATAAAAATGATGAATCTAATGCTAATGCTCTTAGAGCCATAGGGTCACGCAGCACGAGTACTGCTTACAACTTACAACTTACAACTTACAAGAAATGTATGAGCTGTCGGTTCTTTCTGCACCGTTTTTATTATAATTCTTTTACAACTTGTTTGGATATAAATAATTAATATATTAAATTATAACAAAATTACTATAAAATAAATATAATATATCACGTTAATTTATAAATTTAATTTTATACTTTTTTACTAACAAAAATGCTAAAGTCACCAAATGTTAGATTTCAACAAATTTTATTTATTTTTTACTTAGTGATTAATAAAGTATTTTTTAGTGATATTGTGAATTTTTAAAAAAAAATATTTAAGAATATAAAAAATAAAAATAAAAAACATTTTTATTCTTATTAGGACGGGTCTCGTGCTACATCTTCGATGGATGTATTTCTACTCTTTTATAAATAGGAGAGTTTTAAAAGTGTTTAAATAGTGAATTGAGATTAGATGAGTTGAGATAAAAGTTAAATTATTTATTATATTTTATATGAAAATTTAAAAAAATTACAATAATTAAAAGAGATAAATTGAGATAAATTTGAAAACTTATTTTATAAAATTATTTTATAAATAAAACATATCCATTTTACGGTTTTCTATAAGTTAAGACATGTTGGACATTCTTTTAACAAAACAGGAGCACATGTGGGATAACGCTTTTTTTGGTCAATTCTATTTTTATTTTCAAATAAATTGTGCAAACTTTTTATATATTATAATTGTATTTAGTATTATTTTTAAAAGATAAATGATATTAGAATTTTACTATATATAAGTTCTGTATACTTTTTGTTTTAGAAAAACGAATAAAGTTAAAATTTATATAAAAATTAGTTTTTTAATAATAAATTTTATTTTTTACCTACATATTTGAATGCGCGTATAATAAAAATATTTTATCTTATCTAATCTAATTTTATTATTATAATTTTTTAAATTTTTACATAAAATATAATAAAAAAATTAATTTTTTAAATAATATTAATATTAAAAAATAAAATTTTATTCAATTTTTAATTTTTATCTCAGTTTATATCATCTCAACTCAACTCAACTCAATATTAAATGAAACTAAAGTAAGGTTACGCATTACATGCTAAAAATATGAGTAAATACTAGTTTATTTTCTTATTTTGACATCTCGTATATTTAATTTTTTTATTTAATAATTAAAAAATAATTTTTAATATATTAATATATTTTTTTATATACTAAAAATATTTTAAAAAAATTATGCTAGACAGCACGTTTAGCCGTGATTAGCCTATACTAAAAAATATAAGCAATCTTAATCATTACGTTTTGCGACGTGTCATAATACCGAGTGTGGGGACAAATTAAGGGGATAAAGAGACGTGGTCGGCCTCGTAAGTTAGCATGTTACGTGAACGTCTCTCTCATTTGAGTTCAATTGAAGGGACACCCATCTTTTCAAACTGTCAAACTGCAAAAACTTCCATGTACTTATACCCTTTCCATCATGTTATTCCAAGTTTTTTTTATTTTTTCTAATCATGTTATTCCAAGTTTTTAGCTCGCCTAGTTTGATTTTCTTGTTTTCTTCTGCAAAGCAAACTTCGATTCTACATCCTTAATTAGCGGGAAAAAAACATGTTGCACGGTGATAGTAAAAACTTAACAGGAAATGGTTTTGTTGAAGGAAGAACACGTGTCTAGCATGTATAGATTAATGCTACATACATTTTTTTAAGATATTTTTTTTTATATATTTTACTGATATGATTAGTTAAAATAATAATTTTATATTAAAAAAATAACGCAATTAATCACATTAATAAAATAGATAAAAAATATAAAAAAAATAACTATACATAAAATTTTTGTCATAAATAAATGTATCGAGCTCTCTCTTCAAATCCCTAATTGTATTGAAAAGAACTTATTTAAGTATTTAAAAAATAATATTTTATTAAAAAGTTATAGATAAATTGTAGATAAGTCATTACTCTATCATTACATATCTGAGAACGATGATCTCAAGGATGAGAAGCCAATAGATAATGAATAGAATAAATGTTGAGATCACTCAAATGGTGAGTGAATATGCAGCACAAGAATGGATATGTTGTTCTATATCTCCATGAATCATGGAGCTTTTGTATGTGTTGAGTTAAATCTTCCACTAATTTGATGGGATGATTAAGGGGATGTTTGAAAATAGTTGTTTGTGTTACTTTTATCTCCAAGGTTGAAAATGTGGATTTATATATTTTTAAGATGTAATCCGTTATTTTCTCATGTTTTTTTAATTTCTGTAATGTCTTTTGTTTTTAGAAAATAAAAAATAAAAAACACAGTCTCTTGGATTTTCGTCCGTAGAGTATGTCTTCAACTTCGTCTTAGACGGAGGGTGGGGTTTAGTTAACTCTACTCCGTCTTACACAGAATATGGGGTTTGATTAACTCTGTCTTGGACAGAATTGTGTTGTTTCTCAAATTTTAGATATGTAGAGTTTTGCAGCTTGGATTAGACCATGTCAGTCATAGAAGTGTACTGGAAAGCTATTAATGTTGTAATTAGCTTGTAATGTATATTTCAGGTCCAGTTTCTAATGTCCATTATTAATGAATATAATATGCTTTTCCAAAAGAAAAATGGGGGATGTTTGATTCCCATCTCATTTCATTCCCAAATATCATTAGAACATAAATACTTTCAAACTAATCATTACAATTTTTTCAAATTACAAAACAAAAATTATATTATAACAATATTTTAATTTTATAATATTTTTTATTCAACTTTTTCTTTATTCTTTCTCAAAACTCAATAAATATTTAACTTAAACTATTTTACTATTTACAAATCAGCACTATTATTTATAAAATTCTCATATCATCTCGTTACCAAGAGATTCTTTAGAACTTGGTGAATATAACACTTTTGGTATTGTCTTGATGAGACGGAATTTCATGAGTCAAACTATCAATGTTGATGTGGTTCGAATTACTAAATGTAAATGTTATGTCAAATACATTTATTAATGTTGGTTTTATTTTCTGACCCTTTCTCTTATGTGATATTTTGAATGGTGGACAAGTGGATGATTCTGGAACCTTGCTGCTTAATGTACTGAGATAGCAGATCACGTGATCTGCATGTGACTCGTAAGCTATATCAGAGAAGGAACAAGTTTGAGCCGTAGGATCGTGACATGTGTTGGCATCTATTTTATCATATTCATTGCTAACTGATATGTGTAACCCTAATCTTCATTTTTTTTTTCATTCTGTTCATTGAGAGGCTTCGAGAGAGTGAGAGGGCAGAGAGGGTTGTTAGGGTTTTCATTGTGAGGAGAAAATCAGTGCGATTTTCTAGTGTGAGAGTGAGGGCTTTGTAAATACAAGTGGTTCTGAGGCTTCTCTATAAAGGATTATGATTATCAATAAAGCTCTGAAGCCATTCCTGCCGTGGACTTAGACCATTAGGGTCGAACCACATAAATCAATTGTGTTGATTCTTTCTCTCTTCATTCTTGCTATTTCCTTTATTTCTTTTATTGTTGATTCGTATTTTTTATTATTCTTGTTCTATTTTGCGATTTGTAGTATTTCTAAATCTTGTAGGATTTGTCTATGTATTGTTGATATCGATCTCTGTTATTTGAGTTCTGTACAAAGAAGAACTTGAGAATAAATCTTAACACTAAACATGTAAATCAAATTGGTGTTTGCGTTATTAGGTTACTTTTCTTTTTACCAGTACTCTTACATAATTCTTTGCGAAAGCAATTTCACTTCCTCAATCATCTACATGCATCAATACATGAGAGCATCCACAAAATTAGGAATATATTACAGATTTGAGAAGTTTAGATTTTTCATAATTAAAGTATAAATTAGAATACCCATAATAATATAGGAAAATGTTAGTATGACTCCAAAATATACATACTCATATCTTTTAATTTTTTTTTCTTAACGGATAAGAAAATTACTATTAGTGAATTTGTATTTTTTTCTCAATATTTAAGGATACTTAAAAATTGCTCAAAAAAAGAAAAAGAAAAAGAAAAAACTCATTTGTACTAGTGTGAACATTTGATGTGCACCCTAGCATTGCCCTAATATATATGCCAGCAATTACAAATTTGGAAAATAGGAAAATTTACGCAAAAAAGAAGCATAGCATATGCCGACTCTTGATTTTGTTGTGGATTCAGGTGGAACGTCGGACTTGAGTAGACTTTGATAATTCTCTTGTAGTAGTTAATTCGGCTGATGGGTTCTTCAATTATTTTGTAATTTCCATCTTGGGGATTCAATTTTGAGGGTTTAAGATTTAACGAAAATTCAGTTACAACACAAAAATCAAATGCGACATAGATATGCATCGCACTACAGCAAATATGGCTTTTTGCGGGGACTAGTTGTTGATGTCGTGTTTCGCATATCTTTGGGTCAAATTTCAATAACTCATGTCTTTGAAAATGAGTCTTGCACAAGGTAAAAAATACTGCGGCTTTGAGAGAGCAGCCTTGAGGCAGGGGAACCTCCGATGTCAAAGTTAGTAAATATTCTTGGAGTATAGCAAATAAGTAAGAGAGTCTAGGGATCAAATATTGTTTTTCGGGACCTGGAGTTTGCTATTTATATCGTGTCTATGGAAGGTAGTCTATTTTTCCCACAAAGTCCATGCTTCTCTTTTTGTGTCTGCTGTCAAACCTTCTTTAATGTGGTGTGGCTCTATGTCGGCTTCATAAATGTGATGTGTGACTTAACTAGCAGCACCATTAATGTGGTGTGGTTCTTTAGCCCCTGGTCCGATTTATGAGTCGTAGATGACCTGATGCTGAGGAATCGAGGGTCCTCCCTGTTTCCTATGTGTTCTGTGCATATAGCATTCTCGAGGGCTTTTGCGGTGTGTTTGGTCGATCTTTCTTGTCGACCAGACGGCGCACCTTCTTGGTTGACGTTCTGTTCCTTGCTTGGATAGGGAATTCATTGGACTGGGCTTTTGGGAAAAAGGGGAGAAAAATCCCCTTACACTAGTTTTGCTACAAAAAAACATAAAAAATCACCACAAAAGCGTTTTTATGACAACCAAGACCAACCGCAAGATTGTAGAAAATACAACGCCAATTTAAATATCTTCTTTGGCAAAACTATAGTTTCTCGCAAAATGTACTTATTCCAGCAACTCTATTGGTCGCAGATAAGATCAAAAATTGCCAAAAATAAGTCGTTCAAATTATTCGTCATTGCAATGATCTGAACGACTTATTTTTGGGAAGACTCATTACAATTGTTGGGAAAACTTATTTGTTGCGATAACATATTGACACAAAATTTTTTGTGACAAGAATTTTTGTCGATGATTCCTTTTCTCTACAAATAGTAATCGCTGCAAATTACTTACTAGCATCATACATCGAAAGCCTCTTTCGAAGATAAATCTATTTGTAACAATATGTTGTCGCTAGAAATAACCAATTTTGGTAGAAAAAAATAATTACGGCTACAACCTGTTGTCGCAAATAGAGAAAGAAATTTTAAAAAAAATAAAATTATAGACTTTAGAACCGATTAAATGATAAAGAGTCCAAAAGTAGAAAAAGAATGGCATAATATAAACCTAAAAACATAAATATAAACACAATGGAGATCCAAATTTAGCAAAACATCATATAACAATTTCAAACAAACATGTACAAACTGTTCTACCAATTTCACCAACTCAATATTATCAAAATAACTCTAATTCTTCAAAAAAAAAAAACTAAAATAACATAACTAATTACATAGATTAAAGACCATGTTAGGAGAACGATCTTCAAAAAAGTCTATAGCTGCTAGTAATCTTGTGATGGTCCCCTATTATATTGCTCCTACGTCAACCTGTGTTTATCTTTCTGTTGGCATCTTCTCAACAAAAACATAAGCTCACTTTGCATGGCAAAACATGACCTCCAAAATACAGCAAACAAAGAGAAGCAATTACTAAATCACGACACACTTAATTTCTACATGGAGTCATTGATGAAAAACACTTGGAGTAAAGACAGAGGCAACATGCATACTTTATAGTCATTATTCTTGATTATCATATCCGTCTTGTGCAAAGAAAGCCAAAATCAAAGTTTCTCGAAAATGCTCAAAAGTTCTGTTAATCTAACAGCTAAATATAAGTTGTTACTCTGTTTGCTGCAACTTGTGGTTATGCTCTTTGCCATGTTGTACTAGATTCAATTATTGATGTCGAATTTGATATGAGAAACATCAGATATTAGTACATAAATTAGATTTCAATTATTCATGCATAATATTTTTATAAGTAATTATTCATTCGGAATTAGATATGAAAAACATTAGATATTAAATCACCCAATTGAAAAAATAGATTCTACCAGTACAAATATGCACAATTGTTCCATTCTTAAGCTCAAAATCATAACCAACATACCTAGAAACCTTCTTTGTCCATTATGCCTACCCAAACAACATCTGTACGCTGCAAGTTTTTGGAATGAATCTAGCTAATGATTGAATAGTATAAGTTGTAGTGATAGATGCTACTGTTGTTGGTGATGTAAGCAAATTCATACAATAACAAAAGAGGTCAATTCCATAAAAATCATTAATTTTGTTTGGTGAACTTTTTTTGCTAAAAGAGTTGATAATTTAAATCCCTAGCACAAGCTATAAACAGATGCTTCTTGCAATCTAACCAAGCAAATAGCTTCTAGATAATTATAAAAAATGAAAATCGGAAAATAACTTCTTTTGGGAAAGTTAGAAAACAACTACAAAAGAAAGAGTTTGGTGGGAAGTACCCTTACTCGATTAAGGGGACTTTTCCAATATATAACATACCCTTCAAATGATATTGAAAAGTAGGTGTAACATAAGTATCCATTGCATAAAAACATAAATTTTTACAACTTATGGCACAAAAGAAAGCTATAAAAATAAAATGAACTAGGATGAACTTCTCAAATAACAAACGATTATGGTGTGTATTAAAAAATTTTTCCAGCATATAAGTTTCTGACAATAGCAACTACAATTAACAAAAAGGGAACACTAGATTGTTAAAATATTATAAAAGATAAAGTCGGCGACATCATTTAAGAGTAAAAATGATGAAATATATGCTTTCTACGAGACTAATGTGAAGACTGCCTCTGTATTTTGTTCAATTGGGTAATTTAGTGTGTAAAGCTACTATGAGGTTGTTGTTAGAGATAGGGCAAAAAGTTATCTTGCTCATCTCTAACAGCTAAAGCAAAAGGACAACTACTTTGGGATGATCATATCAGAGATTAGGGCAGGTTTGGGGGGAATGAGATGAGATATAAAATTCTTATCTAATTTTATTTTATTTCATCCCATTTTATTCCCAAACATAATTTAAATATAAAATTTTTAAACTAATTATTACAACTTTTTCAAACTAATCATTATAATTTTTTCAGATTTTTAAATAAAAAATAATTTCAACTTTTTCAAATCCCAAACAAAAATAATATTATAAAACTATATTCTTACAATATTTTAACTTTATAATATTTTGTATTCAACATTTTCTCTCTCCATTCCCAAAATCTAAAAAATACTTTACTCAAACTATCTTACTACTATTAAAAAAATTATCATTTTCCCTCCCAGAATGCGCCTTAAAGCTTTAATGGCACAGTTTCAATCATGTAAATTTAGGTATGTGCACAGAGAAGGCAACTCAGTCGCCCATAACTTAAGAAAGAATGCTCTAAACTGTAACAAATGTGTAGTTGACATGGAGGAGTCTCCAAATTGTCTCTAGTTCTGTATTGGAATAGTTTATCAATGAATGGATGATTTTCAAAAAAGAATTTCTAGATAAATTTATAAAATAAAATATAAAAAATCTATTTTATTTAAATAACGTAGTTTCTAAACATTCTTAGATGTTAAACCAACTGTTTGTAACTTAATAAAAAAACTCAAACTCTGTTCATGTTTATATAAGCAATAAAACTATTATCTGTGTTGATGTCGTGTTTTGTAGGCCTGGGCAACTCCATGCTAGCAGCACTCGGTCTCTTCCTTGCAAGGAGGAGAGAGGGGGAGCTCAGGGGTCGTAATACCTCCGACGCTCAAGTTAGATCAAGGTTGAAGATGAAGAGAGAAAGTGAGAGCTCTAGTGAATGAGCAAAGAAGTATTCAAAAGTGTAAGGAACCCCCTTCTCGGCAAAGAGAGATATATTTATACCTGGTCAGGGTAGGTCCCGAGGTGATGGTGTCTGATGTGCAACTTTGTACTGGGATCACGTGTCCTTGCCAGCCTCCTATAGGCCTGGTTAGGGTTGTTGCTGACACCCAAGAGGGCATGTCGTTGCGTGCCGACCCCCGAGATGCATTGAATGCGGTATGGCCTTACCATGCGTGCTCACTCCTGCACCATTAAATGCAGTGTGGCCCTAGATAGGCTCATTCCTGCTCCATTAAATGTGGCATGACCTTGGATGGGCTCACTTGTCCTCCTGTGCCATCCAGACAGTGGTGTTAGGGACAGGGATGCCCCTGATGGTCAGCCGGTTTGGGTGTTAGGCTATCCTATTGCATTAAGGTCGAGGGCACCTCTTTCAATGGTGCCAAGTTGCATAGTTTCTCGTCATTTTGTCAAGACTCCTACCCTGTGTCCTCCCTTCTGGGCCATCTTGGCCTATCCTGGCTCTTATATGTGGGCCTAGGCCCAGGTCTTATCTTGGACCGGCCCCTAGGGGTTTCTCCCCTTACAGTACCACGTAAATTTCTAGCACACATGTGTGGTGGTAATTTCCAGAAGATCTTCTCCTCCTTGCACTTAACATGATGGCTATGTCTGTTGCCCATCTAGTGCTTGAACATTGGTTCCGAAGGGTGTCTCCCTCGGCTCGTTCCTATCGTTTGCCTCCTTCGAATCACTTGGGCTTCCCGAGGCCACCTATCGATGTTAGTTCGTCTCCCGACAGTTGAGAAGACCAGTGTATGTTGGTCTACTCACCGAGCCCATCACTAATGCTGACGTCGCCTGCTCAGTGTCCCTTCGTCTCCTGATGGTTGAGAAGGCAAATGCATGTTGGTCCAAGCGCTGGGCCCATCATTAATGCTAACGTCGCTTGCTCCGTGTCCCTCGTCTTCCTACAGTTGAGAAGGCCAATGAATGCCAGTCCACACGCTGGGACCCATCATTATTGCTGACGTCGCCTGCTTCGTGTCCCTTCGTCTGGACCATTCCCTGCCGTTTGGGCTTTTCGAGACCACCTGTCCCAGTCCTTATCCTAGCGTTGTCTCGGTTCCCAATGCTCCCTCGTCTCTGAAGGTTATGTCGTGTAGGGCATGTGATGACCCAATCTTGCATAAGCATGACCTATAGATTTTGTGCTTAGTAATCTTGATTCTTTGGGAGCTTTAGTTAATTTAGAAAACCCTAGAATTTTTAAAATAATAACTTAAGCCCAAAAAAGGACTAACCCAAGAATGCCTTATGAGAATTGGCCTTGTTTAGAAACCTAGGCCCATTGGCTTTAGGCGCATAATCCAGATTTTTGTCACAAGTGCCATATGGCAGGAAGGTACTACATTGTGAATCTAGACCTAATAATGGGTTGAAGGGGTGAGAGAAGTGTAGAAAAATACTAAGGGATGGTCTACACGCCTACCCTAGAGAAATGGACACTTGTCACTATGTAAGAAATCTTCTAGAGGAATTAAGGGACAAAAGGAACCTAGAGGAGACTAAGGCCTCGTTTGTTTTCGGAAAACATCTCATCTCATCTCAATTTCATCATTACACTTTTCCCAATTCCAATACAAAATAAAATAAACAATTCAACTTTTTCAAATTCATCTCATCTTCTCTCACCTAATCATTACAACTTTTTCAAATTTCAATACAAAATAAAATAAACAATTCATCTCATCTCAAAAGTTTTCATCTCATCTCATCTCATCTCCGAAAACAAACGAGGCCTAAGGGATTTTCTGCTAGATCCAATTTTTCACATGTTTAGACCCTTTGTCATGTCCAATTTGAGTTCCAAGGAAGGTGTCTTGAAAATGGAAGCTTAGGGAAGTGAAATTGAGCATTTCTAAGAGATTTGCATGGGAAACAGAAATGAGGCTTAAGGGATTTCGAATTTTAGACAGATTTTCCCAAGTGTCAAGCATGCATAGAACTTCTAGAAGGATATGTGAAGAGACATTTATATGGAAGGACAAGAATGCCCTTAGGAATTCGGCTAGCACACTCCCAAGCACTATGTTCATTTGCCACTTGTCACTTAGGCTATTTTGGACTAATGGAACATGAAAGGTCACCTAGAGAAGAAGCATTAAAAGATGAAACCAAAGTTTTGAATACCGTACCGGAAGTCGTACCGGTCAAGGTACTGGAACGAAATATTTCGGTACCGGTACCGTTTCGTGTACCGTTTCGGGATAACATTTCGGTACCAATACCGTTTCGATACCGGTACCGTTTCGGTACCGGTACCATTTCGTTTCAGAATAATTTTTACCTGGATAAATTATATATATACAAGTATTAACTATCTTCCAAAATAACAACAAAATAAGTCATAAACTCAATACTTTTGAATACAAGTCTTAAGTTTTAAGTTACAAACTTACAACTAACATAAACATCAATATTATCATGATAAAACCATTAACGTCACCACTATCATAAAAAATCACTCATCCTCATCAAAAAGACAATAAGGATCAAGATTTGACATGTTAATCAAAATATTTTCATCAACATCACCACCGTCATCAACATCAAGACCAACATTATCATCATCTTCCTCATTTAGTGAGGCTAATGGCTCCTCAATACTTGCCCAATCCAAATCTTCTCCATCAAGAAGCTCAAATTCTTCACCTACCCATTCTTCCATCAAGTCAATGTTTTCAAGATTGATTGGATTTAAAGCATCTCTTCCTTTTTTTATGCTTCTGTCAAAATAAAATCAAACATAAGTGAAAATGTTATATATTTTTCAACAATGAAAAACATTAATATTAAAAAAATTTACCTCTCTCGCAGCTTCAAGTTATAACGAACAAATACTAAGTCATTCAAACGTTTATGCACTAATCTATTTCTCTTCTTCGAATGAATAAAATCAAATGTACTCCAGTTTCTCTCACATCCAGTTGCACTACAACATTGACTTAGTACTCGAACAGCAAACCTTTGAAGCGTTGGAACCTCGCAACCAAATTGAGTCCACCATGCAACTATAATAATAATACAATTATTAATTATTAATTAAATACAAGTAAAAAGAAAATAAGATAAAATTTAAAATACAAAGTTACACTATTTAACAAATGATATTGATAAATGATAATACCTGGATTAATTTTATCACGTTGGCGGATTGCTAAAGAATGTCCAAACTCACCTACTGCATTCTTATACAAGTCAAGTTCTGCAATAATCTTATCTTGATTATCAGGATCAAGTTCCATCTTCATAACACAGCTGTTGAAGTCTCTTACAACATCATTTTTACTTCTAAAGTTTGGGCTATAGTAAATTCCAGGGTTAAGAAAACAACCCGCTGCATGTAATGGACTGTGAAGCTGCTTATCCCATCTAGAATCAATGGTCCTGGTGAATGGACTGAATATACTAACTTTGTTATTACATCTTGCTTTTATATTTTCCTTGGCTCTTTCCTTTGCATCATACAAGTATCCCATTGCAGGCTTCTCATCCCCGTCAACAAGTCGTAGAACACGAACCAAAGGCTCACTAATTTTAACAATAAATTGACATTGAGCCCAAAATTCTTTATCTTCTACAACGATCCCAGTTATCTCATTTCCTATGTTGCTCTTGGAATGACTTGATACAATCCATTTATCACAAGTAAACATTTGTCTAAATTCTTTCTTAAACAAGAGCAAGCATTGGATACTTAAAAAATTTGTCGCAAACCTTGTAATTGCAGGACGACACAAATCATGACCTTTGTTAAAATCTTTTCTCATCAATGCTAAAACCCAACCATGGTTATAGATAAACTTTGTTATCTTTTTTGCCTTTTTTATAGTATCATCAATAAGAGGAAAATATTTTGGATCAGAAAAATTCTCCAACATTAAGTCTATGCAATGAGCTGCACATGGAGACCAGTAGAAAGAGCCATACTTCTGCTGTAACTTTTTTCCTGCAGCTTTATAACTTGCATCATTGTCCGTTATGAACTGCACAAGATTCTCAGCTCCAATTTCTTGAACAACCTCATCAAAGATATTAAATAATGTTTCAGCATCTTTTCTAAGACCAGATGTGTCAACAGACTTCAAGAACATTGTACCCTTCGAACAATAAACTAGAAAGTTTATTATTGATTGTTGCTTCTGGTTTGTCCAACCATCTGCCATCAGTGAACAACCGGTTTCATTCCAAACCTTCTTAATTTGTTGCAAATAATCTTGAACCTCATCCACAGCCATCTTTAATAAATTTCCTCTCAATTCATATAAAGAAGGGCTCTTGAATCTTGGGCCAATGGCAGTCATGGCATCGATAGCTGGTTGATAAAATTTGGATTGAGCTGCATTGAAAGGCAGATTAGCATCATACCACCAGCGTGCTACAGCCATCTTTGCTTTTACAATAATCTCATTTGAACACATAGAACTCTTAATTGAAGGTTGGGCCCCAGGAGTTGTTCTTGGAGCAAAAAATCTACTAAATCCCCCCATTGAATTTCCAGTTCCAGATTCTTTCGACTTCCCTTTACCTTTTGAAAGTTGAGATTGTCCCTCCATACTATTACTATCATCAATATCATCAGATGTTAAATCTATATCACCTCCAATCTCTGAATTTATTTTTCTTTTCTTATCTCTGCTTTTTTTCATTTCATTAAGTAACTCCTTCATTTGCCATTTGACATCTTCAGAGACCTTTTTACATGCTTCTACATTGCCTGGAATCCCAGCTAAATGATGCTTCAACCGAGTGATCCCGCCACCTCTAATTACTTTATTGCAATATAAGCATTCAGTATTATTTCTTGCCCCTGGAATTGCACGTGCATGAGCCCATGCTGGATCTTCTGATCTTATAGGAGCAAGTATTGGAGTTGAAGTCATACCACCAGTTGATTGACAACTAGACATTTTTAACTATAAAAATATAAAAAATTAATACTTATAAGCAACCAAAGCTATAGATAATCTATTAATATAAATCTACAAAATATAAATCTAATTAAACTTTAATTATGCATTTACAAAATATAAGCAAGAAAAAGCTTAGGAAAAGTAGTTCAAAAGTTTTAATCATACACCTACAAAATATAAATCTAAGTAAATTTTAATTTACTTGAAATTTGGACTAAAATAGTCCCAAATTTCCACTAGAGTTGTACTAAAACAACAATGGGTAATTTGGTACCCACTAATAATCTATTAATTTTTTAGATCAATTTAATTTTTCACAATTTTACCAATTGTAAACTGACAAAAACACAACTAAATAAACACAACCTAACATACTCACAGCTAAAACAACATATTAGTTTCACTGTAATCACGATTCACAACCAATAGAATACTTTCACAAAATCACAAATAATAAATTAATTTCATAGAATCACATATTCACAAAAAATGAATCAGAAAAAAAAAAACAAACAAACAAACCAAAAGAAATTAGAAACCGTGTAAAAATAAAACTAAAACTGTAAAACTAAAACATAAACAGACTAAACGTGAGAGAGAGAGAGTCTGAGAACGAGAGATAATACCGGGGATTTGAGAATCGGAGACAAGAGAAGCTGAAGGAGACGCAGCGGCTGGGCACGACGGCGACCTGCGACGAGACGATGGCGACTTGCGGCGACGCCGGCGAGACGAAACAAGCTCGAAGAACTGTGAAACAAAGCTCGAAGCCTCGAACTCGAAGGAAGAAGTCGATCCGGAAGGAACTCGATTTCGGGAAAAATAAAACAAATTAAACCCTAACTTTGTGATGAAAAACCGAAATAGCCCCTGCAAGGTTGCATAAATTGCGAAAATGCCGGTTCCAGAAACCTAGGGCTCAGTACCGGGCGAAATTCGTGTTTTGGCCGAAACACAAAATATCGGCCGGTACATGTATGTACTGGCCGGTACGGCCGAAATATTTAGCGGTACGAAATTAGATGTTTTCTGTACCCGTTACTGTTCCGGTACGGCACATATCGGCCGTACCGGCCGGTACGGTACGGTACCAAAAACACTGGATGAAACATCATTTTGGGAAGAGACGAAGGAGGTGGACGGTAAGCTATAGCACATGTCATTTGCCACTTGTCAAACATGCAAAAAGGTTACTTGTTTGGGAAAAGGAAGATGCATAAGATATTTTACCATGTTACCCTTAAAAGAAACACTCAATTGTTTGAAGAAAGGAAGGGCATAAGTGGAAGAGAAGAGGAATTCGGCCAAGGGAAGGGAGCCTTACAAGTCAACCCCAAAGATGTACCTTCCCAATGCAATCCACATAGGGAATTCCAAGAGTCATTTTCGGCCAAAGTGAAAGGAGGAAGAGAAACAATGCCACTTGTCTTGCATGTATTGGATTTCAACCACCAATGAGGGAATGATGAGTTTTCTATAAAAAGGGAGGAAGACCACAAGCCCAAGGGATTTTCTTTTTGGAAATTTTGGATTTTTCATGCTCTCACTCTCTCCACACAACTCTTTCAATTTTTCTTGAAGATTCCTAGGGGTGTAAATTTAAACCGAAAAATCAGTAAACTGGTCTGAACTGGACCGGTTTTGAATCTGTCCGATCCGGAACCGGTTTTTATAATTCATAAACCGGTTGGAATCGGTCCAGTTTTGGTTTTAGGATTTTTTAGACCGGACCGAACCGGTTGTTAAAAAAAATATAAAAAATGATATTTTATATATAAGTTTTATACAAAATTAAAATTATACAAAATATTTTATATATATTAATATATAAGTTTTATATATAATGTATAATTATATATGAAATTTTTATATATAATTATATATCATATATGAAATAATTTCATATTATAATTTATAAAATATAAAATAAAATGTTAATTTTAAATATGAAAATTTGTAATTTGTTTGAACATATACTATTAATATAATTATATATAAGATAATGTTATTATAAAATAAAAGTTTAATCTTAAAAATGAAAATGTAATTGATCATGTATTATATAGCTATACTAATATATAGTTTATCACTAATACTAATATATACTAATATATAGCTATACTAATATATAAATTTATAACTTGTACTAATAGTCTAACATAGACTATAGTTATAGTTATATTAATAGTTTAATATAGATTAATAAAAGTATAATAGATTTTTTTAAAATAGTTTTTTTAAAACATATTTTTAATGACAAAATGTCAAACTTACATTTAAAAAAAATCAGAAAATCAGACCGGAACGGACCGGAAACCGGTAAAACCGGAAGTACCGGTTTAGGAAGATAACCGGTGCGTAATCAGTTTTGAAAAATACAAAACCGGTCATACCGGTTCAGTCCAAGATTTTATCCAAAACCGGACCGGACCGGACCGGTTACACCCTTAAAGATTTCCTCACTTTCTTGTACTTTCTTACCAACCAAATAAGAGGATTTTCTATTTCTAAGAGGAGATTTCGGCACACTAAGTCTAGTCAAGGTAAGAATTGATTTTTTTCCCGTTTAGTTTCATACACACATCACTTTCTCAACTCGAAAATGAGGATTCAAACCTCATTTGGACTATGAGGATGATAGAACATTCACACTTTCTTGAGTTTTCTTGGAAATAACTTTGAGTTCTTAAGAAACCTTAGAAACCAAATAGAAAGAGGAGTTCATCCTCTATGTTTTTTGGCCATTACATGTATCTTTGCTACTTTATGATTTTTTTTTACTCTATGATTCGAAATGAAGGAGTTTTTACCCTAAAAACCCTAGAAGCTGAATGGATATGGACAACTTCTACCCTATAAATCTACACAAACATTCTAAAACATGAAATAAAGTTTTTAGTTACTCTTCTGAATGTAGAATGTTTGGATTTACAATTTGCTAGTAATTCTCTATGCCAATTTTTGTAAGTATAAACTCAACCTACTCTTGGTTAATACTTGTATATGATTGTGTAAATCTTTTCTTTGCCATGTTTGCTTTGTTTGCTATTTCTTGGTTGATTTTTTGATTATGTTAATATGATCTTGTATAAATTTATGGAAGGAATTATATGTTTTGAATTTGTAATGAATATGCCATGAAATACTCTTGTATGTTTCGGTTTTTACTTGTTTAAGAATGATGGAATATGTATTATGATGTTTCGGCCATACCATGTCATGTTTGATTTGGATCTTGGCCAAATGGTATGATTTCATGCTTTGTTTTATCACACTTTGATTTCTACGTTATATGCTTGAAGATTAGAATATGTTTAAGTGATAAATCTCATGATTTTTACCCTTAAGTGTTTCGGCCTAAGCATGTTCCCATGGTTTCATGAATGTGTTTGTATGTTTCATGTGTTTCATGTAATCATACTATAAATTGAACATGTTATGCTTGGTTATTTTATGTATGGCATTCCATATGTCACGTGTCAAGCATAAGCATGAAATGTCTTAAGTTCCATGTCTCATGCATTTGGAAAAAAGTTTTCAAAAAAAAGTGGTTCTTTTTAAACAAAAAGAGTCAAATGTTTTATCATAACCCCAAGTGCTAGGACGGGGATTGTCTTAGTGGAACTCCTTTAGCCACTCTGGAGTGCTTAAGATGGAGTGGTAACCCCTGAGTTGACAAAGAATAGTCGACAAGCCTCGAATAGACTCTTTTCAAAGAATACCAGAGCAATGAAGCACCTAATGCTAGTGGGTGCATAAGACATGTAATTCGACGAAGTAAGGTCGAGTTATTATGATTCTCTGTATATCTCGAACTGTAGGGATGGTGGTAAGTAGGGATGGTGGTAGAGTCCGTGACACCTCGATTTTTACATGCTTTTTATTGAAGGGTTTTTTAATTAAATATTTAATTTTGAGCCTTTTAATTTAATTTAACGTGTTTTCGTGAGATTATTTTATGATTTTTAAATCAGAAATTATTTTAATGTGCTTTCATAATTTTGATTAGTGTTTTACAATTTAATTGCTTTTTATTTTAAAAAATGTTATTGTTATAGTTTAATATTTTACTTTAACTAGTTTTGAGTTTAAATTGATTTATTTAATTTACTGTTTTAAAAATAGTTATTTTGAGGATTAGTTGTGACCCAAAAGTTGTGAGGATTGGACCTCATTTCTTTTCTCCTATATTTTCTTCTCCTCTTTCTTTTTCTTCTTTTCTTTCTATTCTTCTTTTTCCTTCGGCATTCCTCCTGCCTGACCCTCTCTCTCTCTCTCTCCCCCGTGCGTTCGGCTTCTCTCCCAGCCCACCGCCGCCAGCCGCCCGTGGCCCTCACCGCCGGCACCGTACGACTCCCCAGCGACCAGTGACTCAACCCCTCCAATCTAAGACCACCCCGCGCCGGCGTTAGCCTCCGCGAGCCGTTTGAAGCCGCGGCCTTCCTCCTCCCGTTCCGCCGTCGTCCGGCCACCATTGGCCGCCACCTTTTCACCACTTCATCACCGGTCCCTTACTGTCCTAACCCACCCAATTTTGGCTCCGATCTGTCACCGGAGCCACCTCCACGAGCTCAACTTCGTTTCGACCTTTTTGGCCTTCCACCGCCATTTTGGCCGCAACCCACGGCCAACCGTTGCTTCCACTAGCTTCACCACCTCCCATAAGCCCTACCCTACAGTTCCCTAGCTTTCGTTTGACCCCGTTTGAATTTGAATTTTCTGTGTATTTTGGCCACAGTGTTTTTACACTGTGGAGTTGCTGTTTTGGCGCTTCTAGCTCCTCTATGATCCTCCTAAAATTACTTTATAGTGCTGTAAGTATTTTCTAAAACATCTTTTGAGATTTAAATATATTTTTACACTAACATATTTCACTGTGTTCTGGTTGGTTATTCCAGACTGAGTCCGAGGAGTTCGGGAGTAGATGGATTGAGGACGGAGTATTTGTGTGTCGATTATATTGTGATCTGGTTGGTTGTTGGTAATTGTTGTTGTGATTTGGTTGGTTGTTGGATGTTGAGGTTGTCTGGTTCATTGCATGTGTATGCATGTTCATGTTTGTAAATTGAAAACTGAGTTTTCGTGTAATTGCATTCATGATCATGTAGATATTTTGAAAACTGGATTTTCATGTGTAGAATAGATTTTGGATGCGTGTATATCACGACCCCAAGCCGAGATGGAGAATTATCTTGGTGGAGCTCCTCTGGTCATTTGGGAGCGGAATATACTGAGTGACGTCCCCTGGGTTGTCGTCGGGCGACAACGGGATCAGATGAGTTACGTGCCAACTCCGTGGCCCTTCTGCTGGTGGGGGCTAGAGGATGCCGGTCACGAACGCACTGGGTGCGGACCTGGGCATTGCTCGTTACGCAGCCAGGACGTGCGGATGGTCCCTAGGGGAGACTCTGGTGCATATGGATTAATGGATAAATGAAAAATGACTGTTTTCTGAGAAAATAGCGTGTGTTGGATATGTTTTGTGTGAGTAATTTTTGAAAAAATGATAGATATTTGTTTTGGGTCATTTTCTGGAAAAATGGTGGAAATGTTTTTGGGTCAAAATGGGATTTTTAGCGTGTGTTGGATTTCAGGCATATTGCATGATATGCATACATGGTCAGTTGCTTTAATGTGTTTTTATTTCAGAATTGGTTGGGTTATAACTTACCTGTGGTACCATTTAATGGTATTGCAGATTTTGTTGATGATGATGCAGATGCCGAGTCTGAGGATTTGGCTCTGCCGGAGGAGTGATCTGGGATCACTCGGATTATGTTTATTTTTTAGCTTTATATTTTGTGGGACATTTGGTTATGTTGTTTAAACACTTTGTATTTGGATATTTGTATTAAACTAAAATTCTGGTATTAGTTGACTTATTTATTATCCGCTGCGTATTTTATTGTACACTGTTTATTTGTTGCACACACTTGGCACTTGTCGTTGGGATGCGTGACCGTGTTATCATCATCCTGACGTCATGATTCCTGAGACTTTTTGTACGTGGGAGTCGGGGCGTCACAAGTCTTACTTGTGATTCCCACCTACACATCATTAATGGTAGGGATGGTGGCAAACAAGGATGGTGGTAGAGTCCCACCTGTGATTCCTGCCTACAGATCGTTAATGGTACAATGACTAGTGGGAACACGGGGTGTAAAGAGGGAAGCCGTGATGTGTCTACCCCAAAAATAAGAATAAGAGCTCATATTATAAGGATCACTCGATGTAAATCCAGTGATATGTTCTGATAAGAAAAGTTCTAATTAAGAATCAACATGAAAATGAAAGCTAAAGAAGTTTCTCTGAAAATGTCAAAGTCTATGTACAAGTTTTTCTGAAAATGGTCAAATGCATATGTCAAGTTTCTGTTTAAGTCAAGTACATGTCCATGCACGCATTTCATGATGTACCTCTTGTATGCTTGTGTTAACTTTGATATGTTGTGTGATTACTTGCTGAGATTTTTTGAAATCTCATTGTGGTAGTTTGCACTACCATTCCCCAACCGGAATGATAAAAGTTGTTGTAGGTACCCTGGATTCTTAGGAACTATGAATATAGATGGTTCCGTGATGGAGGATGAGTACTCTGTACAGGCTCGTTCTGACTTTTTGAGGTTCTATAAGCTCATACACCAGATGTTTGCTTATTTTGGGCAATCCTTGAAGCCCTCACCTAACCTAAAGATTATAGTTAAGGAAATAAAGTCTTCTCCGCCCGGACGTCAGAAGTCTCATGGAGTCTTTTGGTGCTTGGCTCCTGATGGAACTTTAATAATGAAGGAAAAAGAATTTTAATTATTTTGGTGAAAAGAACTTACAGTTTTTAAGCCTTAGCTTTTGAGAAACAATATTTTTGAAAAGGTCCCGTGTGTTTTGGGAGACAAAATATTATTACTTGCTATCTTTGGGATATTTTATCTAATTATATAATTTATGGTCATGGACAAAGTGTTAATGTTTTTATTAGTATGGTACCATGTACTTTGCAATTGTTGTTTGCATTGCTTAGAACTTCTGACTTTTATTATTTTCGCTAAAACGATATTGCATACTGCTAGTGTACTTAGGTGCATAGCATATTATCTGTCATGCACGTGTAGTCTTGTGTTATATGTCCCGTCATTTTAGCCATCATCCAATCCCAAACGGGGGCTGGGGGTCCCATAGGGCAAGTCTGCCTATGCCTTGAGCCCCTATTGGTATGTGCCCTTCACATGGCAGTAGCTACGTTCCCACATTCCTGTAACCCTACGTTGTTTGGCCTTCCCTAGGTCACCATTCCGTAACGCCCTGTGGCGCCTTGGTTTGCATGCGAGCCTATATAAGGCTCGTGTCCCCTTCCGCTTTCGCCATTTGCTTCCTCCTCCATTGTTGCCCTCACTAACTTTCTTCTCCCTCATTTTGAATCCCCATCGGTTGCAGCCTTTGGACTTCGTGCTTCAGTCCCCCACCATCTTCAGCCGCATCTTTAGTACCTGTTCCTTCTACTCCTATGGCCTCACATGGTTCTTCCTCCTTGAAACCGCTGTACTTTGTTGGAAAGAACAGGGTTTTGTCAGTTACTAACGATGACCTCCGAGCGTTCAGGACGAAGTACAATATCCCTTCTTAAGTAGTTTTGGAAGTTCCTGACCATCGCGAGTCCGTTGTTGATGGTCACGGCACGACAGGTCGTGTTGCCCTCTAGCCTTTCATGTTCTCGAATGGGCTTTGGCTTCCCTTCCACGACATCCTCCACTTTTTGGGGTTGGCCCCTGCCCAACTTCGCTTGAATTCCTGTCGTCTCTTGGCAGCCAATTGCATTATCTGCCGATGAGTGCTTAATGCCAATGGGGAGGAGTACCTTGACCTGACGGCTTGGGAGTTTCTATTTGAGCCTGGACGGCAGCCTATGTAGCTTCTAGTTGCGCACGTTTGGGAGGCGCATTGCCAACCTTAAGTCGCGCCACTCGCACATTAAGGACTGGTCTCAAAAATTCTTTTTCGTTTCGGGCCCAGTGTGGGAGTACCCCGATGGAGAGCAGGATCTTCAGTAGTTCACCATCCAAGTCATTTTGTCCTACGTTCCTCTTTGTCCAAAAGTTTGGTTATCGACCTATCCTGGAGGGAGAAAGCCAAGCTCACGACCATGCTGTCCTGGGTGTCAGCCCACCCTTACAATGTAGCAACTGATGACGTGCTGTCAGACGTCAACATTAGGAGCTTCCTCACTTCTCCCAACCACTCATATGTAATTGTTTGGGAATTCCTAGAGGACTCCCCATCACCTCGGGGTCAAAATGGGTCTTTGAGCTCTCCCGTTGCACATGGTAAGAGCAAGCTTGCGAAGGTGACGCACGATGAGGAAGGCAATGCCCCCAAGGGAAAGTCAGGCAGGACTTCCTGGGATGCTGTCGAGGGGTCCCGAAGAAGAGAAGGCCCTTCCCGAGAGTCCAAGCCTTCCCTTTCTCTCAAGATTCTAAGAGGCAAATGGGGAGCTCGCCTAGACCGCTCTCAGATTCCAACTTGTTCCAAGCATGTGCATTGCCTAGATGCTCTAAGAAGTGGGGTTGGGGGGCACCAGCATGTGCCTCACTTGAATGCCCAAGCTCCTCTTGCACAAGAAGTGCCTCTAGTGTTCACAACAGGCCCCCACCGCTTCCACATGGAACATAGTTTCTTTCCTGTCGCCAAATTCTTCTGCATCTGTCTCGACATCAATTTTGTCAGTGCCCTCCTTCCCAGCCTTTCTTGCCGAAGAGGAGGGAGGAGGCGAAACCGTTTGGGCTGTCTTTCTGGACACTTTTTCCGAACCTGCACCTAGCAGGGGTGTGGCTATGGACGCCCACCTTTCCTTTAAAGAGTCACTTACCCAGGAAACCTACCCTCCCATGTTGCCTAGGTTCAAGTCTTCAGTTTTCCCTTTTCCCCCGGAGGTCCTCGCTCTAAAAAGTGTCACCCCTGCGTATCCCCTGGATATCGAGGCCTCTTCTTGCTTGGGGCTCTTAAAGATTGATGATGAGGAGGAGCTCAGTGATAGTTTTGCATCGGTTCAGTCGCTGCCCTCTCGATCTTCTCTGGAGCCGGAGGTGGAATCTTACTTCGCTTCAAAGCTGAGGCCTCTCTTCGCACAGGTATAAACTTTTCCTTACTTACCCTTTTCCGTGAGGAGCTTTCAATTCTTGTTTTCGTCCCTAACGTCTTCTTTCTTTGTGGGTTGCGGATCAGTTGGCGAACATCATTGTTGAAGAACACGGGGAGCTTGAGGAGGAAGCCCGGGCAGTCCAATCCCTTTCCATCCTTGCCCACCAAGAGGTACGAAAGGCTTAGAAGGAGATAGAGGCAATCTTGGTAGAGTGTGACGTTCTCCGGGAGAAAATGGGAAATTGCAGGAGTGCCACCAAAAAATATGGGACAAGGTTTAGCAGGTGAAAAGGAAGAAGTCTGGGCTAAAGGAGGAGCTGGCTAGCCTCTAGGCGGACTATGTCTATGCTTTCGAAGATGTCCAAAGCCTATGGGATGCATTGAAGGAGTCAAAGAAGAGGGAGGACGATCTCCGAAAGGGGGTTCTCACACTCTAGGGCGAGCGGAGCCCAGTGGATTAGGAGCTGGCTGTGGCCGTCAGGCAATCCTCCAACTCTCGTTCAGACACTTTTCCCAAGTCCGGGAGGTCAAGTGCTTGTAGGTGGTGAACACTTCCTCATACCTAGCCTTTTGGCATGGGCCCTCCTTGCTGATGAGGTGGTGCCTCCCCTGCGTATCCCCCTGCTATCATGCGTATCTCGCCCATCGGGCCTTCCAGGTCAGGCTTCTCCGTCGTGGGCTTATTTTTTCACACTAGTCGGGCCTTCTCCTATTGTGGCTTTTGCTTCTCCGTGGCTGTACACGGTCGTTGTATCGCTGACCATGCCTCTCGTCACCCTACTTGTCTATCAGGACTTCCATCTCCTCCATCTTCCACTTCCTTGTGACACAATCCTTAGTCCGGTGGCTGCTAGTTTTGTGATAGGTGCAATACTTGGGGTGGACGGAGTCCAGCCGCCACTCTCCCTGCAGGCTCAGATCCTTTTTGGTTTCTACTGCCAAGTTGGTGTGGATGCGCTATTCGGCCTTCTCCTGTGTGGGCCACTCTTCTTTGCGCTTTGTTTCATGCGCTTTTTCTTACCATTTTCCCAACTCCCCTTACCATTCTGGTCGGCCGTTTTCCTATTTGCTTTGTCCAACTTAGTCCGCCGTGAGGCCGTCAAGGCTCGAAGTGTGTCCTTTGCGTTGATAAAGCCGTGAGTGCGATCCATGAACTCCCTTAACGAGATTGGGGTCCTTTGTGCAATCTCTGCCATGAAGGGGTTGCAGAGCCAGATCCCCCCGCCCCCAAAGTAGTGCTGTCGGGGTGATTTTTTTTTTTAGCTTGGTCATCCGTCGTCATGTGCTCCTTATTGAAACAAGAGATGTAAGACTTGAGGCTCTCGTCGTCTCTTTGATTTACGGTCAGGAGATAGGCAGCGGGTTGTCTTCTCTTCCAGCTCACCGTGAATTGTGTGAAGAAGAGCCGAACCAACTCAGTGAAGCTAGTGATGGTCCTAGGCAACAAGGACCCGAACCATGCTCTCATCGCCCCCTTCAACGTGAGGGGGACTACCCTGCATGCAACCTCACTCGAGAACCCGTGAAGGGTCATGTGGGCGTTGAAGGTTTTTAGGTGCTCTAGGTGGTCCTTCGACTCATCGTACGCGTCTATCAACAGAACTTTGAACCTCGGGGGTAGAGGAATTGCCATGACGTCGACACTATATGGCAACTCGACACTGATGAGCAGCTGGTCCATCATGGAAGGTGGGCCTACTTGTTTAACCACCTCTTCATACATGTTTTCAAGTTGTTGGAATCGGAGGTCCACCTTACGTCATTCTTTTTCAACTGCCTCCGTCTCAAGGGGACTACAAGTCTTAGAGTTATGGCTTTTCTGGTTTCCCTATGGTTCTTCGTCGCCCCCTTGCAAGGCGATATTTTCCTGGCAAAAGGCCGCCATCTCTTCCATGAGTATCTATATCGTTGTAGCTTGCTTGTTGATTCTTCATTCCATCGCCTTAGGTTGTTCTTCTTCTCACTATGAGGCTTGAGAACGCATTGTTGCCGTCATACCAATGACACGCTATTTGTAGGAAAATAAATCCTATAGATGGCGCTAATGTTGATATCGTATTTCGCTGGCCTAAACAACTCCATATGCTAGCAGCACTCGATGTCTTCCTTGTAAGGTAGAGAGAGAGGGAGCTCGGGGGCTGCAATACCTCCAATACTCAAGTTAGATCAAGGTTGAAGATGAAGAGAGAAATTGAGAGCTAGAGTGCATGAGCAAAGAAGTATTCAAGAGTGTAAGTAACTCCCTTCTCGGCAAAGAGAAGGATATTCATACTTGGTCGGGGTGGGTCCCGAGGTGATGGTGACCGATGTGCAACTCTGTACTAGGATCACACGTCCCTGCTTGCCTCCTCTAGGCCTGGTCAGGGTTGTTATTGACACACAGGAGGGCATGTCATTATGTGGTGACCCTCGGGACGTATTGAATGTGGCGTGGCCCTACCATGCGTGCTCGCTCCAGCACCATTTAATGCGATGTGGCCCCAGACATGCCCATTCCTGCCCCATTAAATGCGGTGTGACCCTAGATGGGCGCACTTGTCCTCTTGTGTCGTCTAGACAGTGGTGTCAGGGACAGGGATGCCGTTGATGGTCGGCCAGTTTGGGTGTTAGGTTGTTTCGTTGCATCAGAGTTGGGGGCACCTCTGTCAGTGGTGTCAGGTTGCACAGTCTCCCGTCCTTTTGTTCGGACTCCTGCCTTGTGTCCTCCCTTCTGGGCCTCCTCGACCCATCCTGACTCTTTTATGGGGGCTCGAACCCAGGCCTTATCCTGGATGGATTGGCCCATGGAGTTTCTCCCCTCACATTATGTGTGTGGGTTGTATATTCGTGGACACTCACAAAACTCTCTTCACATGCGTTAATAAAAAGCTAAAAAAATAAAAATAGAGAGAAAATGCGATAGCTATATAAGATGGTTTGAATTCAAAACTCACTTTAACTCAACTCATATCATTTTATCTTATCATTATAATTTTTTTAAATTTTTACATAAAATATAATAAATAATTTAATTTTTTTATAATTTTAAAATAATAATAATTTTAAAAAATAATATTTTAATAATATTTTATTTTACTATTTATAAAGCTTTGATAAGTAATGACGTAACCGTGTAAATTAAGTAAGAAAACTAAACAAATTGGGATAAAAAGAGCAAATGACCAATCACTCGAACCTGTCGCCGCGAGAAAACCAAACGACACGCCATAATGTCTGTCTTCCTTTTGACACTGCAAGGAAACGCGGCAAGCCAGGAGCCGCACATTTCCCATGATCTGACATGACCGCGATGTCAGAGCCGCCTTATCCTTAATTACCACGTTGTCCACGTTAACTAAAACAAAATAGGTATTAAAAATATTTTGAATCTAAATTACTTTTAATTTATCTCAATTCTTTATTATAATTTTTTTAAATTTTAATATAAAATATAATAAATAATTTAATTTTTTTAAAATTTAAAATAATAATAATCTTAAAAAATAATATTTTAACAATATTTTATCATCACAATTCAATTCAGTTTAACATCTAAACACAATCTAACTGTTACGATTTTTTGAAAAATTTAAAATTAAAAATTAAATTAAATATTATTAAAAAAATTATTTTATTATATTTTTGTTTTAAAATTAAAAAAAATTAAATTATTTATTTTATTTATATAAAAATTTAAAAAAATTATAATGATAAAGTTAGATAAGATGAGAAGAGTTAAAATAAGTTATGAAAATAAATGTCTAGTTTGTTTTTAGAGATATAATTAGATGAGATGAGATGAGATGAATTGAGATTAAAGTTAAAAATTGAATAAAATATTATTAGAATATATATTTTTAATATTTTTTTTTTTTTGATATTTTAAAAAATTAAATTGTTTATTTTATTTTAAAAAAATTTTAAAAAAATTATAATAATTAAATGAGATGAATTGCGATGAATAATAAAGAATTATGAAAAGAAATAAAAATTAACCAATAAATATAATAATTTTTATTTTGTTATCTTTTTAATTAAAAAATAAAATTTGACTTATCTCTATCAATCATTTATGGCAACATTAAGAAATAATAATATTTTATAAAAATTATATATATTTTCTCTCACTTTTTGTTTATCTTAAAAATTCGGTGTCTGTCGGAGAAAATGCGAAATCGCTCGCAATTTTTTGTTCTTTTGAGATTTCCGTGCCGCCTGGTCATCGCTCGCTTTTTCACCTGATAGCCGTCTTTCTCACGAGTTTCAACTCACGGGAAGTGAAAGGGAAACAAAGGAAGGAGAAAAGAAACCGAAGGAAAAATTATCACATTTTTCTCGGGAAAATCTTTTAATAAGTTTTGTCTATTACTTTTCATCTATATTGAGAGCAAAAGCTTTGCTCTTGGAGGATTCCGAGCTTCCTAGCCCTTAGAAATACTTGGCTTCACCCTCTCGTGGTTTCTTTTTTTTTTTTGATCGGTTCTCGTGGTTTCTTTTAGTTTCTCATTTCCTGCAATTTCAAGGCACGGCCATTCCGTACAGTCCCCAAGTTCTGCTGCAGAATCAGTGCCTAACTTTCATCTCCTTCAATAATTTTGTTGATCTTGTACCAATCATTCTAGCTCGCGTCGGTTTGGATCGCTATTTTTGTTGAATTTGCAAGAGAAAGAGAGTTTCGTCAGGTGTAATAGGTCCGGGTTTTCAGCCGTTCGGTTCAGAACTCTGACCAATTTGTGAAATTTGTGACTGCACTTGGGGGAAGATTTTGGCGAAAATGACGATAGAGTCCTTGCCGGGGAGCTCTGGGTACTTGGACTTGTACCCGGAGAGGAAAATGTCTTATTTCAAGAACCCCTATGTGCTGGGATTGACTGTTACCGCCGGAATAGGTGGATTGCTCTTCGGCTACGACACAGGTGACCGAAATATCGATTGCACTATATGGCGTCTGTATGTGTCTTTCTAAAAAAAAAAAAAAATTGTTCAAAGATTAATTTCCTTCTTTCTTTTTTTTTTTTTTTAAAAAAAATGTATACCTACTGGATCTAACTGTGCATTGGTGGGCCTCCATGTTAAATTTTGAGGAATTTGTGATTAAAGATTATACTTGCCTATGTTTATATTTTACTGTTCTTGGACAAATAGGAGAGAAGGGTTTCTGTAGTGATTGGGTACTCTTTGCGGCATGACGATATTAGCATCCCGCTCTAGCTATCAAGATGAGCTGAGTATAACCTCAGCCCAACAGGGCATATTGATAGAAAGTATGATGAGTATAGTGATATAGTGATATCATAGGGATACAGTCATCATATTTTTATTGAGATATGGTTTATAGATATCATACATTATATATACCTGCATAAATGTTCTATATACATGTGCTCGGATGTAATTTTTTTTCGTTTGTCAAGTAAAACTAGGAGGTCGCTGCAAATATGCTTGTCTGTATTTTTTTTTTTTGGCTTGACCGTAAAATTTTAATTATTTTTTGAAGTGAAATAAATGATTCACTGTAACATCCTATTTATTTTTATGGATATGTATGTATGATACCTTAATTCTCTTTCGACGGATAAATTTAAATGTTTGCTCATGCTTATCCAGTGATGAAGTCATACATCATCCAGCTTCGGGGTCGAAATATTATGACGACGATTTTGTGTGAAATGTATGCACGTATTTTTTAGAAAGGTCGAGATATTTTACAAATTTGATAGAAGAGCTCAAAGAAATTTTTCCCTATTTTTATTCAGATTCCTTTCGGAACTTTTTTCAATTTTTTTGGGGGTTTATTTTTTTGGGGGGGGGGGGGGGGGCGGAGAATCCCCCAACCTGGTTCCATCTCTATGGTAAACCGATATCAGATACAAGTTTAGAGGTTAAGGTTAGTCTTTCATCAGAGTTTATGCTCAAAGTAACTACCAATTATGATTATAAGAGCTCATTTCTCTGGAAAATATTTCTGGATATATGCTATTTATCTCCTCTCTCATGACAATCTCTTATTCTTATCTGTCATATGATGCAACCTTAGGTTATTCAATCTCCTTAAGCAACTTGTTTATGTATGATTTTCTAGTCTAGAACTAGAATTAGGTCATGTTTGGGAATAAAAAATTTTTTCAAAATTTTACTACGCTCAACGAAACATCATTATTCCAAAACAAACTCAATCATCAAAACATATCACCTCGATTTCTGTAACAAACAAAAACCAAAATAAATTTCACAAAGCTAAAAAAAGTCACAAAATTTTCTTCCCTTCATATTTTGAATGGGTCCCACTACATTCTCAAATTTCAATGAAAACATCTCCATAAAACTTTCTCAATCCAAATTTATTTTTAATGGGTTCCACCACTTTTACAAGCCCCATAAACCCCATCTTTAAAAACTCTCTGAGTAGTTCCAAAATTCTCAAGAAAATATTACATGCATATATCCCCTTAGTGTCATTAGAGATTGTCATGCATGCTCTTTTCCTTAATTGGGAAATTTTCCTGTGATTGGGAAAACCTTTCAATTAGAGTGTACTTTGGCTATCATAATTTCCTTTCAAGGTTACAATATAGGAAATAATCCAATGCTAATTGTGTTTGTTAATTGATCTTTGCTTGGCATCCTCGAATTATGCTTTACCTTTGTAATCCCCTTCCCATTTAAATCAGCATTCAAAGCTACTTTTTACCAAACTATAACACAAGGAATGAAGGATAAAAGATAGTAGTGAGGTTGGCAAAGAAGTATGTACCACATAATTCCAAAGATGTTTCTCAGGATTAAAGTTCTCATTTTTGTTTTTTTTTTTAAATGTATGAATTTCATTTGAAATTGGCTATAGTATATCTTGGTTCTCTTTAGTTATTCAGGTTTTGATTTTCTTTTTCGTTTGTTGCTTTTTGATCTTCATGTAAATGTTACCTATTGTGAATGTTGATTGCAGGTGTGATATCTGGGGCTCTTCTGTATATTAAAGATGATTTTGAGGTGGTGAAAGACAGTAGTTTCTTGCAGGTACCAGCTTCGCAGTGCTGTGATCTATATGAGTTACGAAAATATGAATTTCTTGGTGTAGCATTTGGTTGGGTGTGGAAAAGGAGGAAACGAGAATCTGAGGATGTGTAGAAGTTTTATTAGTCCCCCGCCAGGATTGCTGTTGGTATCTATGTGGAAGTGATAGCAGTGTAGCTGTGTGTGTAGATGTTTTTTTTGGTTGATTGGAGAATAGAGCTCAAGGCCAATCTTTTTAATTGGAACATAGGGAGCTTTATGCTTGCTCCCTTTTTTCTTTGCTTTTCCTAACTGTAAAGCAAGCGGTTGATATTGCAAACTGTTTTTTCCTTTGAGATCTTCGGTTTTTTTGATGTGGCAGGAAACAATTGTCAGCATGGCATTGGTTGGTGCAATTATTGGAGCGGCAGCAGGGGGTTGGATAAATGATTATTATGGACGTAAGAAGGCTACTATTATTGCAGACGTAGTGTTTGCTATTGGATCAGTTGTCATGGCTGCTGCACCAGATCCATATGTTCTTATATTGGGACGGCTTCTTGTTGGCCTGGGTATTGGTGTAGCATCTGTCACTGCTCCTGTATATATTGCAGAAGCATCACCATCAGAAATAAGGGGAGGACTAGTGAGCACAAATGTGCTCATGATAACTGGTGGACAATTTATTTCCTACCTCGTAAATCTTGCTTTTACAGAGGTTAGGCTTATTTTTCATTTCCATTTTATTTTAACCATCATGCAGTATTTAATTATATGCATATTTCTACATGGAAATATGTCTACCAACCATCAAAATGCTGTACTTAGTTTTTATAGGCTTGTAGAGATGCCAATTTCTTTCCTTAACCATTTGATTCTTTGAGTGAACTTAAAGAGGCTGTAGTACTGATGATGCATGAAAAATTAAAAACATTGAACCCTGCTTATGTTTACGTAAAACTTCAACTCATATATTAGACATAAATGAACTTGTATGAGGGTATAAGCTGCTCAAGACCAATTCCATGTTGTCCTGCATTAAGAAGATTTCAAATTTATTCGCAGTTTTATGAAATTTTACATATTAAGTTGATAGATTGGTTCTTGTACTTTTTTTTTTTTCCCGATCGAGGGATCTTATTATTGAATTGTATGTTTGTGATATTATGCTTTGGTATTTTTGAACTGGTATAGGTAGCAGTATTCTTGGACCTTGGTTCTCAATTGATTTAATTTGCACCCGGGTTTGCATAGAATCTGAAGTAGCAGGTGAGGATTCTTTTGATTAAATAAGAGATTGCAGAACCACAAAATCGTACTCACGGAATTAGTAATTATAATCGTGAGATGTTGAGTTTTTGAATTTCCACCTTTCTTGGTTCGGCGTTTCTTCTTTGAAACCATCAGTGAGAGGAATAGCTGTTGTTGAAACTAATTCTCAAATGGGTTTTGAGTAATAAATTGCTGGGATGATTATACTTCTTTTGACACCAAATTTATTGCAGGGATGTTACGTTCTTCCTAATTACAGAAACTTTGCTGGAATAAGTTCTGAATATGCAGTGATGAAGGGGAAGCATCTAGATAGAATTTTGGGCTTTCTATTTTAAGATTTCGTACTGAGTAACATCACTGAAGGAATCTCTTCTGTTCTTTCCTGCTTAATTCAGATGATGCATGGAGCTGTTGTTTTACAGTGCGTGTTGCTGTTTTTTTTTTTTTCCTTTCAACTGAAGTTGCATGCCACAGTAGTTTCCCTGATTCTTGTGCCACGTCATTTATAATCTGTGACATCTGTTTGCTGGTTTATAAATTTTCAATTTTTATTTGGTTCTTTTGTGTCCTGTTTCTGGAAAAGAAAAGGAAATTGACTAAGAAATTACAGTTGGAAGTATGTTTTTGGAGACTTTTGTTGCTCATTTATATAAAATGAAAAAATAAATAATAAACCTATCAGAGAGAAGCTTCTTTTAATTTTGTTTGTGAAAAAATTTCATTCTTGAAAGAAAAAAGAAAAGTTTATGTCACTATTTCTGAATTTTAAGTTCCTGTCTTACAAAGGCAGAGGCTGTTCTTGTATCCTGTTGCCTGAGGTTATCTACTAGATTCTCAAGTATAGTAGAAGGTAGAAGTGACAGCTTCATTGTATTGCCCTTTACGAAGTGCAAACCCCCCCCCCCCCCCCCCCCCCCCCCCCCCCCCCCCCGAAAATATTGCTAGTAACTTACAATGAGTATAGTAAAATAGTAGTGGTTCTTGAATCTCTACATTTTAGATACTTTCGATTATAAAATGAATTCAGAGTTTCTTCCTTGCGACTTAGCTGGGGAACTTGGCTGTGAAACTTTTGATGTTATTGGGGGGGGGGCTTGGGGAGGGTCAGTTAATTGTTGGTTTGGTCGTGAGATGATTTTCAGTTTGTGAGCATTTTAGACACTTACATTTCTTTTTGCAAAGGTTTTCGTTACTTACATCAGGCTCTCTAACATGTTAATAATGCTTGGGCAGGTCCCTGGGACATGGCGATGGATGCTTGGAGTTTCAGGTATCCCAGCTGTCATTCAGTTCTCTCTTATGCTTTTTATGCCTGAGTCCCCCCGATGGCTTTTTATGAAGGTACAGACTATATCATCATGCGAAAGTTTCTTACAAGCTCAGTTTCCTGTATTGATAAATCATATTTACTTCTTGTATCATACCTTCAGGATGATAGATCTAAAGCTATTGACGTGCTTTCTAAAATTTACAACTTCGCTCGCTTGGAGGACGAAATTGAATACCTTACTGCTCAGTTAGAGCAAGAACGCCAGAATCGGAGTAAAGTCAGGTACTTGGATGTTTTTAAAACAAAAGAAATCAGGCTTGCGTTTCTGGCTGGGGCTGGACTACAGGTAAGACTATATAAGCTTAGTAGGAAATATTCGTGCTTCCATATATGCTTTTGTCATTATGTTAGGATTAACATCCATCAACATCCAGTCTACAAATACCAAGCTTGCAGGTTTTCTTCATCATTATATGTGATAAAGATGCAGGCTTGCTTTTCTTCCCCCATTTGCATAGACGTCTCTTGCAATCATTGTTATACATCACGGAACAAAATTTTTCAGTTCCTACAAGCTCTTAATTAGAGGCATCTTCGAGAATTTAACAACAGCATATTTAGTGTTGAAAGAAAGGTAGAAGGGTTATTACATTTTCTCCCATAACTCCCATTAAAAAAGACAAAATTACCTTCAAGTAAAGACAAAATTACCTTCATGTAATATTAAAAAGCTTCACACACAAATCTTTTTTTTTTTTGGGATAAGTAAACAATGAAGTTGCACACAAATCTGTTGTGGCTAGTTTAACAGATGGGGCCAATTAATGCCGAAACTTATTGGTGTAATTAAGGATTGGGTGGTAGTTCGTGGATGAAAATGTAATTAACTCAAAATAAAAATTTTCAATTTCCTATTATTTTTTCTTGATACCGTTGGTGAATTCATGGAAGAACTCACTTGACAGCTTTACAATCCCAGCATGTGCCTAACGGGCATTTTCAATTTGCATCATTTGCAGTGGGTGTAAGTTTTCCAAGCTTATGGATTTTTGGTGAAACTGCTGGATAAGGTTTCTTCAGACATATAACTGAACCTTTGCTAGTTGTTGGATACATGTTTGTTCTTTTTTTTTTTATCACTTATAGACACATTACACGTATCATGAAAATGCATTTGGACCTAGTTATGTGTACTTTTGTGTTCTTTTATAAATGTAGAAAGTATGGGTACGGAGTCTATGGCCATAGTGACAAAAAGTTGTACTTGTATGCCAGGCATTTCAGCAGTTTACTGGTATCAACACAGTCATGTACTACAGCCCAACAATTGTCCAGATGGCCGGCTTCGAATCCAATCAGTTGGCTCTTCTCCTGTCCCTCATTGTTGCTGGTATGAATGCTGCTGGGACAATTCTAGGCATTTACCTTATTGACCATGTTGGACGGACAAAGTTGGCCCTCGCAAGCTTATCTGGTGTATTTGTATCCCTTCTCATACTTTCTGGAGCATTTTTTGCTGAATCATCAAATTCTACAAATGCACTCTATGGATGGATTGCAATTATAGGGTTAGCCCTCTACATTGGTTTCTTCTCACCTGGGATGGGGCCTGTGCCTTGGACTGTGAACTCAGAGATATATCCTGAAGCCTATCGTGGAATGTGTGGCGGTATGGCAGCTACCGTGAATTGGATTTCGAATCTAATTGTGGCTCAGAGTTTTCTTTCACTTGCTGAAGCTGCTGGGACTGGTGCGACTTTCTTGATTCTTGCTGGCATAGCTGTAGTTGCATTCGTATTTGTGATTGTATATGTACCGGAAACACAGGGATTGACATTTGAGGAAGTGGAGAAAATCTGGAAGGAGAGGGCATGGGGCAGAGATCGTCAAGATGCAGAAAGACTTCTTGAGCAAGGTAATGAATCCTAGGTATGGCGACCGTTTCGCTTGTTTTAATAGAAGTGGTCCTACCCTGTTATCTTGTCAAAGACGACTCTAGTAGTTAACCTTTTATATTCACGTATATGGTTATACATTAAAATTAGCTTATGACTTTGAAAGTCAGTTCCATGCAGCCTCTAGGCTTATATATATTCTAGGGCACCATTGGCTGGGCAGACTTGCATTTAGGCACTTTTTGAGATCTAGCCAGAATGAAACTGCCCTGTCTTGTGCTCTGTTTTTACAAAAAACTGTACATTGTTTCCATTGAGATGGTTACTGGAGAATCTAGATTGTCTTGTAAACCTTTCTGGAACTATTATGATAAATATATCTTAGTAGCACCACAAAACATTATTAGTGGATAATAATTCTTCACCATTGAGCATTAGAATTTAACTTCAATTAGGACTCTTGTTAATTTGGTCTTTCACACCAACATTAGCTTCATCACTGAATTAAATCCAAGAAAAAATAAAAATAAAAGATAAATAAATTTTAATTGATAAAAAAAAAAGTGGTGGTTTCCTCCTCCAAGGGTTGGTTCGGTCATGGCACACAGCCAGTAGCAACCCAATCCATTTGGGGTGCAACTAGCCACCTCACGGTTGATCGGCCACTCCATTTGGTGCGCGACTGGCCACCTGAGCTTATAATGAACATTGACAAAGTTTGAGCTTGTTAATAGACTCGGCTTCGTGTGTTTTTGTAGATGAGTTGAGATGAAAGTTGAATAAAATATTGTTAGAATATATATATTTTAATATTATTTCAGTTTTAGAATTTGAAAAAGTTGAATTATTTATTTTATTGTGTGGGAATTTGAAAATTTTATAATGATTAGATGAGATAAAATGAGAATAGTTGTTAATCAATTTTGTGAAGAAGGTAAATCTGCAATGATATTGGTTTGAGTTTGTGTACGTTCACAATAAATGATGCAAGACAAGAATGACAACATTATCATTCAATTTACTCAAATTTTAGATATGTAATACCAAACAGGTTATCATCCTTTTGGGGAAATTCCGGTTTTGCCCACCCGAATTTAGACCATAAATGATCGAAATCGTTAATTAACACAGTAAATTATGAAGTTTTAGCTATTTGTAATGATCTTGCCGTTAAAATGGCTAAAATAGGACGTGAAGCATAATTTAAGTGAATAATTTAAGTAAATGTTTTAACAATAAATCTTTATTAATAAAAGCGCTGCTATAGAAAGTTTTCCCAAACAAGCCCTAATAATTGGACTCTCTTTTTTTTTTTTTTTTTCTTAAGCAAAGGACAGAGGTTGGCCTTCAAAATTAAGCTAAAATAACCACAATATGTAACATCTTAAAGGCATCCTCTCAAAAGGATAAGAAAAGGAAATCTAAAAAAATTGTTTTGAGGCATATGATGATAAGACCTGAAGAAGGGGTGGGGTGGGGTGGGGTGGGGTGGGTGTAATAACAGTATAAGTTGATGGAAAAGTTCATATTTATCACCGTCTTGGTATTGACGTTAGTGGTGATATTCTCCTCTATATTTACCCCTTTAATCAAACCCTGCTCAACTTACTACCTAAATTATAATGTATTTTCAAAATAATTCCAATTTCGGCAATATCTTTTAAAACTTTCAAAAAAAAATTATTTATTTATTTTTGACATCAAAACCAACATTGCATTAATCATAGAATATGGCCTTCGGCCATTACAATTGTATTAATACAATTAGCTACACATTCAAGATCAATTAACTCATGCTCCATATTAACAGCCTGCTGTGCCAATTGTTGAGTAGCACCATCAGGTTCCCTCTTGGCATGTCGAATTTGTCATGTAGTGTTAGCCATTAGTTGCTACATATCTAAAACGAAACATTGAAACTTTTTTACAGTTTGTCCCCTTAGGCCAGTCATTGCTTGCACCACTTGACATGAGTCCCCTTCAAAAAGCATAAAATTCAAACCCAGCTCTTTACAAAAGTTAGCAGCAGTAAGTAGACCCTTAGCTTTTGCAATTGTTGGATCAACACAATAGAACTTGGGTTGCATTAAACTAGCAAGAAGAGAACCCTTATCATCTCTAATGATGACACCAATGCCAATCTTATTACATTCATTTCTAATTGCCACATCGCAATTAATTTTAATCCAATTTGGTGGAGGGGTTTCCCAATGAATTGTTGTCTGTTGATGATAAATTCTGGTCACTAATTGTTGTTGCATTGCAGTTTAAAAATTCTTTAAAGCTGTGATAACTTGCTTGTAAATCGTGGCTGGTGCCTAGAAAGAACCATCATGTATGAGAGTATTTCTTCTGAACCAAAAGAACCTGGCAAAGATAGCAAAGAACACCAAATCCTATCCTGATAGTTGATTTGACAGTTGCTCAAAAATAGTAAAAAGTCAGTTGTTGTAATTGAGGTCTTTTGTATTGATCTGGAACCTAACAACCACACATCCCTTGCTGAAGGCCATGTCCATAATTTAATCTATCCTCTTTATATATATAAATATATAAATATATGTATATATAATAATTATACAAATACCATTGATAATAAATAAATAAATAGAAATTAAACCAAAAATTTAGTAAATAAAGAATATTAAATAAAATTTAAACAAACAAATTGTGGGTTTTTTAATTTTAAGTTTTCTTATTTAAGAGTATCCGGTTTCAAAGGCTTGATCAACTTTGTAATCATGGGTCATAAAGAAATCCCTATTTTAGTTGTATCAATTTTTAGCTCTTGGTTTTACCTTTTCTTTCTTCTGATTTTTATTTTTATTTTTATTTTCTTTTACCTTTTTTCAATTTAATAGGGGTATTTGTCTTCTATGAGAATTAATGCATGAATAATTTTATCATTGCATGGGCAAGATAGGGAATATTGAATTGCTATGGGGGTTCATTGTCAAAATTGAAAGTTTGGGAGAACAGTGCACAATACATAATAGCTTGAAGGGATTTTGTGTTTCTCCCCTAAAATAGATATTAAGCAAGTTGTTTTCATCAAGTAGCATTATCATGTGGATTAAATCTCCTTAATTAAATTGTTTTCAAATCAAAATGTTTCTGTCATTAATTCAGATAATGACGAGATCTCGATACATTATTCGCACCCGTCAAATTAGAAAAAAATATCATTGACATGAAATGTGGACAACAAGATAGCCTACCAAAACCTATGAAATCTCACTCTAATGAGAGGGGACCCCGACTCATTATTCTTTAGATGCCAAATTGGAAAAATATCAACAAATTAATATGTGAACAGCAACATAACCTATAGTTATAGGTACAATGTGCACACTCTGTACCAAACCCTTAAAATGTCTTAAGACTTTTATGGGTCAAAATGTAGGAGTGTGAAAGCATTAATTAAGATAATGATAACAAAGAAACCTTTGAAATTGAGACAAAGTAGGTCAACAAAACCACAGCTGCATGAGAGATTATAAATCTTTTAACAAGTATATAACACAAAGATTTGGCATCAAACGACTCGATCCCCAAGATTGTGGGTCTCAATAAAATAATTGTAATTTTCATAATGACAGGTTAGTCAGAATATGCTAAATCAATAGGAGCAGTTGAAAATGACTTTTTAAAAAAAAAAAAAAAAAAATTCTTGTGGCTAATCATTATAATTCTAAGTGGGAATTGGTGACACATTTCCCACGTTACCAATGCCATACAATTTGTAAGAAATAGATTTTTTTTTTAAAAAAATTATTTGAAAGTTTAATATTTAAAATATAAAATAAGAATAACACTAAATACAAATATAAAAGTGTATAAATATTATACAAATCCTTTGTAAAAAAAAAATGATCCCAATAAAAGAGTAAATCTTTTTTACATATTTTTATAATGGAGGTAGACTGTTTTACAAAGAGATTGGATGATACTTATATATTTGAAGTATCTAAAAGTCAATACTTGGTTCAGTTTGGATAGAGAGATGAGATGAGATAGTTTTAGATGAGAATTGAAAGTTGAATAAAATATTATTTTTTAATATTATTTTTATTTTAAAATTTAAAAAAATTAAATTACTTAATATATTTTGTGTAAAAATTTTAAAATATTATAATAATAAAATGAAATGAAACCGTTTCTATATCCAAACTAACTAGTCATTTGTTATTTTAAATTTGTAATATTATCTTAAATTCTTATACAAATAATAATTAATATTTTAAACCTAAATAACATTTATCTTTCTCCAGCTAAATTTTAGAATTAACTATACAGTTTTTTTTGTCTTTTGAGTATGAAAAGCACTCGACTAATCATGAGACTAATCATAACATCCCCCAATAAAAAAACAAATCAAGTCTCTCTCTTATTAACTTTGTAATAAAATATTCAAAAAGGTTCATTCACTCTTCTACAAAAAACAAAAGACTCTTGTAAAAAAAGAACATTGCATTATTTGGTCGGAGAGATTTCACATCTTTACATGTGTCGATGGATATATTCCTCTGTAATAAGATCCACATCTTACTATCCTGAAAAGACGTGATCCTCCAATAATCATAGCCGTCATTTGGTTATTTCCCAGATGGCACAAAACAATTGGACCAAATATTGCATCGGGAATTGGAACACTCTGGACGGTGTCGTGGCAATAGGCTGTGCAAGTATTGGTTGGGGCCCCACTCTGACCCATCCATACTGAATTCTGCTCATCCAAAAAAGATGCTGATCCGTGTTTCTAGCTGAATTATTGACCGATGGATACAGGCCACGTGGGTTGTTGGCCTGTTACTGTCTTGTTGAAAGTTCGGCCCAATAAAGATGTCCCACGTGGCATCTCGTGAATCACAGTCTTCATGGCCACGTCTTGTTACGTCATGTCTTGCACATACATGCATGCATGCAGACGTTATGATACATAAGAGAATGACAAGGGATGGATGGTCCATGGATATATGGACGGGCTCTCCAGTCTCCAGTCCTGATCTTAAATGCTGGTTTTATCCTTCTTTTATGCTCTCTATTATTTTACTTACTATTATTAGTAGTCTTATCGTTTCAGGTGTTATACCAAGATGGTTATCATCATCAACTTCACCTTCCTATGTTTTCTAGTGCAAGTTCTAGACTTTATTTGGAATATAGTTCCAAGAAACGGTTCATTTTATATTAAACTCTCGTGTCAATGGATCTGTTTTATTTAGTCTGTTCACTATTTATTATTATTATTTTTTTGAAAAAAACTACTACACCTCCCAAATTGTACCGTTCATGTTGACTTTTTTATCAAAAAAAATATTTTTTTTACTTAGTGATTAAATAAATGATTTTAAGTGTATTAAATTTTTTTTTTATTTTTTTAAAAATATTTAAATATATTAAAAAAATATGAAAAGAAAAATAAAAGAAAAAAAATTAAAAAGCAAGGGACGGTCAACTAGAGCGGGCTAGTCTGAGCCCGACTCTTATTATTATTATTATTATTATTATTATTAATCTTTTTTACTACTATTTATAGATAATTTGAGATTATCTCAACACCCAAACATATTAAAATCGGTTGCATCGACCTATTCTAGCCAATTTAAACTTATTTGATCATTTGATTTTAATCGAAAATTTAGAATAACTTATCATATTTTTCATTTTTGTGCTTGAAGATAGGAACGAGTATTTTGTAATAAAAGTATCTATAATTTAGGTTAGCAAATGTGCTATTTGTACTTACAATTTTTACTTATATAATATATGTTGACGTATGAAGTGTTGATTTGTTGAAAATTATAAAATTTAAAAATCAAAATTTGAATTTAAGAAAAAATCTGATAAAATGAGTCTTGTACACAAAATTGTAAGTACATGTAGCTGTATTCGAGACAAGCTCGAGAAAGCATATGATGTACGAGTTAGCTCATTTACAGGCCAAGCCCAAAATTTCGCTCGTTTACGGGAAAAGTAAACTCGAACTTGACTCGAACTCCAGTCTGATCTCAAGCGCTCAACTCGAGATAGGAGATTTTTTTAATTTATTTTCAAACAAATTATAATAAACTTAAAACTTAAAATAAATGCAGATTTTAAAATATAACAAGTTAAAATTAAAATACAAAGTTACATCAGAAGCATCAAACTTGCAGTGTCCCACTTCAGCCATCTCGACAAATGGTAGCTAGGAAGTGTCCCACAAATGGTTGGCAGCGTACAACCCCTGATGTAACAATGGAGTCTTGAAAGTTCCAAGCAACGAAAGACTCTAAAATTTAGCTAGCTTGGTTAAAGATGAGATCGAGATGTGATAAAGCTGATACTATTCTCGATTCAGAGTCTGAGATAGAATCAGATTTCTTATACCCCGGTCCTCATATAGCACAGACTTGAGATGCATGCAATCTTAAGCAAACTTAGAAAACAATCTATTGTCTTAGGTCCTTTCCCACTTAAGAGATCGAATGAGAACCATAAATTCAAAAGAAAAGGGTAGAATTCAAAGAACAAAAGGTCATAAGATATACATGTAGTGAAGTCCATTTAATACTTGTATACACTAAAAAAAAATTAAGCTAATTTTTAATCGATTGCATAATTATTCAAATATTTTTAACTTAGTAATACTGTCAATAGATGTTTGAAAATTGTGCAAAATTTAATTTGTCCCTACAAAATTTAATATGTCATACTGGTGATTTTCGGAAATTGCAATAACAATTAACAAACCTCTTAGATTGTCCATTCATATCATATGTGATATGTACTAACACAATATAACTATTTATCAAATAAAATAAACCATCAAATATAGCATCAGTGTCTAGAGATCTCATTGAGATTAAGATAGCATTATACAGTTGTCTTGATACAGTCATAGACTATACTGATATAATTGAGATGGCATCATACAAAGTGTCAATCATTATATAAGGTAATAAACCAGTAGTTAAGACCTAAGATACATATAAACTTCAGCAAGACATCAAGTTAGCAACTATACCTGCATACACTAATTTGGAAATACCAAATTTCAACGAAATTACCATGACATCAACCTGAATATACTGATATACACTAAAAATATTAAGTTAATTTTTAATACATTGCATGGTTACTTAAGTACTTTTAACTTAATAATACTCTCAAGGGATACTTAAAAATAATGCAAAATTTAATTTGCCTCAACAAGATTTAATCGATTGGATGGTTAGAAGTTAGAAATTACCTTAACTATCATATCATCCAACAAAATCATCTTAATCCACCAAACATACAAAAGTAAATATAAACTGTTGATTAGATTACACATTATCAAATCAAAATACTTTCACGGTTCCACCTATGGGAAGAGAATTTGAGTTATTAATGAAACATCTTTCTATTGATAAAAAATATTAGTTAGTATTTCTGTAAACTCATTTATATAAAATAATAAGCTAGAAACTTATAGTTGAAATAAATGTAACATTTACATTCACAGTTGACGATATTTTAAGTCCACATAATGCTCTAACCCAATCAGACCAATATAACAATATTTATACTGTTTTAGTTGATAATGAAGCTTGATGAGGATCAATAACTTTGCCACCTCTGCTGAAAGCTAATTATGAACTAATAGTGGACAAAATTTGAAAATTAAGAGTATTTTCTTTCCACCATTCCAATGCATTGAAACTTGTATCTGAACCTTCTTCACAAATATAGACTATCTTCTAAATAATTGTTCAGTTCTGATTTGATCGGTTGCACTGTATCAACACTTCTAATAAATGATTTAAATAATGACTGACTCTACATGTTTCTCTAGTGTTGTTTCTCCCAACACTGGAGAAACCACTAGATAAGTTTGTTTGACCTCATTCCTGCTCTTTTTGTTTCTCGATAATCGAATTGTATTTCTTAACATACTCATCATACAACTCATGCAACACTTGAGAGACACAGTGAAACTACTGTTCGACTCTTTAGACTCAACTGCTAAAACCTTCTGCTTTTTCTTAGAGGCTATGTATGACAAATAAGTTAGCAAGTGCCTATGTAATGTAGTCACAAAACTCGATATAGATGTGTTGAAGAAATTTCTACGCATTTGCATTGAGGCTATTTAGCACCAGCTCTTTCAATTTCAACAAAGTCCTTCCATACAATATAAGTCATCTTTCTCTTCTTTCTTTCATAAGCAACCGTTTGCACTTCAATTGCGCCTTTATTGGTGATTGTATCAGGAACCTCACTATTTGCAATGTCTCCATTATTATCAGACATGGGCTTTACTAAACTAATCCCAATAGAGTTTTCATTTTCATCCTCCTCCACCGGATCAAGTTCATTCATACGATCATCCATTTGTGAACATAAATAATTTGTAAACACATAACTAGACATATTATATTAATAAACTAAATTAAAAATTAAAGTCAAACAAATTTAACCCCATACTTGTCAAAATAGCCTTGTCACGATGTCTTGATGTGCCTTTAGAAGGCACCTCCAAAACCAAAAAATAAGAATATAAATATAAAACATATAATTTCTATTAATCAACTAAAATAAGTTAAACTCAAAAAAAGATTTCACTCGATACTTGTCAAAACAATCTTGCTTTGCTGGCTCAATTTGCCTCCAAAAGCAAGTCAAACAGATTTGACTCAACTAGTGTCAAATGCTTAGAAATTGGACAAGAACCTGGGTAATTGACTGAGAGACGGACTAGAGAACCACGAACCATGAAATCAGGGATTCAGTTGGTTGGGTCTCATAAATGCTAGCAATTAATGATCCATCTGTCGTGGCCTGACTGCCATGGTTTGTGGTTGAGATTGAAGTCACAACTCTCCAAAAATACAGCAGCCAGCTGCATTTGCTAGGGTTTCTCATAGGCTTGTAATCGATATCACTCTCTCAAGACTCTCACTCTTAGTCTCTCCCTCTCAGGTTCTTGACGGCTGCAAGCCTTCAAGAATCAATGCTAGCCTTCTAAAGTTTCTAGTAGAAATGGACTAAGAGTCTGAGATTCTGAGAGATGCCTGATGAGAGTGAAACAGGCAAACGACTACAAGGAGAAATGCGAATAGCATCATCATGTAAGCTAGGGTTTCTAGTAAAGGGAATAAATAGCTAGTGTTAAGTTTTACATATCCAAGGGCTAGCAATTAGTAGCATGTTTCCTAGCTTCTAGTTGTCCTATTACTATAAGTTTATATGGACCTATGGTATATTAACATTTAACATGTTACATAATAACTTATATACATATATATATATATATGGACCATATGGTGTAATTTGTAATATTTTATATTTATGTTAGACTATAATACTAATAATACTATATATTTATTAATACACCACCATCTAATAGACTAATACTACAATACTAATACCATATATAGATCATATATATATATACAATAGTTTATCGTATATATATATATGATCTATAACATTGTCTAACATTATATTTTTTATCAAACATTTTAATTTTTTACTCATAATAAAATATTACAACTATACTATATACTATAATACTAATACTGTATTAAGTAAATTTACTTATATAAAGTAACAAGATTGATAACTAGTAATATTGTAATAGTAATTCTGTAATAGTACTTCATAAAATGATAAATGATAAGTTATAACTATAGTCTATAGCCTATAGGTAATTCTATAATGACTACAATAGAGTATGCTACAACTGTGAATCTATCACAACTTACACTATCTATATGCAACAATGTAAGCTGTAGCTTGTAAGCATAAATTTTTATATGACATTTGAATATTTTGATAAGAATAAGATAAGTTATAGCTAATAATGTATTCATCATATATTCATAATATATGATAACTTATATATAGTATATGTAGTGGAGTATATAAGTCTATAAGAGTCATAAGACTATAAGTCTATATACATAATACACATATAATAGAATATATATTAGATATATATTACTTTATATATGTATAAATATATACGCGTCGAGTTGACGAGTCGAGTCTAGTTTCATATGAGTTTGTTCACGAAAATTATTTGAGTCAGTTGAGCTTTATACGAGATTTTATCGTTTAATAATCGAGTATGATTCTTTGTTTGCGAACGACCCATTTAATATTCAATAAATTCAAGCTTAATAGAGTTTAGTTTGAGTTACCTGTCAAGTAACCTTATTCATTTTACAATCCTAAATGTAGCACTACTCTTTAGTTTAGATACATGAATTGTATTCTTAATAAAGCTGCTTCGATTTCTACTATAATTTTATTAAAAAGAAACTCATTTATACATAATTTTAAAGAGTAATAATACGCATACAATATTTTTTATAAGTATTTTTACAACTCTATTTTAAATAGAGGTTATTTATGCATATTGAAATTTTAAAATAACAAAATATATTTAATGAAGTGACATTATGACATTGGTTAAGTGCTGTAATGGAAATCATTGTAGGATTTGGGTTTTCAAGAACTAAGGTATACGCGGTCTCATGGAAGGGCTGGTAATCAGAACATTAGTGAAAGGCTAGATAGGTTTTTGGGTAATAACCTATTGTGCCAATTATTCCCTCAAGCAAGGGTTAAACATAGAGTCATTGCTCACTCTGATCACTTGCAAATTTTATTTGATACTGAATTACCTGTGGCTAGGGAAAGACAACGGGAGAAGTTTCGTTTTGAGGCCATGTGGGTTGGAGAGGAGAAATGTGCACAGATTGTTGAGCAGGAATGGGGTTGTGGTCAAGCTAGAAACAATATGGAGGGAGTATTAAAGTTGATAAAAGGTTGTGGGGAGAAACTTTCAGCTTGGAATAAAACCTCCTTTGGACATGTGTAGAAAAATTTAACCAATGCTAAATGGAAATTAGAGGATTTATAGCAATTGGAACCGTTTGTTTATGATCCTGTGGGTATTATTGAGACTAGAAAAGAAGTTCATTTATGGCTAGAGAGGGAGGAAATGATGTGGAAACAAAGGTGTCGGGTTCAATGGCTAAAAGGAGGAGACCAAAACACATGATTTTTCTACTCACAAGCAAGTCAAAGAAGGAAAAGGAATATGATCAAAAGTTTCAAAATGAGACAGGAGTTTGGCTTGATGGGACTCAGATGGATTCTTTGGCAATTAATTTTTTCAAAACTTTGTTTGCTTCTTCTATGTAGGATGGTCAAGATGAAGTCTTGAGTTGTGTTGAGAAAAGAGTCACTGCTGAAAAGGAATGTCCAGCTTACTAAACCTTATGCTGCAGAGGAAGTTGGGGCTACTTTAGACCAAATGCACCCAACCAAGGCACCAGGCCCTGATGGCATGTCAAGCTCTATTTTACCAGTCATATTGGCACATAGTGGGGGATTCTGTCACTGCTACAGTTTTGGACTCTCTTAATACTAGTAAGCTGTCCCATGACATTAATCATACTCTTATCAATTTGATTCCTAAAAAGAAGAGTTGCAAGCAAGTTTCTGACTTCCAACCCATTAGTCTGTGCAATGTGGTCTATAAACTAGTGTCAAAAGTCATTGCGAACAGATTAAAGGTTTTCTTGCCTACTATTATCTCTGAATCTCAGTGTGCATTTGTGGGGAGTCGACTGATCACTGATAATGTATTGATAGCCTATGAGTTGGTTAATTATTTGAGGATTAAAAGATATGGGAAGAAGGGGTACATGTCTCTAAAGTTAGATATGAGTAAAGTGTATGATAGAGTTGAGTGGGTTTTCTTGGAAAAAATTATGAAGAAGTTGGGTTTTGCTGCTCCTTTTGTGAATCTAGTTATGGAATGTGTTAAAATTGTGTCATTTTCTATTTTGATCAATGGTGGCACTCATGGACCTATAATCCCAACTAGGGGAATTAGGCAAGGGGATCCACTTTCCCCTTACCTTTTCCCCTATGCACTGAGGGTTTAATCTCTTTGTTGAAAGAGGCTGAATGTAAGCAGTATTTGAGAGGGGTTCGAGTGTGTAGAAGAGCTCCTATGATCATACATTTACTTTTTGCGGATGATAGCATCATTTTTTGCAAAGCAGATGTAAAAACCACCAAGCACGTTCAAGAGGTTTTGGAAAAATATGAGAATGCTTCAGGCCAGAAAGTTAATAGAGACAAAACAACCATCGTATTTTCAAAGAATGTAGATGCCTCTAAACAAAGAGAACTGTTATATTTATGGAGGGTTTGTAGTTTCTAGCAATATGACAAATACTTAGGCTTGCCTAACCTTGTGGGGAGGTCTAAGTCAAAAGCTTTTGAGGATATTAAAAGGAGAGTTTGGACTAAGCTACAAAGTTGGAATGGAAAATTACTTTCCCAATGAGGTAGAGAAATTCTAATAAAAGTTGTAGTATTTTCTATCCCTACATATGCAATGAGTTGTTTCATGCTTCCTTTGAAGTTGTGTCGTGAGTTGGAAGGGTGATGGCTAGATTTTGGTGGGGTCAGAGATGTGGTAAGAAAAAAGTGCATTGGCTTAGCTGGAAAAAGTTGTGTGTGTCCAAATTCAGAGGGAGTATGGGTTTTAAGGATTTGCATGCTTTTAATATGTCTTTTTTAGCTAAACAAGGTTGGAGAGTGTTACAAAATGAAAATTCCTTGTTGCAAAGAATTTTTAAGGCCAAGTATTTCCGAAATGTTTCTTTCTTTGAGTCAAAATTGGGTGCAAACCTTCATATGTGTGGAGAGGGATTTTTGAAGGAAATGAGTGGCTTAGAGAAGGATGTAGGTTTAGAGTGTGACGCCTCAACTCCCACGTATGGCAACGAGAGAATCGTGACGTCGGGATGATGACAACGCGGGTCACGCATCCCAACGATAAGTGCTCAAGTGTGTGCAACATACAAATAGTGCACAATAAATACGCAGCGGATAATTAAATAAGTCAACTAAGTACCAAAATTTTTATATACAAAACTATCAATATAAAAATATTACTGAAAAAGTTATACAGTTATCCAAAAATATAACAAAAAGTCAAATACATACACAAGTGGGAAACAAATCTCACAATCCAAAACAAAAGCAACCATATGCCACTTTCTCCACGAAGCCGATCCCTAAGGCTCGTCGTCCTCATCTGCATCAAAATCTACGGTATCATAAAATGGTACCGCATGTAAGTAATAATCCAAATAACCACGAGATAAAAGTACATTAATGCAACCAACATGCATGCACATGATGAAATATGCCTTAGCATCAAAACATCATTTTTTCCAGAAAGAATATTTTCCAAACACATGCTAAAAACCCATTTTGACCCAAAAATATAATCCGTCATTTTCCCAGAAAATGATTTACATAAAAATATTTATCAGACACTGTAGGCAGGACTCTACCACCATCCCTACCGCGTGCACCGTAGGCGGGAATCACAGGCGGGATAACACCACCATCTTTACAATTACTTTTCACACAATAGATAACCATCAGAGCACTGTAGGCAGGAATCACAGGCGGGACTCTACCACTATTCCTGTTTACCACCATCCCTACCGCGTGCACCGTAGGCAGGACAAGACCACCATCCCTGCTTACCACCATCCCTATCGCATGCACTGTAAGCGGGAATCGCAGGCGGGACTATACCACCATCTTACAGTTTCTTTTATTTTTTTCTCATATGAAAATTCAGTTTTCAAATAAACACATGAACATGAATGCAATTACACGAAAACTCAGTTTTCATTTACAAACATGAATATGTGTGCAAAGAAGCAATGAACAAGACCAGACATCAATATCCAACAACCAATAAATCCCAATATAACCAATCACACAAATAACTCTATTCTTCAATCCATCCGACCCCCTTACTCCTCAGACTCAGTCCGGTACAACCAATCAGTATACAGTAAAAAAGTGTTAGTGCAAAAATATATTTAAATTTCAAAAGTTATTTGGGAAAATACTTACAACACTATATTATAATTTTCAAAGAATCACAGATGAGCTAGAAGCTGTAAAACAACAACCGAGTAGTGCAAAATACACTGTGGCCGTGGGTCAAAAAATAGGTGATTTTGAATGGGGTCAAACGAAAACTTGAGATTACAAGGATAGGGCCTAGAGATGTCGGTGAAGCTAATGAAAGTGGTGGTTGGCCGTAGGTGGCGGTGTGAGTGGTGGTTTAAGGCCAAAAGGGTCAAATCGAAGATGGGGTTCGCTGGGCTTCACCGGTGACGGATCGGGGTTGGAGATGGGTCCATTAGGTAGTTGGGAGGTCGACGATGGTGTGGTGAAGAGTTGGCGGCAAACAGTGGAGGCACGGCGGCGCGGGAGAAAAACTAAGCCACGCGTGAAGGCCAACGACGGCGAGGGAGGAGTTGAAACTTTAAGGGAAGGGTCGCCGGCCGGAGGGGAAGAGGTTGGGGTGGGCAGTGGTGGCCATGGACAGCGGTGTAGTGGCTAAATAGCCCAATTGGGCCCCACACGGCTAGGAGAGAGCTTGGGAGGTGGTGGCTGGGGTGGGTGAGCTCGCCGGAGAGAGGGGAAGACTGTGGGCTAGGCGGTGGCGTACGACGGTGTTGGGTGGAGATGAAGCACATGAACGGTAGGGAGAGCAAGGGATCATGCGAGCTGGAGGATGAAGAAATGCTGAGGAAAAAGAAAGAAATGAAAGAAAAAGAGAGGAAAAAAAAGAAATGAGGTTCAATCTTCACAACTTGGGCTATAAAAATAATCCAATGAAAATAATTTCAAAACAATAATTTTAATAAAACTAATTTAAACAAAATGACTAAGTAAAATAAAATCATTAAATCCAACAACACAATAATTTTAAAACCCACAAACAACTAATTTAAATTAAGAGAAATTTAAATGTAAAACAAAAAATAATATTAATAAAGTATAACAAAATAATTTTCACAACTTAAAAATCATAAAATAAACCAACAAGAAACCTAATAAATTTTAAAACAAGAGAATCAATTATAAAAATAAATCACGTAATTATTTAATTAAAATACACATAAATACGGGATATCACATTCTCCCCCCTTAAAATAAAATCTCGTCTTCGAAATTTGTAGGATCAAACATTAATGCTAAGGCAGCTACAAGATACAACCCAGAACACGCTTAAAAAAATCACACGACCAACAACACCCAATAGATATGGGTACAGCTTGCACAACTTTTCCAAAACCCGAGATTAAACCACACAAGCCATCCATTACGAAAGATCGGATTAGATCCATAGCTGCCATAACTCCAGCGTCCTGAGTCTCTGGAACCTCATCGCCAGCACTACCAGGAGTCATCGCGTACACCCAAGCCTGAACTACTTGCCTCTCATTAGTTCCACCACCACAATGACCACCTCGATTCCCTTGGGAATGATTAGGGCACTCACCAGCAAAGTGCCCCATCTGACCACACTCAAAGCACTGGCTCCTACCTTGACGGCACTCTTCCTCGTGGGCTCTATTACATCTATCGCCAACTGGAGCTCGACCCCCCATACACATACCAGAGGCTATGTGCGATCGGTCCCCGGTCCTCTGTACACACTTTTGTGGCGACCCGAAACTGGTCCCTTCACCATCAACATTCAACCACTTCTTACTCGGAGGGGAGCCTACCACAACAGGTCGCTCTCGCTCAGCAATATAGGCCACCTCGACTAACCTCTGAAAGTTCTGGATTTGCAGGCACGCGACCTGTCTGCGGATTTGAGGGTGCAACCCTTCCTGGAAACGTTCGGCTCGCATCTCTTCGATGGCTATCAGATGAGTCACACATCGCTCGAGCTCCATAAATCTCTGGGCATACTACTCAACAGTCATATCCCCTTGGACCAAGTTATTGAATTTCCGTGCTAGCTGCCATCTCACAAAAACAGGGAAGAAACGGTCATCGAACTCTTTCTTAAAGCGCTGCCAAGACACAGCTGCAAAAGATCCCAACTCCATCTCTAAAAGTTCTCGTTTAGTCTTCCACTAGTTAGCCGCTTCACCCTGCAGCATGTAACTCCCATACAACACCTTATGGGCCTCCGTGCAACCACAGACTTTGAATGTCCTTTCGAGGTCTTTAATCCATCTCCCGGCCCGAAGTGGATCCTCTTTGCCCGTGAAGGAAGGGGTTCTATGCACCAAGAAGGTCTCATAGGTGTACCTGACTTGCGCCACCCTATTCTGCTCTCCTTGCAGTGGACGAAAATTCTACTGAAGGAATTCTGTCATCCGATTTAACGCCCTTGCCATGGCGTAATTCCCATCGCCTATCGGCAATTCATCTGTAGGTTCATCCGTCAGCCTTCTTGGTCGTACCATCTTCCTACCATAGAGTAACCCTTAACCCCACTCTTACTCAAAACAAATTAAAATATAACTATAATAAAATAAATTAAAATCCAACAAAATAACATAAAACAAAATAGAATAAAACCAACAAGATAAAATAACATACAATAAACTAAAACACATAAATTAAAATAAACATACAATAAAATAAATAAAGTAGCATACAATAAAATAAATAAAACAATGAAACAACATACTTCAAACAAAGTAATTTCAAATCATAACTTTAAAACTTTCTGGTACTGCACCTAAGGGACATGTGGTTTTACCCAAAGCCGAACTGCTCTGATACCACCTGTGACGCCCCAACTTCCACATACGGCAATGCGAAAATCATGACGTCGGGATAATGACAATGCAGGTCACGCATCCCAACGATAAGTGCTCAAGTGTGTGCAACATGCAAACAGTGCACAAGAAATACACAGCGGATAATTAAATAAGTCAATTAAGTACCGGAATTTTTATATACAAAACTATCAATATAAAAATATTACTGAAAAAGTTATACAGTTATCTGAAAATAAAACAAAAAGCCAAATACATACACGAGTGGGAAACAAATCCCACAATCCAAAACAAAAGCAACCACATGCCACTTTCTGCACGAAACCGATCCCTAAGGCTCGTCGTCCTCATCTGCATCAAGATTTGCGGTACCATCACGTAATCCCTTAGGCACTCAAGGCCTTCCTTATATTTGTATCCCTAGGCCTTGTCTCGAATTGTCGGCGCAATTCAATTCTAGGACCCCAGAACCTCCTCAGTAGCCTACAAGGTCGACATCGTGAGGTCCCGAGCAGAGACAGTGTCCGACACCCAAACCAGGTCATCCTTCTGGGAGTGGATTTGGTTATGGCATCATTGAGTGGTAATCTTCAAACTGCAAACAGACCATGTCAATGAGAAATAATGAAGGAGTAGCCATGTGCGTTGCGTGACATCCTAGGCCCTCGCCCTCCTAGACCTTCGGAGTCTCCTTCAAGCCGACTGCAATTTGTCCTCCAACCACAGAATCTCCCCTCTAGCCCGCTCTTTCTCCACTCCAAGTCGTTCGACTCCTGTCGTGAGCTGTGAAATTTCCTCATTCGCCGATCTCAGCTCATGGTCCTTCTCCTTTCGAAGCTCTTTCTTCTCCTTGCGAAGCTACTTGTTTTCTGAGTGTAGGAGTTGATTGGATTTCGCCAATGTGTCCAGATCTTCGACCAAACCTTCGCGCTCTAAAGACAGATCAGTTACCTCCTGGTTCACCTTGCGGACCTCCATACGAGCCAGAAGGCTCATGGAGCAGAGTGCCCAATTTTCCTCATGGAAGGCTTCCTGGTCGGCAGCTTGGAATGAAAAATAAGTTAGAGGAAAAACTACGAAGAGGAAAAGCTAGAAGGCGGGAATTGTTGATACCTGAGCAAATTTGGGCTTGAGCTTTTGAGCCTTGCCCTCGACTGCTTCGACCCCGGCCCTCTCCAAGCCCTGGCCAATCTCTTGGGTGCTCTTGCTCGCTGGATGAGAGGACGGCCCGGCACCAGCTAGCATTGGGAAAGATGAAAACACCCGAGGAATGACCTCAGGAGAAGCCAAGCCTGGGCTTGGTTTGGCCCCACTAGTGGGAGCAGGTGCCCCCGAATCTAGGGCCCTACAAGAAGAAGAATGATCCCTTGGTTGGTGGCCTGACCCTCGAGACTCTGGCTTGGCTCTGGTGGACGTTCCCATCAAGACATCATCCGACGTCGCAACCTCCTCGAGAACAATAGAGGTCGAGGAGGAAGCTCAATGTGATGAGCAGGGGTTGGAAGCATCATTAAGGAACACAACATTGAGGGCAATGTCATCCTCTTTATGCTTACCAGCACCAAAAGTGGCTACTAGTAGTGGTACCACAAGCCGCAGAGGCAAAGGGCGACCAATGTTGGTGATCGGTATCTGACGAGAAGAGCTGGGCCGGTCTTGGTGGGAGGAGCTTGCTGAAGTTGGGGACGAGGTGCTGCCAAAGGTACCTTGAGCAAGCCCCGATGGTGCCAAGTGAAACAGGCTGGGGGAAGTACAGTGAAGAGGGCCCGACAAAACCGGACAGGTAGCAGTATTGAACTCACTAAAGGGAGACCTAGGGAGAGGCTGTTGTGATGAACTAGCATAGGCCCCGCGAGAGGAGGACGGTAGAACAGAGAGGGAAGAGATGGGGTGGGAACGAGAGCATCAAGCCCTCGACCTGGGAGCATCCCAAGCATTGCTATCTTCGACCCGATGTAGTTCACCCCAATCGTCCCTAGCGGAAGGAGAAGACTAGCGCTTCCTAGTGGGAGAAGGAGGGGGAACAACCAAAAACTCCAAACCAAGCACAAGGGATCAGTCAGGGAGGAGGAGGTGTCGCCTGATGTCTACATCCGTAAGTAGCTCGTCCGTCCCAGACGCGGTGGGGTGGGCGGCCACCCAAGATAAAACAGTAGCCATTTGGAACTCTTCTCTCTTGGACAACTTGATTGAGAGAGCCTGACTCCTCGGCACATTGGCCCAGATGGCCCAAACGGGAAATTTTTGATGAACTTCCTCTCCCTGGGGATACACCTAGCCTGAGCTAGAGAAGAAGAAAAAGCACCGCTACCATTCCTTGATGGAAGAAAAATGCCTCTCCAATGAGCACTTCTCAGCATCTCAAGCTTGGAAACTGCACAAGCTCCCATTGAGTCGGAGGATTCTATAGACCGACAAGAATTTCCAAGCAATCATGTCCGAATAGTCTTCGGAGCCCTCACTCAGCACTTATCAGAAAACTATACTACTCGCCACCATGATTCGCCAGGCGTTGGGGTTGAGTTGCGCGGGAGCCAACTTTAGAAAACAAGGATGTCTCGAATGGGATGGCAGAATGACACCGTAACCCATTGGAAAACATCAATGGGAACAGGGCCACTTGCTTTGCCATCCCATCCGCATCCACGGCAGCCGGGAATCTCCATAACCACCTCAAAAGGGATGTTGTAGGACCTTCTCCATGCACGCAGATCGTCAATAGTGACGATCGACTCCCAGTTCCTCCCGACAAAAGACAGGAACCATTTTCACTAGGAGCAGCCATGACAAAACTTGTGAAGGAAATGGAGAAGAATGGAAGATTTCGAGAACTCAGGGAAACGCTTGAAGAAGAGAGAACGAAAATTTTCGGGAGCTTGGAAGCAGAAATGGGAGGATCGAAGGGGGAATGAGGGTTTAAATAGGAGGGTAGATGACTGTTGGTGTTTGGTAGACAATAAAGCGATCGTGGCTTAGAAATCGAATAGACGTGACAGTCTTGGGGTTGTTCTGAATCGTTGCATCCTTGGGAAGTCAAACTGGGGGAAGGCACATGTGCGGGCAAATGTGCTCCGCCCAATTCAAACGTTAAGAGAATAGGGGTAGCGAAAATCTAGGCGACGCCAGTATTGAATGATGTGCGCAGGTGGCCTTAGAAAGCCCAAACAATGCAAGGCTACGCAGACATAAGGGGGTCATGTTAGGCGCGTGACGAGTACAGGCCAATGTGTGGCTTAGGATGGAGAAGATGCCTTCGGAATCCCACGGTTAAGAAGCTAGAAAGACAATAGAAGCATACAGATCCACGCGCATTAATGGCAAGAGAAGAAGGGATGTTTTAAATTCCCACCACACACGTGTGCTAGGAATTCGCGGGGAGCAATGATGAAGGGACTGAAGGGGCGTCATTTAATGCGGAATGGAACCGTTAAAGTACAACCATGCAGTTGGAGGCAAACTGTTGCCAGATATTGTGTAAAGAGAAGAAGGCCACTCAGATAAAGCTTAGGAGCATAAGTGCAACATATGAGCACCGAGAAATCCGAAACCCTTGGTCCCGGGAAAGAAAAGGCCGCATAGTTAGAGTTGCAAAAGTTGATTAATCAAGGAAGGAAATGCAAAATTCCCCTTGGACCCGGAATTGGTAGGGTAACTGTAAGGGGATTTCCCCCCACTTCATAAGCCCACTGGGCTTTGACTTAATACTGGGCCCCTGTGCCCAAACTTGCCCATGAAATAAGTCTTCTGCAAGAAAAAGTAAATAATGATGGTTGATAGGATGGACAAACCTGACGTCACTCGGCTGCACTTCGCTCATGGGGACTTGTACTTTGCAGAACGGGAAAAACAGAGAACCATTGATCTTCTGACATATGAACATCGACGGACCACCAAAGATACCAGTAGAGTAAGGCAAATCAGGGAACCACACCGCATTAATGACACTACTACCCGAGCTACATACCACATTAATGATGTCGACATAGAGGCATGTCGCATTAAAGGATTCTGACAAAAGAAATAGTAAAAAGGACATGGACTCCAAGGGGGCAGGCACAATCTGTCCCCCCTGACTCACGGTATAAATAGCAATTTTTAAGTATAAAAAAGCTTTTTGATTCTTAGACTCTCTTATTATTTACAAACTTTCAAAATACTGTACTAACTTTAGTATCGGAGACTTCCCGACCCCAAGGCCACCCTCTTTTAGTGTCTTTCTTCTCTATCTTCGCAAGTCTAGTTTTGAAGACCTGAATTGTTGGAACCTAGATCAAAAGTGTACGAAACACGACGTTATAAACAATACCACTACTAAGTGATTTGTCAAACACACAACTGATAATTAACTTAATTGGTGTGAAAACGATCATTTGCTACGAAAATACTCTAAGAAATAATCGTTTCCATTGTGAATTTCTAATTACGAATAAACATTTCTCTTATAATGCGGATTTATACAAAATAAATAAATATATATATATGGGCATGATTCTAACCACAGAATTAAGCTGTGGCTAGAAATTAAGGTGGCAACTTAGTATCCTGATAAAGTTGTTTTCAATTTTTAGAAATATACAAATAAAGTTTTTACGCGGAAAAGGTTGAAGCAAAAGCCAAAGCCACATGATTTTCCTGGTGCAAGTTTTCTGGTCGTGATGAGGTTGACGACAGCTACATATATAAGACACAAAAAAGAAAAGAAAGAAAAAGTAGTTGCTCTTTCATGCATCAATAAGATTAATATGATATTTAAAAAAAAAAAAAAGATTAATATGAATTTGGAAAAATGAATCATGTCCACGATCCATCTCGTACGTGTATTTTAATTGTTCTGGTTTTACTAAGCTAAAGAAGGCGTCCCCGGCCCACATGATGTATATATATATATGTGGAAAGACTGCATGCATAGGGTTTATCAAAACAAATATTGTTAGCTATTTTGTAATATTCACATTAATTGCATAATCAATTTTATTTCTTTTTTACTTTTTGGTCACGACTTGGAACCTTTTTCGTATCCTTTTGCAAGCCACACGATCCTGATTCGCCTCTCATGTGGTCCTCAGAATGCATGCAATGCCTTTTCAAAGGAAAAGTATATTTATTTATTTTTTTGTGGGTTATACAGGAGCAAGTGAACTTAATTAACGAAAACACTTTTTTTTTTTTTTTTTTTTTTTTTTTTGACCTTCTTTTCTCTTTTTTTTTTTTTTTTAAGTTTTATTTAGATAGTGAGTTAAAATAAGATAAAATAAAATAAGATAAGATGAAATACTCAGAATACTTTTCATTATTATAGTATTCTCAATTTAGGTAGAGGAGTATTCTCATTATACTTTATTACTTTTTATTATTTTATTATTAATTTTTTTATTACTATTTAATATTTTATTATTTATTATTATCATTATTTACAAAATATTTACAATCACCTCAATATCCAAACGTAATTATTCATTGTTGCGGAGGGGCTCACTTTTTCTCCTCAGCTGAAAGGTTTTTGAGTGATGTAGTTTTTTTTTTTTTTTTGACATCAGAATCAACATTTGCATTAATCATATAATATGGCCTTCAGCCATTACAATTATTTTTATACAATCAGCTATACAATCAACATCAATTAATTCATGCTCCACATTAACAGCCTGCTGTGCCAATTGATGAGCAGCACTATTAAGTTCCCTCTTGACATGTCGAATCTGCCAAGTAGTGTTAGCCATTAGTTGATCTAGTCTTTGTTAATTTGTTTTATCCTATAATAATTTGTTTCTTCTTTGAGTGATGTGTCAACAAAGTTTGTTGTATGGCTTGCATCCATGCACGCACGCACACATCTAAACTTGCAGTACGAATCTAGAAAAAAAAAAGTTATATTAGAGTTAAAAAAAAAATGAAGACGATGACTTCTAAACTTTATGACTCAAACATAAGTCTTGATTTGGTGTGTAAATATATTGGATATTGTGAGACTTTTTATATTTATGAAAGGGTCAAAGTACCAAATAATATTTTTATATAAAATATTAATGTGACAAGCATTCACATAATTAAAAATATATTAGATGTAGCAAGAAAAAGACTTGCAAATAAATTCATTCTAAGTTTTATTTAAGCTTTTTAATTATGAACATGCAGCTAATTTTAAGCCTAATTTTGTTCAATCAAGCAACAACAATCCCATAAAGTGAAAATTGATCATCATGATGATCACTAGGGTTGTAAGTCAAGTCGTATTCATGAATTAGATCGGAGGTTCTTAATTTGAGCTCCTTCAAAGTGGGCACATCATGCCAGCCAAAATATGTAGTGTCTCTACTGATTAATACGTTGTAGCTACTAGCTAGGAAATTGTCCTTTCTTTTCCAAGCTCTCATGAATTGAATGATATACATGTGGTTCGGTTGAAAGGGAATATGTAGGTAGCACCTAATTAAGCACATCCATATGCAACTTTTGGCCAAAAAATATAAAACAGATCTAGATATGTGATAGACAACTATTCCATGGTATTTTTCGTTTAATTGGCTTGTAACCAAACAAGGCCTTAGTCTATCCCACCTGCATGACTAATATATATGATAAGTTTTGTTACTTGTAATTGTCTCGTTTGGATTGAGAAGTGATCTCAACTCATCATTACAATTTTTTTCAAATTCTCACACAAAATATAATAAATAATTTAATTTTTTTAAATTTCAAAATAATAATAATATTATAATAATATTTTATTCAACTTTCATCTCAACTCATCTTATGTCATCTCTCAATCCAAATGGGTGGTCTAATGTTTGGTTTGATTAAGTGTGTCAATACATCATTTGCTGTATGATCCATTATAGCTTTAGCAATACTTTTTTCGGGTGCGTAAAAGAAAAGGCTTCAAGAAAATCACAAATTATGTATGTAAGGACCTACTTGAATAAGAAAGAAGCAAACATAAACTAAAAAATTAGCTATATATGCATGCTAATTAGATTAATTGAGTAAATAAGATATCAAAATATTGTTAAAAAGCATTAAGTAATTCAATATCTTGAGTATATACTATAATATTCTACTTCGATTTTTTGTTGTAGTTTCAAGCAGGGTAATACATACATTTTATGTTAGCTTATTCGCTAATGCATCAAGCATGTACATGTTCTAACTATAACATTTATATTTAAAATTAAGATTTAGGCCTAGATTGGGTATTGATAATACCTCACTACTATTTATTATTTTATTATTACTTTTGAACTAAAATGTGAAAAATTAATGTAAATTTTATATACTAAAACATCTAACTAAGATGTTAACATAGAAAAATATAAAACATGCATGTAAAATCCAATGAACTTGAAATATATTTTCAAATATTAATACACAATTATATTTTTATATGACAGGTATATATGAGCTTTATAAAAATCATAGAGATGTGTATTATTCAAAATGATCATATTTATTAATTGCCAAGGTGATTTGCTAAGATTTGAAGTATTGATCTCCTTTTCTTCTTTTCTTTTTTCTTTTTTTAAGCGATATGGTCTACTGTTTAATTTACTTAGATTCTTGTCAATTTTTTTAGGAACAATATTTTTATCAAGAAAATATAAATCATGAAAATAAATTAAGAAGACAGATAGGGTTTACAAATTTTATAGTCGAAGAAGATGAGGTACAAGATCAAGACAATTTATATTATAGTATCAAAACAAAAGTTGAGTAAGCCTGGTTTGGATGATGAATTGTGATTGATGAGATAATGAGATGAGTTAAGATGGTTTGTAAATAGTAATAAAATAGTTTGAGTTAAAATGTTTTATGACGTTTTGGGAAAAAAGAGATAAAAAGTTGAATAAAAATATTGTAAAGTAAAAATATTATTGTTAGAATATAATTTTTATTTTTATATTTCAAAAAGTTGAATTATTTTTTATGTTTTTTTTAAGTTTGGAGAAGTTGTAATAATTAGGTAATGATTAGATAAAAAAGTTAAAAATTTGAAATTGAAAAGTGTTTATATTTGTGTTGTTTGGATATTAAGATAAGATAGGATGAAGATGAAGATCATCTATCTATCCAAACCAGGCCTAAGTCATTAATGATTAATAGATCTAATTACGAGTAGTGGGACTCTTAGGAGAATATGGACTCCAAACCCCTAGATAAAGCTATATTTAACTTCACTATTAAACATAAAATACATATTGTTGAGACTTGGGTGTAAGTCCAATTTAAGCTGAAAACGAGTAGTGCATGTAATGCAATTGAAGAAGCAACTAACGAGCCCACTGGGAGTGAGACAAAGCTTGACCGAGATAACCGAAACGTTGAAAGAATATAGGAGGAAGGTGATAAGTGATGTTTGAAGAATGAGATGAGATTAGAAATATGTTAATAGTAGTGAAATAGTTTGTAAATAGTAATGAAAATGTTTGAATTATGATGTTTTATGTGATTTTGAAAAATGAGAGAGAGAAAATTGAATTAAAATATTATAAAATAAAAAATATTGTAGGATATAATTTTTTAATATTACTTTTATTTTAGGATTTCAAAAAATTGAATTATTTTTTGTATTTTATTTGAAAGTTTGAGAAAATTATAATGATTAAGTAATGATTAGATAAAAAAATTGAATATTTGAAATTGAAAAGTATTTATGTTGAATGACATTTGAGAAGGAAATGAAATAAAATAAGATGAATAGGATGAGATGAAACCATCCAATTTTCCCAACAAGCCCTAAAGCAAAGGTAACATCAAGAAAACTTGAGAATTGGGTGATCCACAGCAAAGCAATCGATACATGAGGCACGCAAGTGTTCAATGGCAAAGAGGGGGAGTGATCATTAGCAAGGCAATGAACCACACAGCTCCTCAAACGGAGCGCAATTGATGTAACATAGCCATTATGCAACACCAAATCCCAATCATAATGACTATATATATATATATATATATATATATATAGTTTTACTGTTTATTATTCCTACACATCATATACTATATTTTTTATTTTTTTTAAAATTTTATTTTATTTTTCTTAAACTAATTGAATTTTTCTACTCATCGTTTATATATTACATATTTTATGAGAGAAAAAAATAAAAAAAAAATATGATATGTAGTGTATAAAGATGATGAATATAATTTTTCATATATATATATATATTACAAAAAACAAGGTAAATTCTCTCCAGGTTATTTCCGATTAATTGATCGCATGTCTTTTAGTCATTAAATAATCGTGTGTATTAAATTAAAAAAAATTCTACTTATTATCTCTTCATACTATATTTATTTTTATTTTTATTTTTTTATTAAATATATAGTGTACGAATGATGACTAGAAGAATTTAATTAATTTAATAAAAATCAAAAAAATCAAAATCAAAAATCAAAATAAATATAATATGTGATGTATAGGAATAATAACTAAAAAAATTCTTTAACGACTAATCCGAAAATCTCTCCTTTCATTCGTTCTCTCAGAACAGAGATATATCCGGGTGAGGGGTAGAGTGACTGTTGTGTCCAAACACTTGGAAAAGGTAGGATTGGTCACTTAAAGGAAAGGAAAAGCTCCTCCTCATTCACGTGCTCACCTTCCGAATACAAACAAATGGATGACCAAATTGAAGTTTGAACAACGTGGTGGACCCACCATTCGTAATGGGCCCTACACTAGCTGTTGTCCTACTTCGTATCTTGTCCCCAACCACCACCACGTGTTCACTTATTATTTCTGTCATCATCACCCCACCACCAGTACAGTTGTCTCCCGTCCACATCCTCATCTTCTTCGTCGCACCTACATACATATAAGTTATATAACCCATATCACAAATACATCCATCTCCTAATTCATCATCATTCATCATTCATCATTCATCACCCACCATGCATACATTTATTTAGGAAGCTCATCCATAAATATGCCTCCCAGTTTCTGACGTGACATTTACTTCATCTATATATATATATATATTTATATATATATAATTGTGGTTTATATTTTATCAATTTAAATAAAATAAAAATTTTATATCTTTCATTAAGATGAGACAAAAATAAGATGAGATAAAATAAATTACATCTTACATTTATATCAAAATGGATTTTATATGTCCTTTCATTTTAATTTATATTTAGTTTAATAATATAGTTCGTGTTTTATAATTTTCATAATTTTTTGAAAAATTAAACGTATAATTGATCTTTCGATTCAGTAGTTTTCTTAATTTGAGAAAATTTTAAATTTAAATTCAGTTATTTTCTCCGTCTCCAAAAATTGCGCAAAAGAAATATTAAAAGAATTATACACATGGAAACGGATAGCCCAAAATGAATATGCAAGACAAATCCTATATAAATTACCCGGAAATTATGGGGAAAAAAAAGGAAAGGGAAAGTACTTATTTGCCCTCCTGGATACAACTTTAAAGACGGCTTCCTCATCTCTTGCATACACCTTAATAGAGAAGGAAGAAAGTTCTGAGAGAGAGATGGAGAGCTTTCCTTGTGAATCTGAATCTTGGGTTTCCTCCATAATCTCGATCCACCAAAACCCAGAAGACGAAACTTGGGAAAGCCACCAAAGCAATACTGGGTTTCTCAACCAAAATGAAGAGTGGACAAAATTGAATATCAATAGCAAGAAGAACAAGAAGAAGAAGAAGAACCAGGTTTTGCTTGAGGGGTACGTGGAATCTGCCGATGAGGACGACCTAACGAGGACCAAAAGCTTGACGGATGAGGATCTCGATGAGCTTAAAGGGTGCTTGGATCTTGGCTTTGGGTTCAGTTATGATGAGATTCCTGAGCTCTGCAACACCTTGCCCGCGCTTGAGCTCTGCTATTCCATGAGCCAGAAGTTCATGGACGAACACCAGAAGTCTCCAGATAATGCTGAGGCTGCATCCACGGATTCTTCCCCGTCGGTGTCGAGCCCGATTGCCAATTGGAAGATCTCTAGTCCCGGTGAGTGTTCTGATTTCTTGGTTTTTTTTTATCTTGTTGGTCAATTTTGGATCTTTCTTGTAAGTGGAAGGGCTTGCTTTGAGTTGATATTTGATCTGCTTGTGATGCTTTTTAACTGGAGCAATGATCTCGGTTTCTTTGGCTTTTTTGAGGGAAACTTTGGTTATCACGGCGATTTGGGTTGCTTTCGGTGTTTTGTCAATGAAATGATTTGCTTTCGGTGATTTGTCAATGAATTGTTTTGTCAATGACTGAGAGTTCTATTCTCAAGTAATCTTTAAGATACCATTTTCTTTTTCTTAGGTGAAACTAACTTGCTAAGGAAAATACGACGATTTTTGTACCAAACCGTTGTGACTGTTAGTAGGAGACAGATAATGTGTAAATTACCCTTAAATGTTTGCCTTGTTTTCGAACATTCATGCTTATTGATCATAGACCCTTTGGAACTTCTTCCTTGACTATTTCCTGGGTGTCTTAGTGACTTTAATTCAAGTTAGCATCAGATGTCTGATTTAAATTTTCTGGTTCTTTTCCTGTCCAGGCGACCATCCAGAAGATGTCAAGGCAAGGCTTAAATTCTGGGCGCAGGCTGTGGCATGTACCGTTAGATTATGCAGCTAAATAAAATAATGGATCCATCAGCAAAGGGAAAACGTTTTCTTTGCAATTGGATGTCATTAACCTGGACTTTCCTGTGGAGCTTGTGCTCCACTCATCCCTCCAGGTCGAGCTTTACTCAGGAATGAATGTTCCTGATATTTTTTTAGCTGGAGTTGGACCTGCTAAAACCAATTGACATGGGCCGGCTGTAGTGAAGAGAAGGAAGGGGAAGAAGAAGAATCAGGTTTGTTTTTAACCAACTAAACGAGTCTGACTTAATTCTTCCAAGATTAAGATATATTTTATGTGATTATTGTACCCAGCACTTGAAGATCTACAGTTATCTGAATAAATGTATCCATCTTCAGCGTGTTAATTTATATTTTTGGCTATGCTCGTGTGTTCATTTTATTGTTATTGAAGTGTTATGTGAGGCTCTGAACTCCAACCTTAGTTGGTTTTATGCAGCGGTGAGAACCTTCATTAGATCTTCACCAGCCTCTTTGCAAACCTCTCTGCATTTGCTGAGGTAACTAACCTAACTGAATTGACAATGTGTAATTCTCTCGGTGCTCCCTATCCTGACCCTTCTGGATCTATGATACTGACAATGCTTAACTATACTAACTTATGTTTATCCATCCTATGGATAGATGAATTCCCATTCGGCTGAGGCTGCAAGGAGCAGCAAGAAGTGGGGGGAAGAGTGGAGAAAAGGAGTGCTAACTTGTACACATCTTCATTCAATACGCCATTTCCACTAGTTCTCCCAATCTCCTGTCACTTCAATAGGAACATGGTTCCTGACGCTCTCATCTAAGAACAATTATATTGTTGTATCAATAACAGTGTTCTAACTCAGATGTTGAAAAACATCTTAAGATAGCAATGAAATCCAAAGAACTGCTCCCGGTCTTGTTATGACTGGTTCCTGCTTGTTTTGCCATTATTATTAGTAAATTATATAATGCTGAGGGATATGATCCACATGGAGAGCTATAAAACTGCTGGGTTTTGTCATGCAGTTATACAAGATTATAGTTTTAAGGGAATGAGAATGGGAATGAGTTGTAGTTTTATATAAGATGCTACGGAAATTAGAGAGACTGACAAATTCAAGATGAAGAGAAACATTGCCCATCAAGATGTCTTCAAGATGCTTGAGATTGTCCAAAAGAACCAAAATTTGGAAGCATGAGAAAGGTTCAATAGGAGGGTGTACAATCTGATATTATCTCTCATTAAAACTTATTTAATTCTGAATTAAGACTTTGAACAAAAGAATATTACGTGTCTGTTTGGGATATTCTCAATACTCGTCGGCAAATTCGCTCCACGTTTTCTATGCCTTCACAATTACGTTGCCAGTCTCTGTCAATGAAGTATTTTGACGTACGCAACTTCATTCAAATGTTGGAAACCGAAACGTAAGTTATGTCCACACTGTCATTGTTGACTGCGTTTCAATCGATGGACGGCACGTTTAAATCATGATCAAACATGGCAAGATTGTGCACAGTAATGCTACCTGCCAAATTCACATTTTACGCTGTAAAATATGGCATTTTTGTTTCTTATAATTTTTTTATTTTTTTTATTTTTTCAACTTTAAAGGGCAGTTTGGATTTTTTTTAGAAGAAGAATAGTCTTTATTCAAATTATTGCATCAAATGATGTATACAAGGAGGGACTCCCTCCAAAATAATGTTCTCTTAAGAGTTTTAATGCATCTTTAACAAGACAATGTGCAAAATTACTGAAATTCCTAGGAACAAATTTCACTTTCCAGTGCTGCAGCTTATTGAGCATCACTTTGATATCTTGAATGAAAATGCCAACTGAGCTATAGTTTTAAGTCACCACTTTAATGTCATTAACGACATTCTCCGCATCACCTTCTAGAATCACATTTTGCATCTTTAATTAATCACAAAGAATTACTGCTCTGAGTGCTGCAACGGCCTCAGCCAGTTTTGCATTAGGAAATAAATCTCTATTGGATTGCAGAGATGCTACCACCTTCTCTTTATGATCTCTGATGTTTATCCCTATCCCCACTTTACAATTAGTGCGATCTACTAATGCATCCCAGTTAACTTTAAGCATGTTGGATGGAGGAGCTGTACATTGGTTTACTACCTGCCTGGAAATCACATTTTCTGTTGTATCCTTCTGATTCATTGTCTATAGTCTTCTACCACTTGAAATGCAATTTGTACAACAGTATCTAGGGACAGAAACTTTTCTTCAAAAACAAATACATTCCTTCTCTTCCACACCTGTTGCACAGTTGCTGCAAAAATAGCCAAATCATCTTCACATAACACAGAACCAGATAAGTCACCAGCTCACTAAATTTAGCTTCCATTATCTTCACTTTTTGTTACTTCTTTGAACTGGAACCCCAAACATCTCGAACAGAGGAGCATGACCACAATGCTTGAGTTGTAGATTCTGGCTCCAGACTGCGGATAAGGCACAAAGGAGACTCAACAATCTTCCTCTTAAATAAATTATGTTTTGTTGGCAGAGACTCATGATATGACCTCCAAAGCAGCATTCTCACAGCATTAGGAACCTCTATTTTCCATAACTTAGCCCAGGCATCACTCTTACTCGACCTATGAGAGGTTTGCCCCTTTTCAGTGGCCTCCATCTCACCTAGAAGGTGGTAAGCACTCTTAACTGAAAACATGCCATCCTTAGAGCATCTCCAAACCAACTTATCAGGGACATTGCTTATGCTAAGAGGAATCATACTAATAATTGCCACTTCTTCAGCTACAAAAAGTTCTCTCAGCAGTGGAATATTCCAACCTCCACTTGACTTATCAATCAAAGTACTAACCAGCCACCCTTCATACCCTTCCTTTAAAGTTGATTGTACCTTAAAAGTGGATGGACAAGGAATCCATCTATCGTGCCAAATGTTCACAGCTTCTCCATTACCTATTCTCCACACCAGTCCTTCCTGCAGTACTTGCTTGGCTACCATAAAACTTCTCCATAAATAGGATGCATTGCTACCCACTTTTCCCCTTAGAAAGTCACATCTATAGAAATACTTAGCTTTTAAAACTCTTGCAACTAAAGAATGAGGTTGTTGAATAATTCTCCAACCTTGCTTTGCTAGTAAGGCAACAATAAAATCTTCAAAATCACGATAACCTAGTCCCCCTTCAGTTTTAGCCTTGCCAAGCTATTTCCAAGGCAACCATTGTGTCTTGGATCTATCACCACTGCTACCCCACCATAACTTCTGCATTTGCTTGCTAATGGCACTCAAAATAGCTCTTGGCAGCTTAAAAGTGCTCATACAATAGGTTGGAATTGCCTGCACTATAGACTTCAGCAATACATCTTTGCCTACTTGTGACAAGAACTTGACTTCCAGTTTTGCATCCTATTTTTGATGGATTCCAAGATGGAGCTAAAAGCAGGTACCTTATGTCTCCTCACATAAGAAGGCAGACCCAGGTACTTCTCATAGGATATGGTTTCCCTCAGTTTAGCAGCTGACAATATTGCCTCTTTTACATCTGATCTAGTGTTTTTGTTGAAGTAAATAGCTGTCTTCCCCATATTGAGCCTTTGTCCGGAAGCTACTTCATAAGAATTCAGCAACCTGACCAACCTGCTCCACTCCAAAACATTAGCCTTGCAAAAAAGCAGGCTATCATCTGTAAAAAATAAGTAGTTAAGCAATAAAGATCCTCTAGCAAAAGGGAAGCCAGATATGAAGCCTCTCTCCTCAGCCTAATCCAACATTGTGTCTAAAACTTCTGAGCAAAGTATGAACAGATATGGGGATAGGGGATCCCTTTGTCTTAAGCCTCTCCATGGGTGGAACACCTTCTAAGGTGAGCCATTAATCAATAAGGAATAGCTCACTGAACTAACACATTGCATAATCATATTAGACCACTCCTCCCCAAACCCCATTTTCTTCATGACAACAGCTAAGAATTCTCACTCAGTCCTATCATAGGCCTTGCTCATATCCAATTTTAGTGACATATAGCCTTCATTTTCCCCTCTGATCCTATATTGCATGGAATGCATAGCTTCATAGGCTACAATGATATTATCATAAATCAATCGACCTTGGACAAATGCACTTTGTGAGGGAGAAATGAGATTAGGCAGTATCAATTTCAACCTACTTGCCAACACTTTGGAGACAATTTTATAAAGTTTATTGTATAAACTTATAGGCCTGTACTCAATGACCAAAACATGATGCTTCTTCTTGGGAATTAAAGCTATCAAAGTCTCATTGATGCCTGCAACACCTCTTCTTGAAGATAGAACTTCCTAAACAGCAGAAACCACCTCAGAACCTATCACATCCCAATTATCTTGGTCAAAGCCAGCTGAGAAACATCTGGACCTAGAGAGCTCATAGGATTCATCTCAAAAACTGCATTCTTCACTTCCTCATGTGTGCAAACCTTTTGAAGTTGCCTATTCATTTCAGGACTAATAATAGGCTCAACATCCCTCAAAACATCCTCGATACCCCTGGGCTAAGATGTTTTAAAAAGGTCCTGATAATACCTTTGAAACATCTCACTCACTTCCACCTGGTTACTTGCTACCTGTCCACTTTCATCTGAGATCTTCTTTATTGCATTAACATGTCTTTTCTAAGATGCATACTTATAGAAATACTTTGAATTTATGTCCCCCTCTTTGAGCCACATCTGCTTTGATATTTGCCTCCACCTTATCACCTCATCTTCTAGTATACCATCCACTTCATCCTACAGCCCTTTAATTGTCTCATTAAAGTCCCCTTGATTCAATTTTTGCATTTCCTAAATCATCTCCCTCTTCAAACTAATTTGCTTTCTTTGTCTTCCACCATTTGTATTAGCCCACACCCCCAACTGATCCTTGCACCTCTTCATTCCACCCTTTACGTTGTTCATTGAGTAGCTTCCACTGACTAAGGTCCTTCATTCCCTTTTTATAATATCCTTACAATCCTACCTTTTTGACCAGCAAGCCTCATATCTGAACAACTTGACATTCCTTCTCTCCTCTTCCTCATCATTAGCACAAAAAATGAATAATGGTGAATGGTCTGATGTTTGAGCAGGCAGCACCTGAACAACAGCAGAACCAAAGAGCATTGGCCAGTAGTTATTACCCAGTACTCGATCTAGCCTTTTTTTAGTAAACTCTCTCATTTCTCTTTTATTGCTCCATTTAGATCTCTGGGATCCCTGGTCACTGAACTCACTAAACTCGAGAGCTTCTCTAAACCTTTCCATTTGAGAGAAAGGTCTATTGGCACCACCATATTTCTCCTCATTACAAAGTATCTTATTAAAATCTCTCATGCATAACTATGCCTTTTGGTCTTCAGGTTTTAACATTCTCAACAACTACCAACTCTCTTTCCTCCTTTCCATTGCAGAATTACCATAGAACCTAGATAGTAACCACTTTTGCAACCCTTCTTCCTTATCAATTTCCAGAGAAATGTGGTTTCTAGAGAAAGAGTGCAACTCTGCCTTAACATCTTACTTCCATAACATTGCCAATCTACCACTCTTGCCAGTGCAATCAACCACAAAACTTTGATCAAACCCCAACTTATTCTTGACCTTCTCCACTCTTTCCCTTCTACACTTTGTTTCAAATAAAAAAACCACCTGTGGGACCTTTTCCTTCACCAAAAGGCGAAGCTCACAAATTGTGCGAGGATTCCCAACCCTCAACAGTTCCAACTTATGAGTTTTATGGTGATTGGCAGGGCTGTACATCAGCCTCTGCCATTAAAATGTTCTACATCCTCTCCACCTCTTGAGTAAACTTCAACCTTTTAATTACTATGTCACACTTTGTACCTTATGGTTTCCTTTTGTTAGACTGAGAGCCCATATCCAAAACCATCTTGCCATCCTTGGACTGATCCACCTCACCTAGAGCCCCTGCCCTTGCTCTCCTCTGCCAACTCAGCTGCTTTTTAGTAACTCTCTTGCCACCTGTGAAATAAGTCTCCTCAATTTCAGGAGAGTTGACCTGGCCAGAGGAAGACCACGTCTCTTTATTATTACAAGTTAACAAACCCCCCTCTCCTGATTCCTTGCCTCCAATCATGTCTTGATTAGAAACAATACTTGCCATATATGCTGCCCCGCAATCTTAGCCACCCTTGTATCAACCTAATTCTAGTCCATTTGCCATGCTAGTAATGAATTATTCTTGTTACCATAACTAGCCTCTGATTGCTGCTTTAGCCCACCATTTAGGGGACTTGACCACCTTCCATACTTACTCCATCTTGAGTATTCTTTCCATCTTTCGCAAGATTACCAACTTTAGCAATTTCACCTTGTGACTTACCAAAGACCTCCCGGTGGCAATTCTCTGATGAACCTCCATGGACATGAAGATTCCTTGCCTGTAAAGTGTTGCTATGAGGACTTTTAGAACTTACCCTCAACCAAGCCCCGTACTATTGGTTAAAACCATCACTGACTTTTTTCCTTCCTCCAACTAAACACACCTACCTGCACTGTGTTTGATCATGCCACAATGGTAACAAAAATTTGGCATTCTCTCATACTTCGATATCCAGTATTTAGTATCACCCAAAGATAGAAATCTACCTCTAGCAAAAGGTTTGGTAATATCCAGCTTAACTTTGACACGTAAAAATTTACCCCAACAAGTATCACTTCCATCAGTATCCACCATAATAACTTCTCCTATTGTGCTGCCCAGCTTCTCACCCATTCCATGTGTCATACCAGCAAATGGTAGATCATGGCATTGGATCTAGAAAGGTTCATATCTAACTACATCTCTTTCAATTTCTCAGCCCCTTCGCAGTCATGCATGCAAATTAAGAATTTATCACATAACTAGGGACGACCATTCATAACTCTCCTCTTATTAGACACCTACTTAAACTCTATCGAAAACTTTTTCCAATCCACCTCTTTGAAAACTACCTTGCCTTCAACATGCCATACTCTTGATAAGGTAGACCTGAAGGCCCCTTGGTTGATGTCCTTATCAAAAATAACACAAGACATAATGCACTCCTTGCTCTTTGAAACAGATGATAAAATTTCTTCATTGCTAACCTCTTATCTCCTGCTAGTCCTCATCTGTTAACTTCAGCCCCTCACACATAGTTGCTAAGTCACTGTCCATCACTCTACATTCTACAGACCAAGGCCAGAGAGAGTAAACTCTTAAGTCTACCAAAAAACTTAGAGAGGAAACCTTACCTCCACTCGGTGAAAGGACTCATAAGGCTCTAGTTTATATGTATATTTGTGAACAGTATTGAAAGGAAAATTTTATTCACTACGTTACCATCTCATTTTCATTCTACTAAGATGTGACACACGTATCACTATTAAATAATTATTTATTAGATTTTTTTATCATCCAATTAGGGCTATAAATGAACCAATCTATTCGATAGCCTACTCGGTACTCGTCTAATTAAATTCAAATCAAACTTGACTTGTGAAAAAAAAAAAAGCAAACCCGTGAAAGCATATACTCACTCGATTAGTAAATAACACATACTTGACAAAACTTGACTTGACTCGACTCGGTCAAGGCTCTTTAAGACCCGCTCGTTTATACCTAAGTCGACTCATTAGCTCGACTTGATTAAATGTGACACATCTTAGATAATGGGATGAGAGTGTGGTGTATAGCATTACTCATAATAAAATAGTTAGGATAGGTTTGGAAGTTTCATCTCATACAAAATTTTCATCTCATCTCATATCATCATTACAACTTTTTCAAATCCTTATATAAAATATAATAAACAATTCAGTTTTTTCAAATTTTAATACAACTTTTTCAAATCCTAATTTAACTTTTTCAAATCTCAAAATTAAAAAATAATATTTTAAACTTTAAAACAAAATATAAAATTCTCATCTCACCCCCCAAACCTATCCTTAAAGTTAAGATGTTTTATTAAGTTTTAGAAAATGAGACAGAAAAAGTTGAATAAAAATATTATAAAGTTAAAAATTATTATAATTTTTTAATATAATTTTTATTTTAAAATTTTAAAATTAATATTATTTTTTGTGTTTTATTTTAGAATTTAGAAAATTTATAATGATTAGTTATGATTATATGAAAAGGTTGAAAATTTAAAATTTAAAATTATTTTGTATTTAAATAATATTTAAAAAAAGTAAACATTCGAGAATATTTAAGAATAATTATATTTAGAAAGGGATCCTAAAAGTTAACGAGAAATAGCATCTTTCTTATATTGAGACTGGTATTATATATAAAAATATTCTAAAAAATGTCAAGTTGTTCATAACGAGTTTGAATCAGGTATATAGATAGCTAGGAAGATCCATACAAGTGCTACTTACGTTGCGCTTGATATTTCAAATTGCAAAATGGATCGCTTTCCTTAATATTATTGACGGCATTACAATGCATGTAACATTCCATCCGCCTTCGTAGATTTATTTAGATAGTGAGATGAGATAGATGACTTTAAATAAATTGAATAAATATTATTAGAATATTATTTTTTAATATTATTATTATTTTAAAATTTTAAAAAGATAAATTGTTTATTATATTTTATATAAAAATTTAAAAAAATTATAATGATTAGATGATGTGATTTGTATATCCAAACGAGCCCCTAATCCTAACTTTATGTTCGAATCCCCAAGAATCTAATTTTTTTTTTTCCCCTTTGTTTGTATTGTTATTTTCCTAAGAAAAAAAATTATAATTATGCTGATTTCAAGCACACCCAGTTAAAAGAAAGTTTTAATAATAAAAAAAGTTGTAAGCACGTCATTACTCCGTCAAATTAATAAATTAATAATATTAATAGTATGTATATTGTTAATAATTAATAGTTAATACTCTATCTAAAAAGTCCTTTTGATATTTTATATAATCTAAATATAAATAATTAGATCAAAAAATAATTATATAATATTTTATAATTTTCTTTGCCGACCAAAAAGCAAATTTCTTTTCCTACTTTTTTTTTAACTGAAATCGACTATTTTATTTGGTTTAGTACGGATAGAAATTCTTAAGGGAACTATTAGGGCCATTGAGAGGCGTCCGAGAGTTCCCACCGATAAATGCAAAAAATCTACTTTTTTATTTTGTGTGTTTTTTTTAAGTATTTTTTAAATCACTTTAAACATTTAAAAAAATCAAAAATTTATTAAAAAATACTTCCTTAATCATTAAATAAAAAAAAAACAAATCGTTCCAAACATTCGAGAGAAATCCTCGGTGGTTACAAAATTTTCCAATTCCTAAACCCCTAGTGTGGGCTAGCAAGGCCTGATTTTCAATACATTATTGATGTTTTATTTATATTTATTTATGCTAAATTAATTCGACTTATTTATCATCAATCCTTTTTGTGCATTTTTGTTAAAAATTAATAGTTGCTTATGTTATACATAGATGTTTTAAATTTATTGAATTATTTTTTTAATTCATATACTGCATACTTGTTAAATAATAATAATAATAAATAAGTAAATGCCATTATGTTAGTGGTTTTTTGTCGAAAATCCTAGTTAGTCCCCTTAGATGTATTGTTTAAAATTATTGTAAATGTATTTTGTTTTTTTAAAAATAATTTGAAAAGTTATTACTAATAAATTTATATATTTGTTTAAATGTTTTTTTTTTAAAAAAAAAACTAGCGGTCAAGCGTAAGAGCTGGGCGGATGCTATCGAGGCACAATCTGAGTTGGCAATGTTAAAGTTTGCCCACAGGCCTACATGTGTCTAGTTGGGGATGGCTGATATGTAATATTCGGCCCAATTAATATGTCATTTGAATAAGTTCACGGTCTAATAATTCTAAATGAAAGACATCGAATATTATTTATGTGATATAATTTAATTTAAAAGATAAATTTTAAAATTTAAATCTTACAAATCAAATTATGCTATGTGAATAGTGTGTGGTGTAAATATTTTCAAATAAGAATTCACTATTGAGATAGGTTAAAACATTTTAATTGGACCCATAAGTCTAATAACTCATTTTAAGACTAGTAGGGGTTTACAAAAAAATTTTATGGTATTAATAGCGCAATATTTTTTAGAAGCACAATTGAAATTTATCTAATAATTTTGAATATGCCACTGTTATTATGGTGTATTATGGAGTCTTATTAGACTTAATAATTGAGTTAAAATTAGCACTGTTCATCCAGGTTTCGACCCGGAAACACGGGTGTACCCAGACTGGAACCCGGATTTGAAACCCGGGCCGGATCCCGGGCCGGGTTGACCAGGGTCAGATGCGGGCCGAAATCCGGATGAATCCGAATTTTGAAACCCGAAAATCAGGGTTCCGAGTTGTACCCGGGTCTTTTTTTTTTTTTTTTTTTACATAAGCTTTTTTATTATTAATTAGACTTCAAAGATTGTCTCCATTTGGAATTTCAAATCATATTCTCAATAGAAAACCAATATAAATCTCTTTCATTCTTCTTAATACAACATAAGCCTATAAACAATTAATTAACTTTTTAACTAAATGCTTTTAAAAAAAAAATCAATATTCATCATGTAAAATGCATGCAACATACACGATGCAATTCACTACATATTACATTGTTTGAACTAATTTGCTAAGAATATTACAAAACACATACGTTGCTTTAATCAAACTCTAATACACAACAAATTGTTTGCAAAAAATCAAAAAAAAATTCATCAATTAGCTCTTCTTCCAACAATCAAAGGATAGTGGTTTTGATAAGCTCTCTTGGCTAAATCAGAAATTAGTATTTCATGGTGCGACCTGTATATAACCAGAATTGATGAGCATTTGCGAGAAATCAAGGTAATTGTAATTTCTAAGTAGAGTAAATCCATAGATGACAACAAGAATTCTGAGTAAATTCCCATAAACTGCATACCAGTAATAAACTCCAATGGAGATATGGTCTGGATAACGCAATACCCTCACATTTTAAGGCAAGAGATACCGCCTTGTAAAGAAGTATGTAAATCTGCATGGTTATTACAAATTGTTAACTGCAAATTATTTACAAATCCACTCAAAATAATAACCTTGGCCCAATCAACCAAGAAAACAAAAACACTCAAAAGTATGGCATCAACCACAATCCCAGGTTGATGAGAAATAAAGAAGGAATAAGAAATACAAAGAAGAAGCAAAAATGGTTCACACTCCAGAGTGTGTCCATTATAAGTACAAAAATAACAGGATAGTTTATTAATTACTAGTAAGCTCATCCCGTGTAGTTAATCTACTCTTCACTGCCACTGGCAAATCAATAATACTAGTGAAGGTACATGGTTATCCAACATCATAAGGCAGAATAAGACATAGTTGAACATGAGTGAAACTGCCTAAATTTTAATACTTTCAAAACTATATATTATAGTAAATAGATAAAGGCAACAACTTTATTCTCCTTTACATCTTCGGTCTTACTTGAAGAAACTTATTCAGAAACTATGACTATTAGGAAAAGAACATTAAGTGGGCAAAAACTCCTAACCTAGCAACTTAGGTGATCCCATAGCCCAAATAGGCTTTTTGTATGTAACTTGTGTCCAAATGTGTATTATGGCAGAAGCATAGTTCCAGGCAGCACTCATGCCTAGCCCACCATGCTTGGGATTGCAAAAAAGCCTAAACGACTTTTGCAGTTACTTTTATGAAATTAACACCATTCCAAAAAAACTCACAATGGCTCTCAGCTTGTAATATCATATGTTCAACATAATTTACCCGCTAGCTACATGTGAGTACGTACTGAGTATATCCAAATTAATAGTCATGAAGTGATGATGGCTAATTAAGTATATATATTAGCTAGACAGGGTGCGGCTGCCTAGCTAGCTAAAAGTTATATATATATATATATATATATATATATATATATATATATATATATATATATCCCCTTATACTTAAAAGCGGCTATATGCAAATGAACAGGAATGAATAGTTGACACTTTCCGAGCCGCTTAGCCCCTGTGTGACCTGTTGTAATTACGGTTGTGCCCCCTTGTGTTCTGCTTTCCGGTTTCTTTCACAGCTTTTCCCCGCACATTACCAAAAGGCCTCTCTTTTGGTTTGGGGAGAGAGAGAGAGGGAGTTTCCAATCGTGCGTGGGGGAAGGGGGAGGTGCTATGGGTGGTTGGAAGAGCATGGGGTAGTCGCCGGAGGAAGGGGAGTTCAGTGGTGGTGGTACGGTGGCGTGGGGACGGCGTACGGTGGCGGAATGGTGGAGAAACCGTATGAGACCCATTTGGGAGAGGAGGTTGCGGGGAGAAGAGGGCTTCCATGGGGGCTTCGACGGTGGCTTGGGTCCATGGGAGTGGTTGCCGGAGGAAGAGGAGCTCGGTGGTGGTGGTGTGGTGGTGTGGGGACGGCGTACGACGGCGCTATGGTGGAGAAACTTTGTGAGACCCATTCCCTAGAGGAACCCAGAAATTTCGAAAAAAACTCTTCTCCTTCGTCTTTTCTACTTTCAATTTTCTCTATAATTTATATTGTGCATGATGGTGTGAATCTTTTTTATGCAAGCATGTGGAGGCTAAGTTGTATGTGGGTTTCTTGACGATCTTGGGAATGGGCTCTGTTTGTATGAGGCGGTGCCTGCAGTGAGTGAGAGACAGACGAGAGAGAGGGATTTGTTATTGCAATGAAGGCAATCTTGGTTCCTGGTTGTAAACCAGTACTAACACCAGCTTGGGTAACTTCTCAAATATTGCTTCTGACTTTCATAATCTATTATTCATCCTAAATTGTGTGTTGTGGTAAGAGAGATTTCTTGAAGAGGAAATTTATAACTCGCTATTAGTCTAGATTCAGTAGCTCTTGAAGCCAATTCAATTTTATTGCTATTTTCTTTACTTCAAAAATAGTCATGCAAAAGCTCTTGAATATGCCTCTGTAATGCTTTCGTTTGCTATTTTTCTTGTCTTTCTCTTTTCTTTTCTTTTTTTATCAAGCTTCCGAGTGTATTCCTAGGACTCAATGGAAACCACCTCTTCACGGTGGATGGTGGCTAACTCGATGGAAACTCTGCTAAGAGGCTTCCAATTCTTCACCTAGGATTATTCACATTCGACGGAAACCAACTTTAGAATTTTGATCGACAGAATCTTTACCTAGGTTTTCTCTCTCACCATGCTCTCTCTCTCTCTCTCTCTTAGCTTGTCTCTCTTTTTGTTTTCATTTTTGTTTTTGCCTGATCTGCTTGTGATCTGATGGTTTTTGTGGTTTGATGGGTTTTTTGGTTTTTGTGATATGATGATTTTTTTTGGTTGGGGGATTAACCATGCATGTTACAAAGTTCCAATTGGGTTGGAGGATGATTTTAAGGGTCTTGTTGACATTGTGAAGCAAAAAGCATTTTATTTTCATGTTCCCAATGGGTCAGTTTCTATGGATATGATATTTGTTTTGTTTTATCTTTATTTCTATTTTTTTTTTTTTTTGTTCTTTTTAGACATGGCCTTATATTTCCAATCATACTAATTTTTATTGCATATTGCACTGAAAAAGTAGTTATTGAAGAAATGCATGTCGATATGGCGGAGAACTTCGTTGCATAAAATAGACGTGAACTAATAGAGGTTGTTTTTGAGGTTGATGATAAACTTGCTGAGGCATTTCTAAATGATGAGCCTGTATCGCCTACTAAACTTGAGGTTTGTCGGTATGCTTTATAATATTGATTTAGAACCTGTCTACATGTGCTTTTGGAAGCTTTGGGCTTCAAGAATTTGTGAACCTAGGGTCTAGAATTTCTGAAGAGTGGTTTAAGGTTTAAGGTTTGTAGATTGAATTTTGATGGATAAAAGACTAGCTTAGACTCTAATAAAATCCAAGAATTTTAGAAACCCTAGAATACTTAATACATGACCTTTAAATCCATACAGTCCTTGCGAATTACACATGTCAATTCTGAAATCACTTTAAAGGAAGCAATTTGACACTCATTTCATGGCTTTCTTAGATTTGTTTTATGGAACACTAATTCCATTTGCAATCTTTGCTGGAAATAGGCCATAGAGTAAGTCTATAGTTGACTAAGATTATCACAAATACTGACTTATTAGCTGACTAACATTCTTAGTTATGAAAAAAATATAAGAAAAAAAAATCACATCACCTTCAAATAAAAAGTTCATGGAAAGTCACTCCCAGAATTTTTCCTGCACATTGTTCTTGTGGAGATCATGTCCCCATAGAAGTAGCCATTACTTTTGGGAATTGTATTTGCCAAAAGTTCCCGTATTATTGTAGTATGTAAGATTTTTTGAGAGATGGGAATCCCGGGATTGTATTTTTACGGTAGTAAGGAATTAGGATGCCGATTCTTTCTGTGGAAATCATTTCTCACAAGATACCAACTCATTGTGTGGATTTAACTATGATCTGTCAAGACTCTTTAACTTGCACTAATACCTTGTCTGGAATCTCTATTTTGTTATTCAATCAATTAATGCTTATTTTGAACTTTTCCTATTTCTTGTAGTAAAAACATAATTGAAGATGAACTGATGACTACGGCATAATATGCATGAAAATATACCTGCAGTATACTGAAATGAAGTAATTTTCTATGTTCTAAGCTATTACAGTTTTAATACCAATGTCTTTATGTTGTATGTAATGAACACTTTAATTAATTTGTACTATTATCTTATTCTACAGTGAACTTTTATATTTTGGTAAATCTTTTTTTTTTTTTTTCCAATTGGGCAAACGTGCCTTGCACGTTGAGCCACTGCTAGTATATATATATATATATAGCTAAAAGTTATACATGTGAGTACGCCTCATTCATTGCCCACTTGCAAACCAACTTGCAAATCTATGATATATATCCTTCCAACTCATGCACAACATGTAATATTGCATATAAAAAAAAAACAATATAAAGAGGCTAAGGCGATCGACCAGGATATTAATTTGGTGCTGCACACCTGATGATCTGCTTCTACAAGTTGAGTTATATATTAATTAATTAAAGCCAAGTTGCAGTGGCGCAGCTTTGCAAAAACGACATAAATAGGTGTAGCCTCTACATTACGCAAGAAGAAAACACTTACTTTGAATTGTTTTCTGCATGAATGGGAAGAGAGACTCACAACAGTCTCTGTTGAAGATGAAGCTAGATGATCATCTAAAAAAATATTAAAAATGAGTTAGATAGATAATAAACGAAGATAGATAGATATTAAAAAAAATATTTCAAGTTTCAAACTTACCTTCAAGGTCCATCAACTGTACGTATTTTTCCAATTCCCGAATGTCGATAGGTTTGGTCCTTAACTAATTTTGGGTGCAAATGAGGGCTTCGACAGTTTTTGAAGACAATGAACTCCTAAAAGGATCCAATATGTGTCCTCCAATACTAAATGCAGACTTCGAGGCAACAGTGAAAATGGGGGTGGCTAATACATCGCGTGCTACCACAGCAAGGACAGGATAATTAGTGGCATTAACTCTTCACCAATCTAAGACATCAAAACCAAGAGAGTCATTTACACACGTCTCAGACAAATATCTCTCTAGCTCCGATCTAAACTCCATAACACCCCGCTCCTCAAGGAATTTGGTAAACATGATCTTAAATTTAGTCGGAGGCGGTGTCGGCTCATTAGAACTCTCCCCACTAGTAGTGTTTGGCCTCCCTTGAGCCACATTAGAACTCCCTCCACTAGCCACACGAAATGTGTTATATTGCTCGATTAAGCGGCCTAAAAGGAGTTTAACCTTGTCTTCTATCTTATCCGCCAACTCATACCCTTTGCACTTTTGCAACCAAAACTTCATTGCCATCATTTTGTATCGTGGATCAAGCATAAAAGCAACATATATCATCAAGTTAAACCTATTTGTGCTACCCCAATACTTGTCATACTTACTTATCATATTTATGCTCATAGTACTAGTGATAATATCACTACTCAAGCACATATCATTTAATGTATCTTCAATTGTGCAAAGTTACTCAAAATATACATTAGCTATCACATACAAAGAACCAAAAATGCTCAATGTAACATCATAAAAAATTTTCAGCAACTCTACAAAAATCCGTGCATTTTTCCAATCATCACTAGTGGGATTCACAAATTGTTCATCCACAAAAACATATTGTTCAAATGCTTGTTTATGATTTTCAGCGGTACTCAACATCAAATATGTGGAGTTCCATCTAATAGGAGCATCCAGGCAAATCATTCTCCCACTGATCTTTTCCTTTACCTCACAAGTCTTGAACTTCGCAAATCTTGACGGTGAAGATTTCACATACTTAACGGCATCTCTAATCTTTGTTACAAATTCATAAACATCCTTCAAGCCGTCCATAACAATCAGATTCAATATATGGGCAGCACACCGCATATGAAGAAATTCACCACCCAATATAATACAATCATTGTCTTTTATTCTTCTCCTCATGTAATTAACAACAACATCATTTGAGGATGCATTATCAACTGTGATGGTCAGAATTTTATCAACACCCCCATTCATGCAATCCCAAGTCTAACACCCTCCCAATAGTTTCGCCTCTATGGTCAGGAATTTGGCAAAACTTAAGTATTTTCTTATGCAATCTCCAATTGCAATCAATAAAATGTGCGCTAATACACGTATAGTTCATATTTTGCACCGATGTCCAAGTATCGGTGGTAAGACAAATTCTTTGACCATCCAACAATTTCTTTAACTTTATTTTATTTTCGTTATATAGCTTAATACAATCATTTTTTAAAATAATTCGGGATGGCAAAGTAAATCGAGACTCTAAATCAGTCACGAACTCAACAAACCTTTCATGTTCCACTAGCCTAAAAGGCAATTCACACCTAATGAAAAACTTAGCGGTTAACACCCTAAGTTTTTCTGCATCATACTTCACTATACCTTGTGGACTACACAATCTTCCCTCCACATACCTCCTAACGCTAGATGATTGATTTTTTCCAACTCCTTTATGTCTAAGAGGGGAAGTTTCACATGCATTTTGGAGGTGATGTAGCATAGATGAAGTGTCATTCTTGTAGTGGCAACTGTATAGCTTAGCGCAATAATTGCATTGAGCTTTTGTGTTATCGTGGTCAATAGGTTGCACTCTAGTAAAGTGTTCCCAAACTACCGATTGGTTACTAGGTGTTTTTTTTTTATTTCTTGGGTAAAGGTGGGATGGAACGGGTAGTCTGTTGTGTATATGTGGATGAATGAGTTGGAAGACTCTCATACTCCTCCACATCCACTGGAATAGACAAGGAGTGACCACCAACCCCTTGGGTTGTAATGACATTACAACTCACAGAATCTTCTTCCATCTGTTATTGAGTAATAAAAAACACCAAACACAACATAATAAATAATCAAACACTAATATAATCTGGATTCTAATGATTAACACTCAACATAATGAACTCTAGTCTCAATAGATTTCATATTGAATATGTTATTGGTTTGTGCTTAAATGAAATAAATAACCAGACAATTCATGTTTCTCAAATACACATATATATTTCATAAAACAGATATACATTACATTATATATGTGAGATAAGCAAGACTGCATGCATACAGTGATTATTCAATGCTGAAGCTAATCTTAATGACGGGTAATTATTTATAAATATGAAATTTTAACTACAAATCAACACATCAGTATAGTATAACTCAAATAACTATTGTTGGGATTCAGGTGGGAGCTGTGCCAAATATAACTAAAATAATTTCTCAAATGCAGTATAGTATGTGTTTGCAACCTACATGTAAATGTCATGTGATATGCGTTCTAAGCAGGCACATGCTTGATTCTTACCTCAGAAATAACAGAGAGAATGGGTAGAATTTCTTAAACAGATATAAGTTGATTAAAGACAGATGATGCTTCCTCTTGGTGCAGTTTTTTATTCTTGTCTGGGCTGACACCACCTCCAAGTCCCTACAGAAGGAATCATTTGAATTTTGTAGACACTTAAATTTATTTGGAAAAATGTAATGATAAGGTTTGATCTAGCTATTAATTTAAAAATAGAAAAGAAAAGGAACAAAAAAAGTCTCTGACTTTCCGTTGCCGTGGATTTCAATAGATCAATGAGATCATCGATCGATCATGTAAATCTTTTTGTTTTATCTTTAAATAAACTAATCTGAAATTTGATTGATCCAGATTCAGCATCATTCACTTGGACTTTTCTTAATTTTCCTGGTAAATAATTTAACTAGAGGAGTCATATATATGATGATAGCAGCTAAATTCACTACTGCCATGCATGGTCGACCAACAAACAAATAAAAGTCAGTAAAAGAGGCATGCATCTCCTAAGTCCTAAGATAATAGCTAGCTAGCCATATGTGAAATTATTACTTTTCTAAAGAATATAAAGATAAATTTAATTATTTATATTATATTCTTAATATTATATATATTAAAGAGATCAATTTGTATATATGTATCAAAATTATGTTGCATCAAGTCGGGTTATAATCATAGAAATTACACAAAGCATAAATGAAAGAAGCTCACATAACTAAATTTCCCTAAATTTCTTTCTAAATCTCTAACAAAATCTCACTTGGTGAAACCCTAGAGTCCTAGACTAACGATTATAAACTCTCCTAAGTTATAAGTCAACTTTTACCAATACTGCCATATAAACCCATCTTATACACTGCCATATAAACCCAGATCAGGCCGAGTCCTAGACTAACGGTTGTGAACAAAAATTTTTATCTTGTAGCAACCAGATCATATATAGGCAGAAACTAAACTTTTCTCTCTTGAAAAACCAAACCTAGAAATCCAATGTAGAGGGAGAGAGAGACAGATAGACAGACTCACGGGATCACGATGGAGGCAGGGACTTAGGAAAAGGCCGATGGCGAAGGAGATGCGGCGGCGGCGATGGGGTCGCGACGAGGAGGCACAAACTTAGGGTTTTACTTTCTGAAGCAAGCATAACGAGAGAGAGAGAGCGAGAGAGATAGACTCGAGGGGTGGGTTTCATTTTAGGAAGTGTAAGACCCGGGTACCGAGTTTAAAACCCGATACCCAGGTATGTAACCCGTATCCGGACCGAATAGGTCCGGATTTTTCAACCTGGGTTCTGGCCCGGATTTGATCCGGGCCGAAACCCGGAACAGGAATCCGGTTTTCCAGGTTCCGGACCGGGCCGAAAAAAAAAAAAAAAAAATCGGCCCAGTTGAACAGTCTTAGTTAAAATCCATTTAATGTTTATGAAGCAAGTAGCCTCATATATGTTGGATAATAGGCCCAAAAAATTATATAAAAGTCTATAAATATTTATTGGAGAATTTAAGCTTATTTTGGACTCAAGACCCATTCGAACTTATTAGATATTTAGCTCATGAAAATACAAGTTCCTAAGAATTTAAATGGATGCCCATGGGGGTTGCTCGATGCCCACAAAAGGCCGAATGGAAAATTCTAAAACCCATGGACATTAGACACAACCCGAGTACTTATAAATACCCAGGCCCTACGTAAAGCCCCTCATGCACATTGCATTTCAACATCACACATTAAGGTTGCCGCAAAAGTTAGAGAGACTTTGGGCTCGATTCGACAATTTTAGAATGTTTTATAATTTTGCAAATAATAGTAAAATAGTCTGTAAATAATAATAAATTTGTTTAAATTAAGATATTTTATTGTATTTTGAGAAATGAGAGAGAAAAACTGAATAAAAATATTATAAAGTTAAAAAATTATTTAAAAATTATTTTTTAATATTATTTTTGTTTTAAAATTTGAAAAATTTGTATTGATTTTTGTGTTTTGGTTTGAAGTTTGTAAAAGTTATAATGATTAGATAATTGATTAAATGAAAATTTCGAAAATTTGAAATTAAAAAGTATTTTACGTTTGAATAATATTTGAAAAAGAAATTGTAGTTTTGAGAATTTATCATCTCATCTCATTACCCAAATGTACTCATTCAACCATGCAGAGCCATCGACCTCCAACTCCATCAGCAATGGACAACTGAAATATGAAATATGAAGTTGTGGCCGACAATGGGTTGATAAGAGGGCAAAGCTAACAATGGGCTAAATATGATCTTGGTTAACTATAGGATAAAAATCAAAAGGCCAAAAATGATTTTGGGTCTTCAAACAATACTCACAATAGAGAAAACCCTAAAAAGTCTCATAGGTAATAAAGGTATTCCAGAGTCATGGATTTTAGACTAAACATGGTTGAACGATAAATGACATTTCATGGGAGGTAAGGCTAATGTAATAATGCCAAGTTACATTTAGTGGAATCGCATCCTTTCCAGCTTCAGTAAGTCCAATTGTGAAGAGGAAGATCAAAAGTGCACGTCTTGTAGTTTATCTTTCACACTTCTAGCACGTTCATTTGGTTCCTATCATACACAGAAAGAGCTAGTCACACTGTAGAAATGCTTGTCCTAAGCCTCTATTTATATTGTAGGCATTGGTGGTCCAACTCGTGTGCTCCCATGGTCCACTATGTAGATGAGACTTTTGGCACCAATACCACTGTAGTGCACATCAGCACCACCAATACAGTGGTAAGCGAGCAATTGAGGGGGTGAAAAGAGCGACAAGTGGTGATTTCACATTATATCATAGCAAAGGTCATAAGTTCGAACCTTAATTTTACATTTCACCTCAACATTTAAATATACCACGTGTTGTACCTATTTATTGAACGAGAATTTGCTAATGGAAGAGTTAAAAAAATAGTCCACAAAATCGAACTTGGCATAAGCTAATGGCTCTGATACCATGAGAAATTATCATAGAAGACAATAACTCAATTCCTTTTACCAACTAATTAAAGAATGTATAAAGTAACCTTGACACCTTTCGAGAAAACACTGAATATAAGATCAAATTGGAGGAATGTATCCCACAGTGCACCAATGGCAAAAACCATTGGGAAAACAATCTTACATTTGGAAATCAAACTAGATGAGTTGTTTGTATTGTTCAAAGGGGAAGATTGGAGGTGGGGGGTGCCAAGGGTCTCAAGATTTAGTGGAATCACATCCTTTCCAACTCCAGTAAGTCCAATTATGAAGAGAAAAGTCAAATGTGCACGTCTTATAGTCCATCTTGTTCACCTCTAGCACGTTCATTTGTTTCCTATCATACACAAAAAGAGCTAGTCGCATTGTAGAAATGCTTTTCCTAAGCCTCAATATATATTGTAGTTGACATTGGTGGTCCGACTCATGTGCTTCCATGGTCCATAGTGTATATGAGACCCTTGGCACCAGTACCACTGTAGTGCACATTAGCACCGCCACCATCATGGTAAGTGAGCAAGTAAGGGGTAAAAAGAAGGACAAGTGATGATTTCACAATATATCATAGTAAAGGTTCTGAGTTCAAACCTTAATTTTATATTTCACCTTACCATTTAAATATTCCATGTATTGTGTCTACTTATTGAACGAGAATTTGGCTTATATGTGTGTGTGAGAGAGAGAGAGAGAGAGTAATAAGGATACAAAATAAATAATAAAAAGCAACATCTTCCTATTAACTTAAAATTTTGAGACAAATGGTGGTTTTGCACTAAAAACTATCCAATTGTTGTCCACAGCAAAACCAGAGAGACCAAACACCTTCATTGTGCCGGGGATCATCCACGTGCTACCTAGCAATATATCCTTGTTGCACCATCGTAGAAGCACAACATTTGGTGCCACCCACCACATAAGCTCTTCCCTTAGCAAAGTTTAGCACTACCCACCTCGGACACCGCATCGCACCACTCACCTCAACCATAGTATGTGTATCCTTATTCAGTTGCACCAATAGAAAGCAACTAGGAAGCACAATAAGTCAACACCATGTATATCCTCACATTTTCCTCAAGCCAAGCTGCTGCCCAGCCACAATAAACTATATATCTTGGACAATTGCTAGTTACTCTCACCCACTGCCACTCCTCACCAAAAACATGAGGCTAAGTCACATGGCTACCCCTACGTATGACCATTTTTTTCCTTCTAAGGCTAAAAACTTGTAAACTGTGTAGGTCTATGAGTTTCCATGTGTAAAGCTTGATCATTTTAAGTCAAATTAGGTAAATTTCCATGCCTTTATGTGGTTGTAGTCACAATTAATACTCTTAGGGTAGTGTCTTATGAATGATTGTTTTGCACCATAGCGATTATGTTTAGGTTTATGGGTACGTAGGTTTTAAGGACGATGTGCAGATAAATCATTTTTGTGTCTTGTTATCTTATGGTTGATGATTAAAGTCGAGAGAGATTAGATTTTTGAACGTAATAATATTTTTAGGGTTTGATTATATAATTATTTGGGAATGGTAATATTTTAGGGTTATAAGGATGTTATTTTATAAAAATAGAGGATATTTAAAGATTTAGTATTTGATTAGAATGTGCATGCTTAATTAGGATTGCGTATGATTAGAAATTGATGTAAGTTACGTGTCTATTTTAATAGGTAATTGATCATGCGGTAGAAATATTGGATTGGCCCAACAAGGTAATTATGCATTTAAGTAGTTAGTATGGTAAACAACATGTATTTTCTAAAAAGAATATATATGACCCCTCATTGGAAGTACCTTTTTACATACCCAAATTATGAATGATGTGATTGTTTAGTGCCATGATAGATCATAAATGCAATGATTTTACGCATAAATATATGATGACTGATATATAAAGGCCTATGTTATGACAGTGGAGACAATATCACTAGGTAAGGACATGTTGCATTGTCAAGAAGAACATACTAGTAGTGCACTTAGTATTGTCATCCATATGTATGGATTCCTAACCCACTCCCACGATTGGAATTAGAATTTTCAAATTTCACTAACTCTAATTCATTGGGGTTAACAGTAGGTACCGACCAATAAGAAAAGTGAAAGGCAAATTGAAGTGTCATGCACAACTCATGTTTGTGTATATTTATGTATTTACATTATGAGAAATTATTCTTACACCCGGCTAGGGTACACCCAGCGTACCCGTGATGTCCACGTCAGCCTTATTGAAATGGTGCGTTCGCAGCACTACCTCACTTGTTTTGATTTCCTCCGAATTCCACTAATGAAGTATCAGCCCCCTTTTCGCCATTCTGTGTTCTTCCCGATTCCTCAGCTCGAAACCCACCAGGTGATTGCACTGGTTCTTCCCGATTCCTGAAGTCAAAACCCCACCAAGTTGATATCGGCCATGGATCCCCGCACGATACACAACAACCATCCTACCAAGTCGAAAGCGGCCATGAAAACAAGCTGCCCCACCGACGTGCAGGAAGACGAAAGGGAGGTACTCTCTTCTTGATCTCATCTCAATGTTCGCATGCCCTAATCCTATTGGTATTGTTTATTCAACCTGGTTCATTTTGATGTTCCCAAAATTATCGAATCAAAGGAAGATACACATGATTTCAAATCCTAAAAACCCTAACCCTAACCCTAACCCTAATGGGACATTTCGAAATTCTTTTAGATTCGAAATAGCACTTCTTCTAGATTCGAAATTGCACCTGATTTCGAAATCCTTGTAGATTCGAAACCCTAACCCTAATTGAAATAGCACTTCTTCTATACTTTGTTTTTGTTAGAGTTCTTGATTGTTCCTTTTTTGTTTGTTTGGCTTAATAGTGGAAAAGATTCACTCTGATATAGCAATTATCCACGAGATTCACTCTAAGATAGCAATTATCCATGGGTTCCTCTTTTTTTTGAGTTAGGAAATTAAGTGCATAAACTGAGAACAAAAACCAGAAAGCGTTTTAAACTATTAACTAATTGGAAATTTGCACATTATGATTGGTGCCTCAATGGTATGATTGGTGGTATAAGGAGTGTTAATGGGTTCCTCTTTGTGCAGATTTCATAAAATATGTTCACATTATATTTGTTCTGTGAACAATACACTGATATAGGGAGTGTTAATGGGTTCATTAACACTGACTTGATTTGCACTATGACTTCATTAACACTGACTTGATTTAAACTATGTGCACATTATATTTGTTCTGTGAACAATTTCATGGGAGTGTTACTAAGAGAAGAGACAACTAGAATTATGACTTGATTTAAAGAATCATGCTACTTGATTTAAAGTATCTGTTAATTTTTTTTTCAAATGTGGGTTTTATTGTTTTGTATAGGACTATGGGTCATCCACCACAGACTCTTTGGGTCAACCATTATGCTTCTGTGAAGTTGAAACCCAACTGAGAAACTCATCTACTACAAGAAATCCAGAACGACCCTTCTTAGGGTGTCCTAACTACAACACAAAGGTAACTATATTTATGTTTAATAAAAATTTTAATATTATGTGCATCTAACATATTTCCAAGATATGTTTAAAATGATTAGGGATTACCATATTATAAGTATTTCAAGTGGGTAGAGGAGGATCAATACAGAAAGTCCGATCTTCGAGAGTACCACAATGAATTGTTAAGAACCAAGAAAGAGCTGAAATGTATACTCGACGATATCAAAAAGAGCAAGATTGATCTCCGTAAGAGAGCGGATGAGATTGAGATGAGAGAGATAGCTCTATCCAATAGAAATGAGGAGGTTGTAAACAAGGAGTTGGCGCTTATTGTACGCGAAGCTGAAATAAGACGTTCACGCACACTACTCCGAGTGTATTGGGCTTGAGCATTTGTTGTAACATATTACTTGTCTTGCCCATAAGTGATTTAGAATTAGTGTTAGAAGTTAGTTGTTTTATTTTTATGTTAATGACTTGTGGAAGAAACTTTGCAGTATCTGTGTGGGCTCGTGGGGCACATTCTTCACCCTGGAATCAATTTATGTTTGGAAAAAATCAGAGATACAAAACTCTTTCAATCTGGCATAGCCCGTGGGGCACATGGAATATCAGGTCCGAACCTAATTGATTTAAATTTGTGCCTCATTCAACATTACAATTCAAAATTAAACAAGTCTGGATAAACGAAAACAATTATAAGCTTACAACCTGGTCCTCATTCAACATTACAATCCAAAATTAAACAAGTCTAGATAAATGAAAACAAATTTAGCATTACAAACTGGTCCTCATTCAACATTACAATCCAAAATTAAACAAAAAAGAAGAAGATGAAGTCGGTTAATTTGGCACCATCAGTAAACAACCTGGTCCAAATTTATTCGTACATCCTGCACCACGATATTTTTACAAGATGCCCACATATTTATCTCTTCTAAACTACTTACCTCCTAACTATATAGACTTTTAGAACAAAGGAAATATAAAATCTCATAAATATCTCATAAATAAATTGTTCCATGTGTCCATCAATTACACTATCCCATAAATAAATTGTTCCAAATACATTCAATGCATATAAATATTCTAAGTATTAAAAGTATTTAAATTAACACTCATTTTCTCGGTTGTGGCACTCATCAAACCCAAGCTGCACTGGTGAGAGCTCATCCATCCCAAGTTGCACCGGTTGTGATTGTTCCAATCCAAATTGCATCTGTAACAGATAATAGTAATTATTGTGATCCCAATATTAGTAGACACAACACTAATATGTAATTATTTAAGATTTCTTACACTTTGTGAAGTGGCAAATAAATTCCTACAAGTACCCAAGGCTGGTGTATCTCCTCCATCTCGCTAATCAAATCACACAAAAGAAAACACATTTGTCAATCTTTGCAATCACTAAATTTAGCATAAACATGTAAGTAAAAAAAAAAATCCACCTGTTTGTGCTTCCCCTTAACTAATGCTTTCTTCGTCTTCACTTTAACTTTTCGTATGCATTTCTCCATCACTGATGCTTTTCTCAACGATGGGAGTCTATCTTTCCCTCTCATAGCTAGTGGACTGAGTACTTGCTTTGAACTACCAGTTGTGTCTTTTGCCGTACAACCAACATTAGAACCTGTGACCATCATCAATGTGGGTTCTTGGTTGTTACCATATAAGTCAATCATCGCAAATAACTTATGTATTGCATTCTCAGTAAGCTTTTCTGAACCCGTTGCAAGAGTAATCATCTTATAACAAATATTTAATAAACTTGAATATCAGTTAGCATGCTCGTTGATCCCCACCATCAAAGCTGTTGTGGATTAACGTATATATCCTTTTGATGTCCTTCCTCTATCGCTCTAAAATGTATCTATCTGGCACAAATTTAACCTCGTTACATTTGAATACTGCCAAAATATGCCTACACAATATCCCCCCATTTGAAATAACCCACACGAACACTTTGCAGCTGTATCTCCCTCAAAATTCCACATAGAAGGTAATCGGCTTTGTGAACTCTTCCACAGAAATCTCATCCTCTATGCGATAGGTCTTTACTCCACCATCACTCCTAAGTAACTTTGGATTCATATCAATAATGCCGATAATTTGCTGTTGAACTTTCCTGAATTTAGCATTCGTATACAATTCTTGAAATCTTTTTTCAATTGATGATCTAGATATACATGGAATTGTGACACTAAATGAGTGGAAGTTTGTGGCAATTTCATTCTCAATTTTCTTTTTCAAAGCGCTATCAAACTGGTTAATAAACTCTTTCAAGTTTGTCTTAACATGAACATAACCGTCAAAAAAAGTATTTATACTCTCACTCCGCTAAATTGTACTCATTCCAGCCCAAAATAAGTTTTTTAGGAATGTTGGTACCCAATGGTCATGCTCGACATATAAACTTTGCAGCTATGCATTCTCCTGTCAGTTGTACGTGGTGATGAGTTGATCCCAACTTTGTTCAAACTCTTCAACACTTTGGCTGTCATACACACATTTTATCAATCCCGCTTTCATTCTATTTTTGTATGAAGCATGGGAGCTAAGCTTTTCAGGAACTTTCTTCAGTATATGCCACAAACAAAATTGATGTCGGCTTTTTAGAAATACAATGGCAATTGCATTTTACATCGCCTTATCCTGATCTGTGATAATAGCTCTCGGAGCTACACCATCCATACACTGCAACCAAGTCTGGAATAACCAGACAAATGTATTTGTATCCTCATCGGATATCAGCCCTGCACCCAACAAAATGGACTGGCCGTGGTAGTTTACACCAACAAATGGTGCAAAGGGCATCCCATATCTATTCTTTAGATTTGTAGTGTCAAATGTGACCACATCACCGAAATACTGATATGCTGCCCTACTACGGGGGTCTGGCCAAAATATATTTTTCAACCTTCCGTCATCATCTAAATCTATCAATGCAAAGAACCCGGGATTTTTGTACTGCATCCTTAAGAAATACTCTCAAAGCGCTCCAGCCCCACCTTTCCCAAGTCGCAGATGTCTTGCCTTGTCGATATAATTTCGATAATCCTTTTCCAAAAATGGAAGGTTCTCGAATCCACCCGCGCCAACGACAAGAGATCTAAAACACTTGTTCATCTGAATGCCAGCCAAATCGTTTGTATCTAGAACTCTTTTTACGGAGTCACTAACTTCTCTATTACATCGGAAGAAGCGGGATTTAGTTGGACTGAGACTGTGGTTATGGATATTATAAACTATTGTCAACCTAAACTTTTCTTCAACTTTTAAGGCATTAATTTTTGTCTTACATTATGTCTTTCCTGTCGGTTGCGGTCTAGCAACATTCAACGTTCTATTACGGGCCTTCCCACTACGGACACAACCAAGGGTGGCATATCTCACATTGCCATTGTAACACCCCCTTCCCGTAGGTTAGGAGTGTCACGTGTTTTTCATAAAATAAACCCGGCAAGAGATCTCATATTTAAGAAAACAATTTTAGGATTTATTTCATAAAACTTGTTTGATAAAAGTCTTCAAAAACTTAAATGAATAAACTGAATAAAAAGTCGTGTCATAAAGCAATAAAATAAATTTCTTCTAAAAGGTCTGAAACTAAAAATATCTGCTCCTTCTAATCCTGGCCTGTCTGCTCGTAATCATCATCATCGCCTGGGTGGTTTAAAAAAATGAAAACAAACTAAAATGAGTCGAATACTCAGTAAGAAATCCATCACATTGTTAACATACTAAACATAAGGTTTTCATAAAAGTTTTTCATGCTGAGAGTTTAAAATTCATGACTGTTCATACTGATGTTTATGCTATGCATGACTGATTTATCTGAATTAACTGACTGATCTGACTTAACTGACTGTTCTGATTTAACTGACTGTTCTGATTACTGACTGAACTGACTGGCCAACACACTTAACCCTGTGTCCGAGGTTGTGCACCGGCCCCACGTCCCGCGGTCGCGAAGGGAGCCGCTGATAGTATTCTGGCATACTATAGTGGACCACGCTTGAGTCCGTGGCTTGCACATCCACCCTGATCTGAACTGTATTGGTACTATGCATCTGAATGGCCATCTGATTAACTGAACTGATCTTATCTTGCACTTGAACTTAAGATAGCTTATGTGTCTTATGACCATGAGATGCATGACATAATACATACATAATTATAATTTCTGAATCTGAACATGATGCGGAATGACATGATTATGCTATGTTGGATGACATGTTTGCATATGACATGAGTGGTACATAAAAATTGGCTATCAATGAACTGGCTTGAATAATACTTAAATATAAACTGAACTGTAATGATCCTAATTTATGATCAAATTACTTACCTTGCTGCGCTTCTTCTTGAATCTCAAGTTATAACTCATCACCGAGAAGAGTACGCGATGGGGGATTGGCTGGACCTGGAGGTCTCGGCCAGGGGTGGGTTTTATAGGCAAGGAAAAGGGTATTGTGACCATAAGGAGATGGGATAGGATTTGGAGTTGAGAGCTTGGTTTCCTAATAGGATTTGGAGTTGAGAGTTTGGTTTCCTAATAGGATTTGGAGTTATTAATTAGAGGATAAGGATGAGGCTTATGGGTGGAGATAGGGAGAAATAATGTTTAAATTCAAATAAAACTCTAGACTATTGTAAAAATAGGGTCATAATAAAATAATAAAAATAAAATGATAATAATCTTATTAAAAGAACAAATGTAAAATCTGATGATAATAATAATAATAATAATAATAATAATATTATAGCTATAAGAAAATACATAAAATGTATCTATAGCCTAATATTAGGGTCGGGTTGTTACAGCCATCCTCTCCCTTCTCAATCCTTCTTGTCATCACTCCAAGCCCGGATTTCTTAGCATATAGCTTATAATAACTCGTTACTTCTTCAAAACCATTAAACTCCATCCCCGACTTTGGCTCCTCAATCGTATTACCACCAACTTCATCCTCTAACTGAGATGTTCCGGCAATGTCATCCTCAGTTTCTCATGAATCTGATATATCTTCATCTCCATCTCCATCTTCAACTCTAGAGGAGGTACATGGAATATCAATTTTCCTACACTCGGGTGTTTCTTCTACACCAACTCTTCTGCTCGTAGCGGAACTTGTAGTCATGTTTTGTGTTAGGTAACCAGCATTTTGCAAAAAGAAAAAAAAAAACCTCACCATCACATTAATATTTAAAAAAAACCAAACTGAAAAAAAAAAAAATACAAGAACACAATTGCATCACCTCTTGAATGTTGTTTGGATATTGGTAGCCATCTGAATATGGCAACAAAGCAGGTGACCCCATAGGAATTGGTCCATAGTAACCATGCATTGTGAAATTTGGACAAGTTGATAGTAAGTCCTTATCCCATCTTCTCATTTTTTTAATAAAGAAAATATAACTGAGGAAGGAAACAAATAGTCAAGTGAACAGCAAATAAAAATCAAGGAAAAATGAAAACCATAATTTGAGAAAGAAATGATAGAAAGATGAGGATTGAGGACCACAAACATAAGTTGCATGAGACTCTATTCAGAACTTTAGGATAACTTGGATAATTTGAACTCCAAGTGAAATTATTAGCACATGAGTGAAAAATTCCTTACTCCTGTCTTCTATTCCAGTGAAGAAAATTTTCTTTTTCTACGCAATTCCCACTCAAAAAAGGAAAGGAAAGAATCAATTGAAGCACCTACTGCAGACAAAGCTAACACCTTCAAACAATCCCCTATTCAAACTGCTTAAAAAGTCCAAATCAAATTGATTGCATCAGGTAGCAAATCAATATTGGCCAAGTATAAAAGCACCAATAATTTAGTGGTGGTGGTAAAAAAAAATGTGTTGTAAAAAGCACGACTCCTTTCAACATGATGGGAAGGAAATCTATGAGAAACATTGCTACTCACATTGAACATCATAGGATAAATACACAGAGCAAGCCAAAAAGCATCGTTTTGGGATCAAAAGCAGTGTTCCCATTACAAGTGGTACAAAGACATTAGAGAAAGAAAAACAAAAATGCTAGTCTAACATGGACCCAACTAACATTCCTATCCAACATAAGTATTCTCATACAGCACACCATTGATCGTTCCCCCACCATATCATTAATCATACAATACAAACATTATCGCAATGATGCGAGGAAAGAAATACATGAAATCCAGATGGTCCAAGTCCTCATTATCTCCTTCAAACCAATCAAAATGTCTCTCAGATTTATTTTCTTTCACATGTACCCCCATCACTCCATACCAACCATCCACCCACCCCCTATCTATATCCCCAAGCCAAGCCTTCTCTTTCTTTCTTTTTTCATTTTTTAATATATATATAAATAAATAGTAAATACCATTACCCACTACAAGTAAGAGAACAAAAAAATGAAAAACTAGCATAAAAGAGCTGTTGTGGAGGACCCCAAGTCGCCAAGGTTGTAATCCATTTCAAACCCACGGCCAAAGGGGTAAAACTCTCAAAATCTAGCCTGAAATAATGGCAAAATGAAACCCACCTCCAAACCGAAACTCAAGAATCAAATAATGGCAAAATACAATCAAACGGGGGTCTACCCTTTCCTAATGAAACTGAAGCAACAGAATCAAAGAATGGCAAAACAGAGGCTTACCTACCATGGCGTTGTCGCACTCTCTCTAACATAGAAACCACCGGCGTAGGTCTGGGTTTGACAGCACGATCTGGTTCGACAGCACAGCCACAAAGTTTCTTCTAGGATGATGGACATAACTCGACCAACGAAATGAGCTCCCCAGACGGCACTCTCAATATCCTGCAAGTGAAATTTTGGCGCTATCCTGAGACATTTTGAGAGAAATTTTTTTTTTTTTAATAATATCAGCTGACGTAGCATTAGCCACATCAACCGATTCCGCTAAAGGTACGCAGCAGCGTGCACCTGTAGCACTATTGTTACATTATTCTTAACCCTATAGGGACAAGGCGTTATACGATCCTTTGGCACGCAAGCACCTGCCCCATTTTTTTCCCCTTTTTTTAGAAGAAAATAGAATAGATTAAATATGAAAATGCAATTTGTATTTGTGACACCACATTTATTCTCTCTCTGTTGCTAACAAAGATTCTAGTCGATGACAAATTCAATCATTTTAATGAATACAGAAAGTTTAAAAAAAAAAAATACTTGGAAATATAGAACAGGGAGCCATTTTCTTTTTACTACTCCAGAATTGCTAATTGGTGTATTTATACAAGTATTTAAAGGTACAAAAATGTATTTATACAAGTATTGAATGTTTGGTGAGAAAATCAAACCCTTGGGCCATGGGGATTGAATTTATTTCATCTAGTTTACTTTCTTAAAATCATATCAAGATTGTTAGCAGGCTATGGAGAATAAAAGTTTATAGGTTTTTAAATTTTTTTATAATTATTTTATAACTAATTGCGAAATATCATATGTCATATTTTAAATGGCTAATATATATGGCATTAATATGCCATACCAACTAATTAAAGACTGACATGTGGTGTTTAATGCCACATAGTAATTCTCCATTAATTTTTTAATTGTGAATTTATTAAAATTTGGATATAATTTTTATAAAAATTAAAAAAATACGTCTCGATTTATGAAAATCTGATTACTAATTTTTGCAATTAAAGCAAAAAATATAAAAATAAAGGAGAGGAAAGCTTGGACCTTCATTTTCTTGGCGATGATGGCCACGCATTCAGGCTTTAGTCATTTTTGCCGCCCTCATCTGCAATGCCAACAGTCAACGTTTCTGATTTGAATCCAAGCCCAAAAGAGACCCATTTTTCTACTTCTCTCGCAACAGTCATGAGCCCACAAAATGCTCCCCCACGAAATAGCCAATATCTTCGACATCTACAAGAAGAGAAGACTTCAAACAGGATGTGGTGTGTATTTATATTTTACACCCTAAAATGAACACGTGCACGATATATATTATTTACGATAGAATCAATTTGAGTAAATAATTTCCCTCCCTCTCCTAGTCAAAATTTAACTAGGTAGCTCAAAAGTGACTAGACAAACATTTAAAACTCTACTTTTGAGCTACAATAATTTTATATGACTGTTTGGATTAGGAGGAGAGTTGAGATGAGTTGAGAATCTGAGATGGTTATAGTAGAATAAGATATTTTATGAATATTATTTTTTCATATTATTATTATTTTAAAATTTGAAAAAATGAATTGTTTATTATTTTTTGTGTGAAAATTTAGAAATATTCTTTTAAGATTTTGAAAAAGTTAAATTGTTTATTATATTTTGATATAGGAATTTGGGAAGATTCTTTTGAGATTTAAAAAAAATATTATTATATTTTGTGTAGGAATTTTAAAAAGTTGTAATGATGAAAATGAGATGAGTTGAGATGAGTTGATGAGAGTTTTGAAAACAAACATCCATATCCCTCTCTAAATTTGACTAATCATTGTTCATCTCTAAACTATCATTTTACTCTACAATTATTCCCAACAAATATTTTCTTTTCCTGGTTTTTCAATTCTTCACTTTCCTATCTTTTTTTTCTCTGTGTTTTCAGCAATGATTTTTCTTTTTTTCATTTTTCTTTTTCTTTTTGATTTTTATCATGAATATGAAAGCTGGAGTTCTACAAATTGTGTAGAAAAGTCTAGTTAAAGAAGACTTGTAAATAAAGTCTTCTTTATTTACAAAATTTGTAAATAAAGTTCTAAGATATAATATAAATAATTTATTTTGTTAAAATTTATTTTGTAAAATATAAAAAAAACAATTATTAACATATATAATATTATACTATTATTTTTACTAAGGTTTTGAATTTAGTTTCGTACCAGTCGGTATAATCGAAATATGTCGTATTGGCTGGGTAGCCGGTACAGAGAAATATATAGTTTCACACTGGTCAAAATTTCGGCCGTATTGACCGGTACCGGCTGATATACAGATTTCGGCCTTTATTATTATTTTTTTTCATTTCTTCAAACTGCAGGCTTATTTTTGGATTCTCAATTCAGACTAGATTATTTACAATATATATATATATATAATATTGATATATAAATTATTTCAAAATAATATTTGAAACGATATCAATTCTAAAAGAGAAACACTACTTACAACTGGCCATTACGTAACCGATGCAATCGGCATGCCTTTTCATGAAAACTTTTATTTTTTTAACATTTCATTCTTTTATAATTTTGTCATTCCCTCTCTCTTTCTCTATCAATTTTTTTTCCCTTCTTCTTCTTCTTCTTCTTCTTCCTCCCTCTATATCTCTCTCCTCTACACGTCGCATTTACTGAAATATGCGCCAATTCTTATTTGTTTATTTTATCATCTCATAAATTATCATTAAAGTGTTTATATGCCTATCCAACTTATTGAAGTTAAGAACCTCTCTTCAAGCCTGAATTATTCTCTATGTACAAACCTTAATTAAGAAACCGGACTTCATATTACTAAATCCTACTCATGACAAAATTATTTGAGGAAATGGATCGAACAGATGGCAGTCAAAGATCAACAAATTCATCTTTAGCAATACAAAACTAGCTGTGACTCATTTTACTACCAAATGATGACATATCAAATGACCCAAATACCATCTTTCTGCTTTCTTTTACCGCTTTTTTCTTTCTTAAAATTGTAGTCCATAGATTTTCGAAAAAAGTTGAAAAACCAGACAAAGTGCAACAAAGAAAGATTTTGAGATGAAAAATACAATGATACAATGAACAAAAACACACACCAATCCTTGACAACGCGCGTTTTACTAGCTTTGACTTCGAATAATAATACCACAAAGCAAACACTCCATTTTAAGAGCTAGTTTTAAAGGCTACTTTGTTCATGGGAGGTAACTCGTTTGTGGAACAGCCGATTCAGCTTGAGCGTCCACTCCGAGGGAAGCTCTACACAATGGGCAACTCGAATGACCACTCAACCACCTGTCGACGCACTCGGAATGATAACAATGTCGGCAAGGTGGCAAAACCTTAACCTTCTCGCCATCTTCGAACACACCGAGGCATATACAACACTCGACTTCTACCATTGAGTTCGGAGCTTCCAATGACTTCTCTGACTTCCTCTGAGAACATAGCCCGATACTCACTCTCAATGCAATCACTCAGCTCGTTCCCTTGCTCCACCAACTGCAGTATTCGTAAGGAAAAAAAGTAAATGCTACTGCCAGATGCTGCTCCAGTTGATTCGGTTTCAATTTTAGCTTCCTCTCTCTCTTCCGATTCGATTTTAGCTTCTTCCGCCTATGTTGATTCAACAGTTGATGATGCTGCTTCCACTTTGACTGTCACTGGCACAAAAGTACCAATGTTTCACTGTATCATCACCGCTTCGACATTACAATCGTGGCTGGAGTCCACTGGCACATATTTCAATAAATTGGATAGGCATACAAATACTTCAATGATAATTTATGAAATAATAAAATAAATAAATACGAACTGATGCATGTTCCAGTACATGCAATGTGTAGAGGAGAAAGATGTAGAGTGAGGAAGAAGAAGAATGAGATAAAAAAAATTAATAGAGAAAAAAAGAGGAAACGACAAAATAATAAAAGAATGACATGTTAAAAAAATAAAATTTTTTATGAAAAGGTGCGCCGATTGCAACAGTTATGCAATAGCCAATTGTAGATATCTCATTTCAGTACTTTGTAGATATCTCGATTCAATACTTTGATCGAATTAGTAAAAACTTTAATTTTTACTTTAAAATAAACAATCAATTAACCTCTCCAAAAGTTAACCCTCAAATTTTAGTCAAATTAGGTAATCGCTAGCATTGCCATTGCCAATTGCCAATTGCCAATGCTCTCCTCTCTTTCTTTCAGTCGCTCTTTCTCTCATTTCAAACCCGTCACCTCTTGCTCAACCAGGAACCCCTCAAGTCACATATCTAAGCTTTTCTCTAAGTGTTACACTTCTGAAATCAGAATGGTGTCCTTGGAGCTCAAAAGAAAGTGCTTTTGCGGCACCTCTGTTATCGATGGAATAAAATTCCAGTAGATTGTTGTTAAAAGACAATGTCATGGCCAGAAAGTTCTTTGGAGTCATAGGATAGAAAGAAATGGAACATATTTTTTGCTAGCCCACATAATACGAAGAAGCTTAAAAACATCAGGGGCAGTAACCAATTGGATATTTCCGTCCTCTCCATCGCCATGATTTGTGTCCCCATCTTCCGATGAAGCTTCAGTTTTGCTTTGGCCTAATCCAGCATGCTGAATATCTCAACTGTATTTTCTGCAACTTGACAAGCAAGCAAATTTCCTGATTTGTTGAATCTCACAGTTGAGACTCTATCTTTGTTTTGTGACTTCGTCGCTGAATGACTACCTGAGGGGGGAGAGAGAGAGAGAAGAGAGGGGGGGGGGGGGGGGATCTAACCTTATCAAGGCGGCTTCAGGAAAGAGAGGAAAGAAAGACAGAAGGGAGAGTGAACGGAATTTGTCACTGCAATGGATTCTATTTTTCACTTGTTAGAACGCTTACGTGTCACAAGAAGGTTGGAGTGTATAAATCCCTCGTTAACACCGCGTCTGGTCCCTAGCGCCTCTCCTACAAGACATGTCTCATTTTCTGCTTCCTCTGTCCAGCGTTTCTCGCGGTGATTCTCGGATCTGTCAGGCTTGTGATACTTACGTGATCTCTTTTGGTTTTTCTACGCCTAACATGTCCGTGACATTAATTTCGCCCACCAACGTTAACATCCTTACCTGCCGGCGCATACCGCGTAAAATATTATTTGTTTAAATAAGTAGTACAAAAATGTCAACATTTCGTTAATAACCTCGCAACTTTTCTTAACTGTCTTTGGAATCAAGTATTTTCAATGATATTGGATATGTAAGGAAGGTACTGCCTAAATTGTAGACTAGGATGCAATTGTTGAAATTCACCAACTGGGTCTCTCTTCTCTTTCTGGGTATTGCTTTCTTCTACTTCTTCGGAAACCCATCTTCTCCTTCTCCTCCTCAGAGTATGGCTGAAGATTCTTCCAGATCCATATACGATTTTACGGTCAAGGTACTGGGTTTTGTTTGTTTCTTTCATCTTTATTAATCTCTTTTTGGTATCTCAGAAACTGAGGAAAAGAGAAGGATAAATTCAAGTTTAATGACTTGAATGTTTTTGAGTAACAAAAACTGAAAATAATTTGTACTTTACTGGACCTATAAAAAGTTCTGGAGTTTTAACTTTGCTTTTCCATTACAAGAGTGACCAAATGAAAGCTAGGTCAATTCAATTGTTATGTGGGAGGTCCCTTTGTTGGTCTTTTTATTTTGGGCCACTCTTTGTTTCATATCTTGTGGGTATGCATAGTTTTTATGTTTTGAGAACTCTAGATAGAAAATTTGAGATTGAAAGCTGTTGGGTTGTTTTTGTTCAAGATTTATTTTTGCTTTTGGGCTTTCTTCTTCTTGTTTTGCTTAATGAATTTAATGGCAGGATATCCGTGGAAATGATGTAAGCTTGAGTGAATACAATGGGAAGGCTCTCTTGATTGTCAACGTTGCTTCGAAATGGTATTCTAATCGACTCTATTTTCCTTTTGAATTTCTTGTCATGGTCGATTTCCTAGTCCGTTGATGTATGTCCTCATGAGTGTGAAATTATTCATTTTTTATTGATCTCTCTTTGAAGTGATTGTCAAGAGTAGTGGTGGAATTTGATATTTTGTAATTTGAAATTTTACAGAACTTTTTCTTTATGAGTAAAAGATTAAAACTTTACAAAACATTATGGAAAAAACCATTTAAAAGATACCAAATTTTGCTTTCTCCGATTCCACTTTTGCTGTGGAGCATTGAATCATTCTTGTTCTATATGGAGACCTTATAATTTTTAATCGCCTCTTTAAGGTAAATCATGAATAATTCGCAATTTGTGTTTACGATGGTTTTTTATTGATTCCTTTGTTTGTTGCTTCTTCCTCTTGTTTAAGTTTGGCATGCACATGACACAATTAGCGTGGTCCATGGGTCAGGTAAGCATCTAAAGAAGACCTGCTTAAAATTTTTCCATCATACCAACTTAGATGTGATGTTTCAAATTGGGGTATGCTCTTAAGATCTGAATACAGTTGGATTGACATTGCACTTGGCAAGGATTGATCCAATAAAGATCAAATTCCAACTAAAAAGATGAGACAAAGCGTACTTCCTCATCGGTTTATGGGGGCTTTTGCATATATTTTAGCGTTTTGATGCTTGAGATATTCAAGGGTACTTTCTTTTTAGCATTTAATACTTCATGTTGTTCTTTTTTTACTCTGTTTGTTGGGAAAAATAAATTGTAACAAAAATGAAATCACAAACAAACCACCATGAACTTGTGCACACTGAGTTCCTGCCTTCCTGGCAAGTATAGTTGTTGATTTTGAAATTCATGTGTTGCACTGATTAATAGAATAGTGCATACGTCCTAATTTATGCCTTCTTTCCTCCCATTAGCAAGATCGTTTCTGTATAGCCAACTAGATCCTTTGCACTTATTCTACATAAAATGTTAATTCATAGGACTAGGGGTGTTGGGCAGGCCCCCACACTTGGCCCAGCGCCTACCCATCACATCCGCCAGATCCCAGTGGGCGGGCAGTGGATGCCGTGAGTCAAAACTAAAGAACCATATAAGCAGGTAGAGGGTGAGTGGGCTACGCACCTGCTTGCCCACTACACCCATATATAAAAGCCCAAAAGCCCTAATTTCCTCATTTTACTCCTCTCTCACACTCCACCTCCATCTTCTTCTCATTGGCTCCATCTTTCTCTTATTTCATCCTTCCGTTTCTCTCGAAGTCGAAAGATCAACCCAAGGCTTTCAAAGGTTCTTTGAGATCTCAAAGTTTCATGACCCACGGCTGTGGCAGAGGGTTTCAAAAGTTCAAGGCATGGCTCTTGAAGTTTCACGACCTCTGGTTGAAGATTCTGGTTCTATTTTTTATTCTTAGGCTTTTTTCGGTGGTGATGGATTTGGATTTGTAAGCTGTTTGGTTTTAGGTTTTGGATTTGTGATAGTTTTTTATGATGCTGTGGAAATGGCTTCGGGGGGCTGGACATTTGGCTGCGCAATCGTCTGTCCATTCAACAGGGGCGGGCAGGGTCCAAGGGAGGGTGTTTCCATGCCATAAAAAACTGGACACTTTTAATATTAGATGTATTAAATAAAAATATATACATGTAATTTGAATGTTTTGATTCCTCGTTGAAAACAACTATATGTGAAGGTATGGGGAATTGTGATAGCCTCAAAAACGTTCTGCAGATACAAAACTGTCTTAAGTTCTAACTTAATATTGACTAATTAGCAAACACGAGTAGTTTAGGAAAATGAGAAGAAATTAAATGTATGTGAAGTTGACAATAATGAGAAATCATCATCCCCTAAAAATATTTGGTCTGAATTTAAAGCAACGACAATCAATGAGTTATGGTAAATAAAGTAATTAAACTTAAATTGATGAGCATTAATGATATGTTAATATTTCCCTGAAAATAATAGAGCCAAAGACTTCTTCATCTCACCGAATGGGATGTTAAACAAGAGCAATTTTGGTAAAGTAAACTTTAAGAAGATAAAGCTTGGATTATATTTATCAAAAAAAAAAAGAAGAGAAAGCTTGGATTTCCTATATATCTTGTAGTTCAAGTTTAAAGCAGCATTCTTGTGTTGTATGTGACTCCTGTATTGTGCTTGGGAAGAAACTTGTGTGCGGGTTTAAGAGGTTTGTACGTGTGGAACCTTTGTGAGGTGACTCGACTCTTGTCTTTTACCTGAACCCATTTAAATTGAATGGATGCTTCTGGGGACTAATGTATGCTTTTGTGCATTTGAGGCTTGTATATATCATTTCTCTTAATTAAATAGTTAGATAATTCGATCATGATCTTAATTTGAGTTTATTTGAGGTTGCAAACTTTGATTGTATCTATTACCCTTTCTTTGTTGCAGTGGTTTAACACAAACAAACTACAAGGAGTTAAACGTGTTATATGAAAAGTACAAAAGCAAAGGTCCGTTTTTTTTTATCTATTCTTGCATGTTTTGCATTCTTATCACTTTGAAATTGATAAAGTTTTCAATGTTTTGGGCAGGGTTTGAGATCTTGGCATTTCCTTGCAACCAGTTTGCAGGACAAGAACCAGGAAGCAATGAGGAAATTCAGGAAGTTGTGTGCACGAGGTTTAAAGCTGAATTCCCAGTTTTTGATAAGGTAATTCCTCACAAACAAAGAGACAAACTTTGAGAATGTTTTGTCCGCAATCCATTTATACAGTTCCAGTTCCCCAATTTTTGATTAAAAGTATCTCATCAACCACGATTGAATATATTGAAAGCAGTCTGTTATCCATATTTCTTTGTGACAAGAATTCTGCCTAAATAAGTCATGTTGAGAGACGAAAGGCATGCTAGTAAATATTGATGTTATATTTCTCATCTATCTGTATAGATTGAAGTGAACGGGAAGAATGCGGCACCGCTTTACAAGTTCCTCAAATCCCAGAAAGGGGGGATATTTGGAGATGGCATAAAATGGAACTTCACAAAGTTTCTGGTGAACAAAGAAGGAAAGGTTGTGGAGAGATATGCGCCAACCACATCACCTCTTAAAATTGAGGTTAGAACAATGTTTCACTTTTGTTCATGTTTGATTCTGCTGAAGACTGTTGCCTGAAGCTGATTATTGTTTCTTTCCCGTCTTGCAGAAAGACATACAGAATCTATTGGAATCATCTTAAGTACCAAGGTTTGAAGCCGTAATTTATATTTTGCATTGTCATGAAAAAAAATGTTTTCTATAATAATCTTTTGTGTCTTGCTAAGTATTTATATGAGCTATTTGTTTTCAAATTGGCTGAGTGGCTTTGTTGGGATGTTATGGTATTTTGTTGGGAAGACCATAGTGGATCAAATTTTTCAACCAAATCAAAAATAAAAGTTCCTCTCCTTTCACTAATCAATTCTTTCTTCTACTTCATGGCCGAAGGAAAAAATTCACAAAAAAAATCTTGTGTACGTGGCAGATGTCTCTCTCTCTATCTCTCTCTCTCTAAGCCACCTTAATTGATCATGATCTTTTCTGGAGTTACGATTAGGGGTTAAAAAAACACCAGTAAACCAAACTAAATTGGTGGATTCGGTCCAGTTCAAAACTAGTTCAGTCCGGTACTGGTTTCATTTTTTTTAAAACCGGTTGAAACTGGTCTAATTCCGGTTTTCCTTTTTCTAACACCAGACCGGACGGTTCATATATATATATATATTTAATTTTTTATATTATATATATTTTTTGTATATAATTATATGTAAAATAATTTTATATTATATGTTAAATTGTTAATTAATATAACATTAAATTTTAAAATCCTATTATTCATGTATAATAATAATCTAATAACATAAAATTAATATTAAACATGAATTAATCATGTTATTAATCTAAACTATACATAAATATTAAGGATAAATACATTTTATAGTATAATAAATTATAATATATGTTCTTTTTGATAAACACATTTCTATACATTTGATCATATACACTCATATAAAAAGTGTATATAACTATCATATTATCACTAACATATACATAACCAAGCATATTATCACTAACATATATAATCAAATATATAAGTTAGACACTAACATATTATCACTAGCATATTATCTAGGCCTGTGCAGGAAACCGATTGGCCCGTCCCGTCCATGAAACCTGACCCGACCCGACAAGGGAAAACGGTTTTAGCTAATGTTCGGGTTCGACCTGTACAACCCGTCAACCCACCTCTTTAAAAACTCAAGCCCACATTTTTATCCTCTGCAAATGAAAACCCTAGCCACTTCTCTTCCTCACGATACCATCACCATCGCCTCTGTTCCCCTTCGTCCATCCGTTGTCTAGACTATTTCCTTTGCCACTCTCTTTGATTCTCTCTGTCCATGTCTCTACCCATTTCAACTATCTCTCATTTTGTGGACTCCAACACTTTGAATAAGTGCCTTAAAAAGAAAAAAATTGATACCAAAGCCACTTTGAACGTATGGGTAAACTCGACGGGAATAATCGGCACGAAGAGGACAGAACCTTGGCTAGAGCTTCAGATCTGGGCGAAGAAGCTGTTGACGCGATTCCAGAATAAGGGGATCTGGGCTATCTACAATAATCAGCAACTGGGTAAGAAAGTAGAGGGATGTTCTAGTCGAAGATCCCGTGTGCCGCCGTTCAAAAGCCAGGGGTGTTTTGGTCGAAGATCCCGTGGGCCGTCGAAATCGTGAAGCTCTGCAGCAGATCTCCAACCCGCCGGTCCTTCTCAATCTGTCTCTCTCTCTGCTACTTTCCTCCGCAGCTCTGGGTGAAGTACTACTCAAAACCAGACGGGAATCACCAGCGCGAATAGGTCGTGTTGTAGGGTTCAACAACCAGTTCTAGTTCGCTTGGGCGTGTACCGGGAAAGGAAAAAATAAAATAGAACACGGGTTGAATCTTCGGGTCGGATCGTTATGACCCGCTTAGAAATTCGGGTCATATCGGGTCGGATCGGGCTCAAATGTTCAACGGGTTGCTCGGGTTGCAGCCCTAATATTATCACTAACATACATAATCAAATACTATATCACTATATGATAGTACTATTATGTATATATTAATACTAACACTAATACTATTAGTAATCCACTATATAGAAATAAATATATAAATCAATATAGTATTAGTATATATCACTATAAAATTCACTATATATCACTATATCACTATAGTATATACTAACTATATAATCCATTAATACTATACTAGAACTAGTAAAACCGAAAGTATCGGTTTAGGGGTGTAATTGGTGTGGTATCAGTTCTTCAAATCTCAAAATCGGTGTATACCGATTCGGTTTTAAAATATGTCCAAAACTAGACCGGTTACACCCCTTGTTACGATTGTCCTCCACAAAGGAGTGCCCCTTTACCATTGATACAGACTTCAATTTATTGAGTGTATGGTGCTCAATCCAAATTTTATTGCCATCAGGATAAAATTGAATACCCGCACAGCCCGCGAAATAATTTTTGCTAAAAGAGACTAAAGTCACAGGAAAAAATTATTAGATGCCTACATAATGTCAAAATTTCAAATGCGTTTTGACTGTTTTGTTCGGAAGGATTTAGCCTGAAACCTGCTTCTTTATACAATTTCCGGTTGTTGTGCTTGCAGGAAAACAAGAAGAGGATTGCATTCAACAAAATTTGATTCTTTTGCATCTCTTTTACAGGCATTGCATAACGACGTGGTTGTTCCTTGGAGTACATATATCAGAAGAATGCATTATGGTTGTGTTGGTGAATTATAAGTTTATATAATATACACTTGAATAATCAGTTGAAATTGTGTCACTGTTGTCCTTTGTCAGTGTTGTCTTGATACTTCTTCTTATTTTTAGTGGTTGGAAACTGCCTAGAATAAAAAGACATCAAGAATAGTTCTGCTTATGTACCACAGCCAAAGGAAAAAAATAAAAATAAAAAATTTGAGAATTACCCATTGTCTGTGTGCATTCAAGGGTGTGCTTACCCCCCAAAAAAAAAATGTCCATATGTGGTGATGAGGGTGGGTCATTCTTAAATATTAATGTCTTGATTAGCAACACATCTCAAGTATTTTTAGATATTTTCTTGCTAAATATCACTCAAACACTTTTTAATTTTTAATTTTTTTCATCTACTCATTATCTAATTATTACAAAATTTTCAAACTCTCAAATAAAACGTAAAAAATAATGTTTTTTTTTTAATTTCAAAACAAAAATTATATTAAAAAATTATATTCAAACGATTTTATAATATTTTTATTTAACTTTTTCTCTATTCTTTTTCAAAATTCAATAAAACATCTTAATTCAAATCATTTCATTATTATTCACATATATATTTAGATATTTTAAATATCCAAATGGGTCCTAAAGGATGTCACCAAATAAAACTTATATAGTTTTTAACAGAGATCAAAAGTAATTTTGTCATTATAAATTTCATTATTTTCAATCAAACCTATCATGATATGACATATTTTAAATTACTGTATGTTAAGAGAGAAATATATAAAACTGGTTAAAATGTGCTCCTAAAATAGGCATTAGGAATGTAAATGTGTAAATGAATCTTTCCCTTGAGACCATGGGTGTGTTTGGTGTGGACGTTCCGAATGCACAAATGGATGCTGATGCTCTCATGCGAAGCTTAATTTTTTAATCATAGCCATAAATTCGTCGACCTTCAATAAATTCTTTTGTAAAAGCTTTTTATCAATTACCATTACGCCCGGTTTGGATGACCAAAGCATCTCATCTGGATTGTACGGTTTTAGAATTTTGCCTATCTAAACATTGTATTTCATCTTTAAGTTTTGAAAACATTCACCTAAATAAACAGTGTAATACTGATAGTGAACAGTTCAAAACAGTAAATAAACAGTACAACCTGACATAAACAGTGCGTGAACAATATGTGAACAGTGCAAAAACTCAAGGATTCGGGTACTCTATAAATACCATGAGACCCACACCTTTTTCAAATTCCAAAAAATCAAAACTATCTAATCTCATCTCTCTATCCAAATATACAATTTTTTACAAACTATCTCATCTCATCTTAATTTAAAAAATATCATTACTATTTAAAATATCTCATCTTATATCATTTGAATTGCCTATCCAAATCGGCTTTAGTTAACCCACTTTTTACTTATTATAGACATTTAATCAAAAGAAACAGATGCAAGAAGCTGGAGGTCTACTTAGTAATTATGTGATAATACCAAATTTACTTGATATTCCCAATCAAGGTTCCTTGTTCTTGCAATATTAGGAGAAGGAGATTTTAGAGCATTACTCGCCCTTGAAGAATCACTTTCAGCTATGATTTGCATTCTTCCTCTCAAAATTGCAAGAGTTTGAATGTTATTTTCTGGCATTAGTCGTCCACAAAGAATCGCCTACAGCTATAATTTCATTAGCTCTGATGTTACAAATCATGAAGATTTTCTCTCAAAACTTACAAGGGTTTCAATCAAAGTTTTAAATACATTTTTGGTTAAAGAACTAGAACGAAATATTTCGATACCGGTACCATTTTGGGATAATTTATATATAGATAAATTAAGTATATATGTATAAATTATATTTCAAAACAAGTTATAGATATGTATAAAGTATTTATCTAATTACATTTATAAATTAGATAAATAATATCAATGCAAGTCTTAAAAAGTTAAAATACATATTTATAAAACTCAATAATAATTATAAGTTATCAATCCAACTATTAAAAAAATAATCACTCATCTTTATCACGAAAAGGAGAGTATGGATTTGATTTTTAGTTCTCGAAAAAGAAGATTAAAAAAAATTAAGAAAATATTTTTCGGATGTGAAAATTAGAATGAAAATTATGAAAATACACTAAAAATACAAAATTTCAATCGGTACAATGAAAACCAGTTGATATTAATTGAAATGCACTAAAATGGCCAGTATTTGACCCGGTACGAAACACATATCTCTCCCGTGCCGGTTACTAGTTTGGCTGTTACGACACCATATTGAAAACTTTGGTTTCAATGTCATCCGCACCTTCAACTCTTTTTTTTTTTTGTACAAATAATTATATTTGAATGCCTTAATACCACACTATCCATATGACATAATTTGATTTTGAAAATAAATTTTAAAATTTGAATCTTACAAATTAAATTATGACATGTGTATGATGTGTGGTGTAAAGATTTTCAAATATCATAATTATTTTTTGACCTTATTCATACCCTTTATAGGCTAATTTATAGCTTGACCTTGTCATCTTTAAGCCTTATCCTTGCCTTTCGAAAATCAGGAAAGATTACACCTTCTGCATTAAGCCTCCTTGAACGCCCCATGAGGAGGCTTCCAAAACCATTCTGTGCAAGCTTAGCTTTTTAATATTCTGCAGCATCAGCCTCTTTGGATTCCAGGTCCATCGGCTGAGGATTCTCATTCAAATCCCATGCTAATAATCCAAAGTTGGCAACTTGGCTGGCTTTTTTTTTGTCAAAATCAAGCACCAAGGATCTGATCCTTCCACATTTGCCTTATTAAATGGACAGCAGCATAAAGCATGGAGACAGTCTTCTACTTTATGCCTAATCAAATCACATCCTGTCAGTGGATTTTTTTTTTTTATTATTGGTATAGAGTTTCCAAACAGAACCTCCAAGCAAATTAAAAGAACTTCACTTGGCATCTTTAAATTCCTAGAAACTAATCTAGAAACTCTGTTTTCGATGGGCCAAGAGTTGAGCCTTGGGTTGCCATTGTTTTCTGATGTTTCTTCAAAGATTTTCAAGTGTTTCCAGTTGAATAACTGTAAGGAGCTGGAGCGTACCTCTGTTGGTGAAGTAAAAGCAGCTTTTCTTGTAGTCCTGTAAAAGCATGTTTACTAGAGACTGATAAGTACTTAACATCACGCTTGAATGAGATTCTTTATACATCTTATCAACACCATATACCAGAGTCACAATCACAATCACCACAGACTAGAGAATCGTCGTCCGCTCATTAAAGGTCGTCGCCACTCTTCTAAATGGCATTTCCTTTTGCACTCGCAATATTTATAATTTGGGAATAACAGCTTTATTTCAATGCCTTTACATCACATTATATTTATATGATATAATTAAAAAAAATCATATTTTAATTTAATGATATTTTTATAAGACGATGTTGCTTTATTTAAATTATATTAAAAAAAATATCCACCATTTAAAACATAATTGTGAAAATAGTTGTATGTATATCATTTTCAGACTAATTTGTCCAAAAGATAAATCATAGTATGAACTCTGGAGGGGTTAATATTGGTCTAGCCCAAACCAAGAGCCCAAGGCCCATCATCCATAGAGGATAGCTACTCAAAGGAGTCGTGTAGTTTAACACAGACCCTAGCCACCCTGATTATTAGGAGGGGATAAACCCTCGCATTATGAATATAAATAACATGGTGATTAGATAATTCCGATACATCAGAAATAAGCCTTCTAATGACTAAGTATTGTGCAAAGTTAATTAGTCTATAATACTCATCCAATATTCTCCACTCCTATATATAGGAGTAGCAGATAACCTTTGAATAATTTGATTGAGCATTCTTGAATTATTATCCCACACTTATTGCTGACTTAAGTATCGAAGGTGTCACAGGTACACCACGCCACATACATAACGAATTGCAGATTAACAATCACGACTGGAGGTGGGACATGCCCTTTACAATGGCACCGTCTATGGAATTTTGTAATCTGTGATTTCAGCTTTTCATTGGACTTCAAAGTGGTTCCCTCATGTTGACCGTGACATGTTCTCAAGCAACTCATGAAACGAAAGTAGCGCCTGTAGACATGGAAACATGATTAGCAGTAACTGAAGAAAAGATGAAGATGGCATTAGACGCTATGGAAAACCTAAGGAAAGAGAACGAGGACCTAAAGCATCGCAACATTGAGCTCGGTGATGCTACCGTGCCCGGCCATAGCGAACAGGAGAATGAGAAGCACATAGCAATGGGGGAGTGAACGCAGAGGATGTGGAAAAGAAGAAGCTGCATGACGAGCTACATAGCCTCGTTGGCAAGTATGAGGAGATGATGAAGAAGATGGAAGAATCTTCCCTGGTGGAACAATTGTTGAGCAGCACGAATTTGCCTTATAGCGTGGAAGTAATGGTAGTGTCGTTCTCGCTGAAGTTTAAAGTGCCACAGATAGAGATGTATGATGGGTCCAAGGACCCAGTAGATCACACTCCATGGTTTTCCAGGAGAAATCGTCTGTCGATCTTTTCTCCTAACTCTGAGGGGAATGGCGAAAGGATGGTTTGGAACGCTCCAGCCGGGATCGATCGATAGCTTTGAAGAGCTAGCCAGGTAATTCTTAACACAATTTATGCCCAATGGCGTACCTCCTAACCATCAAACAGAAGGAGGAGGAAAGCCTAAAGACATACTTCACCCACTTTAATAAAGAAAGATTGACGATAGATGACCAAGACGAGAAGATTACTTTAGCCACCCTGTTAGGTGGGATTTGGCCACGCAGCCCATTCAAGAAAGGGGAGCCGAAGGTGGAACGCAAAAGCAATTCAGGGGACAAGAAAGCTGCACCAAACAACCAAGACAGGAGGCACGAAAGGCGACAAAAGCATAATACCCAACTCATCCACAATAATTTGAATGTGCAAGAAAAGGAAGAGTCAGAAAGAGAATACCACCAGCCCAGAACCGGCAGGCGCTACTACAAATATCATCAAACGAGCTCACACTAGACAAAGGACTACACCACCATGAAGAAGAGAGTGACTAAACTAGCAGGCACTAGAAAGCTTGTGTGGATGGTTGCAGAGCGAGTAAAACCCAAACGACGATTTGAGAGAGGACATAACCCCCATAGAAGTAGCAGCTCGGATAGGCGGCGCCCATCGAGGGAAGACACTTGTAATAATGACAGGGACATGGTGCCTTAGAATAATGATAAGGACAGGGCCCCCTTAGCAAAATCAGGACAATAGTAAGCGAATTCGCTAGGGCGGTGCATCCTCGTCTAGCAGAAGGGCGCACACCCGAAGGGCAAGATACGAAGAAGTTTGTGTAGCAGATAGGTCACCCAAGCACCAAAAACTTGACGCCTCAGTAGCTATCTCTTTCGGGGAAGAAGATTGTGAAGAAGTATTGTACCCTCATAATGTTGCGCAAGTAGTAACCTTCATGGTCGCTAATTACACTACCAGACACATTCTCATTGACAATGGGAGCTCAGTAGACTATTATTTTGGGAGGCTTTCGTAAAGATGGGCATAGATGCCACTAAGCTAAGACCCTTTCCGACACTACTGAAGGGCTTCTCTAGAGATTTGATCCAATCGTAGGGCATCATTACCCTTCCAGTCACGGCGGGAAACGGGATGCGTAGCGCAACCACCATGATCGATTTTTTAGTCATGAAGTCGCTCTCCTCGTATAATGCTATACTAGGTTGACCAACATTGAGAAATCTTAGGATGGTTACGTCCACATACCACCTCAAAATGAAGTTCACAACTGAAGGCAGAGTGAGAGAAGCAAGAGGCGAGCAAACCCTAGCAAGGGAATGTTATGTGCAAGAATTGAGGAGCAAATGGGGAGAAGTATGCATTATCGCAGGCGACGACGACCAGGCCACCTAGGAGGGCAGCCATGGCACATTGCCCCCACCCCCCACAGTCCTTTTGGACAACAGCGTAGAGGTGAGAGATGAGCAAAATCTATTGCAAGTAGAGGCGAATGAGCCCTTGGAAATCGTAACATTATATCCAAATCACCCCAATACAACAACGCGGATTAGGACTAAAATTCCCCCAGAAGACTGGGAGGCCCTAAAGCAACTGTTAGTAAAGCATTGGGATGTATTCGCCTAGAGTCACAAAGATATGTTCGGGATTGACAACAACGTTATCGAACACCAACTATGTGTGCACCCCATGCACAAGGAAGTGCATAAAAAAAAGATCGTTCAACGCGGAGAAATATACAGCTATCGCCAGCTATCGCTGAGGAAGTAGAACGCCTGCTCGCTCCAGGGTTCATCAAGGAAGCTCATTATCCCGAATGGCTATCCAATATTTTTCTGGTGAAAAAAGAAAATGGGAAGTTGACAATGTACGTAGACTTCATTGATCTAAATAAAGCAGGTCCGAAAAATAACTTCCCCTACCATGAATCGATGTCATTGTAGACGCGCGCAAGATGTTGAGCTATATGGATGACTATTCAGGCTATAACCAAATCGGAATGTACCTAGCAGACGAAGAGAATACCTCATTTATCATAGACCATGGGTTGTATTGCTACCAAGTCATGCTGTTTGGCATGAAGAACGCAGGGGCAACCTATGGAGGTTGGTCAACCGGATGTTTAAGAACCAAATAGGACGGACCATGGAAGTTTATGTGGATGACCTGTTAGTTAAAAGCAAAGAGCCCGCCACACATCTGGCCGACCTAAGAGAAGCGTTCACAAGACTACAATAGTACAAGTTGAAGCTGAGTCCATCGAAATGTGCATTTGGAGCAAAGTCGGGTAAGTTCCTAGCGTTTATCATGTCAAAAAGAGGAATTGAAGCCACCCCAAAAAAAAATTGAAGCAATCATAAAAATGAAGTAGTCGAAGGGCCTAAACGACACACAACTGCCTATAGGAAAAATAGAAGCCTTGAACAGGTTTGTATCCAGATCCACAGACAAATGCGTCCCCTCCTTTATGGTATTACAGAAAGTACACCCCTAGAATGAGGAATGTGATGAACCTTTCCAAAAGCTGAAGCAACATTTAACCAATCCAACGCTCTTAAGGTAACCTATAGAAGGAGACACACTCTATATGTATCTAGCATTATCCTCCACGCCGTTTCAGTCGTCCTTGACAAGGAAGAAGGGGCGGCGCAACTGCTTGTGTACTACACAAGTCGCGCCCAAAGGGGCAGAAGTCAGATATCCACGAGTCAATATGTTGGTGTTCACCTTGGTGATAGTGACTAGGAGTTACGCCCATAGTTCCAAGCTCACTCAATCAAAGTGCTCACAGAAAGCCCGCTAGCAAAGGTGTTGTAGAGACCAGCCAGCTTAGGGAGATTAGTCGGGTGGTCAATTGAGCTCAACGAGTTTGATATTGAGTACTTGCCAAGGAAGGCCATGAAAGGGCAGGGGTTGGCGGACTTTATTGTCGAATTCTCAAGTTTCTCACCAGAAATGGTCGCCACCCCGACAGGAAAATCCTGGATCATTTTTGTGGATGGCTCTTCTTGTCATGCTGGCGGAGGGGTAGGAGTAGGGGTAGAAGTCCACATAATCAGCGGGCTACATGGTGAGGCTCACGTTCAAACTAACAACAATGAAGCAAAATATGAGGCACTCGTAGGAGTGCTCCCCAAAGTATTGGGGGGCAACCGAGGTAGAGGTGAAGTCAAACTTGTAGGTAGTACTCAACGATGGGAACATATGCCACCAAGGGAGAAAAACTGAAGAAATACCCGACTCGAGTCTGGGAGACTCGCGACTGATTTTCCTATTTTAGCATAGCACAAGTGCCTAGAGAAAACAACGCAATGGCGAACAAGCTAGCGCGTCTAGCATCGGGGATGAAGGAATCCCCCCTCCCCTAGGAAGTCGAGAGAAGGGTAATATAAGTCCCAGCTAGGGGTGTAAACAAAAAACCAGTGAACCAGTAAACCGGACCGGTGGGTTTGGTTTGGTACTGAGTTTGGTTCGGTCCAATACTGATTTCATTTTTCTTAAAACAGGTCAAAATCAGTCCGGTTCTAGTTTTTCTTTTGCTAAAATCGGATCGGACCGGTTCCTATATATATATTATAACTTTTTATATTATATATAATTTTTGTATATAACTAGCCTATAACCAGCACAATGTGCGAGCTTTTATTTTTTTTTCTAATTTTAATTTATTATTTGTGATCAAATGAAAGATGATGGTTTGAAATGAGATTCTTGGTTGTCCTTGAAAAAAGAACGAAGTATTACGATGTCTTACAAGCTCTACACATTTGAAGTTCAAACTTAAGGCACCATTTCAAATATGAATACTACTTTAGAATGAGATGCCATCTAACAGTAGTTTTTCAAACCCATGCGGCAAACACAAATCTTTATTAGACATGGTTGCCAATTCGTGAAGATTCAAGAAAGTAAGGAAAACAAATACTGGAACAACCATAGGAAATGGCCTCACACCGTCAAATCACATATCATCCAAACTATTTACCTAATAAAAATAAAATAAATTCAAGAAGAACAAAACTATGGAAAATTGATTAGAGATATATTAGTGATTGAACTAAAACTTGCTCTTTAGAGTGTAGAAATAAAGCCCAAAAAAGAAAGGGTGGGTGAAAATGCCATTAAAACACTAAAATGATTTTTGTAGAGTCCAAAAATCAATGAAATGAATGAAAAATGGCACTACTTGTACTTCTACGGTGTGGTTTGCATTCGTGGGAAAAAATATGCTAGAGACAATTGACTGAGTGCACGAAAAAAAAAATCGTCAACTAGTATGAGAAACAGAAGAAAATGGTATTTATATGTTGTGACAGTGGACAAATATTGCAAATAAATATTTATATTGGATCAAAACAGCTTGATGGTTCAAAAGGTCATAAAAGTGCTACTTCGTGTTTGTCTTTTTGATTTGCACCATTACACCACTTTGGCCATTTGTTTTGCTAGTTCAAAAGGTTTTTTGTTGAAATTTTAAAACCGATTGGCACAATGCATCTTAAGCCTATTAATGCACGATTAATGTGACAATATTCCGTATCTTTTATTTTTCAATCGTATTCCCCCTAAATTACTCCTCTAATCTCTAACATTTCTATTGCTTTCCACAAACACCCCGAAACTTATCCAAATTTCAAGATTTTCTTCTGTAGTTTTGGTGTTTTTGGAACTTTGGAAAATCCCAAAATCGAAAGCATAAAAAATTGAAAGTTACCCAAGAAAGAACTTGGATTTTCGACCGTACAATTTATCGTTTAGATCGAGAAAATTGCTAGCAGACACGGGTCTTGTGTGTTTGAATGTGTTTATTTCTTTGGTGGATGCCATTATTGTTATTCTTGCGTCTTTTAAGATTTGTTATGTTTTTATATATTTACTTATTTGGGTTTTTGTGTTTTGTTTTTGTGTTTATGATTCTGACTGTTTTATGTGTTCTTTACTGGTCCGAAAGGTCAAAGAAGCACTACTTCACATTTGTCTCTCTGATTTGTACCATTGCACCACTTGGTCATTTGAGCGTGTCCACAAACTTTGTATATAAATATTGTATTGGATCAAAACGGTTTGATGCTCGAAAGGTTTGTTGCTGAAAGTTTAAAACTGACCGACATAAGATATGTTAAGCATATTAATGCGAGATGAATGCCAACTCAGCATGTCTGAACTTGGCTTTTATATAATTAAATAGATATATAATTATATATAAAATAGTTTTGTATTATATGATAAATTACTAATTAATATAATATTAAATTTTAAAATCTTATATCACTATAGTCTATAATACAATTATAATATATATTATAATATACTATAATATATTATCACTATAGTATTATATACTATAATATAATATAGTATATTAAAATCGAAAAACTGGACCGAATCGGACTGGAATCGGTAAACTCGGAAGTACTGGTTTAGGGGAGTAACCAATGCAAAATCGGTTCATGAAAATGCAAAACCGGTGTATACCGGTTCGGTCCCAAACCGAACCGATTACACCCCTAATCCCAGCGATAGGACCAAAAATCAACATGGTAGGCTGCAACGAGCCTAAGTGGGCCAGCGACATCATCAAGTATTTGGATGCATGCGAACTCCCCGAAGGAAAAGAGGAGGCAAGAAAGGTAAGAAGAAAGACGGCGAGATTTGTAAAAGTGGATGGGATCCTCTATAAGAGGGGTTCGCCACCCCCTACTACGATGCATCTCACTGCATATGTTTTAGCTGAGATACATGAAAGAATATTCGAAAACCACTCCAGCGGAAAGGCATTAGGACTGTTCATCCAGGTTCTAGCCCGGGAACTCGGGTATACTCGGACTAAAACCCGGACCAGGTTAGCTTAGGCCAGACCCCGGCTGGAACTTAGATGAATCTGAGTTTTATTAAAACTCAGATTCCAAGTTTCAGGTTGAACCCAATTTTTTTTGTTTAAGCAATAGTACTCTTTATGCTGCTATACTGAAATGAGAGATGTGAATGCCAGAAGAAAGACATCCACAGAGAGAGAGTGTGAATGCAAGGAGAGAGGTTTGAAGAGAGATGATTGATTTTTACCTATGACAGCATCTACCTTCGTAAAAAGATAAAAACGAATTTCCTTTTCAAAGATTTAAATTTAAAAACATTTACTACTTTCCCGAAACAGAAATGCAAATAAAATTAAAAAATATGTATATATTCAGCATCCAATGCAAAACATTCAAGGAAAAAAAAAGGGTTCCAGGTTTAAAATCCAATACCGAACCAGGTGTACCTGGGTTCCGGCCTGGATACAAAGCCGGAATCTAGTTTTCCAGGTTTCTGACCCTACCCGGATGAACAATCCTAAAAGACATTAGGCAGAAAGGTGGTAAGAGCAGGATACTAAAGGCCTAATACACTCAGAGAGGCTAAAGAATTTGCAAAAAGGTGCATAAAATGTCAAACGTACGCACCAGTATCACATGCCCCCCCAGTATCACTTCTTCGTGGCAAAAGTGATCTCTACTTTTTTTCACTTTCATTAAATCATGGCAAAAGGTTTCTTTTCATGACTTTTGGTGGAAATGATTATTTCTCACCAATCATTAGGTGTGCTTGGACCGTCGGGAAAAGTAAATTTCCACCAAAATCATCAATCGAAAAAGATATATTTTCCATAAACATTAGTCATGGAAAATACGATTGTGCAAAAAATCTATTTATGACCACATCAACTTTTATTAAAACGTTTATTGTCACCAAAATCTACTAGTAGAAAAAAGATCAGTTTCCTACAATTATCCAACAAACAATCCCACAAACAAGCCTGTATTGAACTTATTTAAACTCAACAGACCATCAGAAAATAAAACTAACACTATATCACATTAATCCAACAAAAAATTCAAATAACCAACATATTATAGATAATTAATACAGTAATTTACAATTATGTCTACTGGGTTAACTAGTCAATTACGGCCATGAAAATACAATAATGTTTGCAAATAGAACCCAAGTACAGGAGGGAATTACAAATCCTTATGCCAATAACATGTATGATAATTTTGGGACATATAAACACATTACTGCGACAAACACATGTTGTAGTAATGTGTTCTCCAAACAATCTCCATTCTTTACATTCTACAATGCCTCTTGATCCACAAAGCATGATGTCTCATAGTTACATAAAAAAACTATGTACTTAACTGTATTAGCCAATAGAAAACATTTATTTAGTTCCTAGCTACTAGCTTTAATGGTTACTATAGAAAATCAATTGGAAGCTGATGCAAATAAGAATCAATTAGATTAAATTTTGGCCTAATTAAAACTGACGTCCAGGTTCTTTTCCCCATTGATTTCATACACCTATTCTCAAGTTTGACCATTATAGTCGCAAGTTGATGGAAAATGTGATAAGAACTATGTCAAACTCAAAAGACTTAATGGGTGGAGGAAGTGACATGGGCTAGGAAGCTTATATAGAGATTGTTGTAACATGTTCTACATAGATTAATTAACTAAGTGCATTAATCACAAATAATTAATGGTCCCAAAAAAGTAGCCTTGGGTGATGCATTGAAAATGTCAAATGTCAAGAGTTGAATATGCATGGAATTAATATATATATATATATATATATATATATATATATAGTAGTATTTGCTATAGCATGGTTTTTATATATAAATATATATATCCCAAAAAAATTCTGCAAGCTATATAGTCAAGTACAATTTGCATCAAAATCCTGGCATGATATCTATTGATATATATATATATATATATAGAAGTTGTATATCGTGTACTTTATATCCAACTAGTAAAGAGTTGCAACCATTGCTTGTAGTTGTAGTTATTTATATTTATTATCACTGGTTATAAATAGTTGAACAACATATCATTGCTTCCAATACTGACTAAAATCAAAGCGTTTTCGACAATCGAGGGAACCTCTTCTCGTCCAACAACACCTTCCAATCTTTGTAATGTTTCGTAAAAGTTTTTCAACTGAGTTGAAAGATCCAAAACTTGTATTATAATTTTTTTCCATGAGTCCAAACCCGAACTGGCTGATGCAAAGCCAACATCTAAAGCAAGTCGGTGTCGGACATTGATTGGTCCAATTAAGCCGTCAAGAGTTCCTTGATACCCAAGCAAGCAATCGGAAAGCCTGTCACTAATTTTTCATCGAAAAACCTTCCAGTAGGGACTTGGCCAGAGAAGTCCATGTCATAAGGCAAGTGATCACTACATTAGCATTTTGTGATGTTGCGAATGGAGTTAGCAAAGAAATTAAAGAAGTAATCAAGAAGATTGCAAAGAAGATGGTGTTACTAAGCGACATGGAGATTCTCGGATGGTAGTACTTCTATGATAAAAATTTGGTATATTGAGTAGGTGATGAAAAAAGAAAGCAAACCGATTTATTGATAATACACTAATATGTTTCCTATTATATATTGATTCTCAGTGATCGATTTTGAATCAAAAATTCTTTTGGATTACTATACGTATCGAGTCCTATTCCAAAATGAATTAAAGGAGTATTAAATTGAGACAATTCTCATTCTAGTAAACGAATTTGGATTAATAATTTCTTACCACTTATTATATTGGATTCTCAAAATTAGGTGAAAAAGTTCAAACATCCGTGTGTAATTCAATCTTGAGTTTTCAAGCATATATACTTAAAAAATGTGATGTCGCATACTAAACCATATGAAATTCGGCTTCAGTTTTGGAATAATTTGAATAACTATTATGATTTGGACATGTGTTTAATTAATGTCATTTGTCTGTTTAACCTCCTCACAAGTTCGGTAAAACAACTTCGTTTTCATTTAGGATTGATGGTATGATATCTTACAACTTAATATATTGGATTAGAATAAGATAATGTTTTAAGAATTACAAACCATGTGAAACCTAATTAATTAGAGTTTTCAAGTATAATTAAAGCATACTTTAAAAAAAAAAAAAAGTGATGTAGGATCTATGAAATTCTACAATTTCAAGAATATAATTTAATAAATTATCATACATAATTAAAAATCAATTTCAAACTTTTTGTTATCTCAAAATACGCATTCAGCAACCACCACTACAACAAATACAACTTTTTTTTCGGGAGAGACTGTGGTCGGAAAAAGTGCATGGTTAATGGAAAAAAAGTTATTCACACCAATTTGTTTCATGGGAAACTCGTCACATATAATTGGTGAGGAAAGATCATTTATCCACCAAAATCATAGTTCATGGGAAAAGCCATCTTTTGGCCACGACATCATTATAGAAGAATGCATATTCATTTCGTAGCAAATAAGGTCTCTATCAGTTCGTTGTAGTGAGAAATAATATTGTTCTCCATGGAAGAAGTTTGTAGCAAAAATTATGTCTCCATGAATTTCTTAGCGACAAAAGTGGTCTCTTAATGTTTTTACTCACCATGTAATTCATGACAATAGATGTTTTTGGATGATGAATTTTGGTGGAAATTACTATTTCCACTATATACATTGGTCGGAAAAGAGCATATCTCACGAACTTGAGTGATTGGCAATACTGATTGCCCATGAAGTTTCTTCATGGCAAAAGTGACCCCCACTTTGTTCCACTTTCATTTAATCATAACAAAATATTTTTTTTCAAGACAACTTTTGGTGGAAATTACTATTTCTCACCAATCATCAAGTATGCTTGAACTATCAAGAAAAGTTAGTTTCACCAAAATCATCAGTCGAAAAAGATAAATTTTCCATAAACATTAGCCATGGAAAATACTATTGTGCAAAAAACCTATTTATGACCACATCAACTATTTTTAAAATGTTTATTGTCACCAAAATCTGCTAGTAGAAAAAAGATATGTTTCCTACGATTATCCCACAAATAAGCATGTATTGAACCTCTTTCAACTCAACAAACCATCAACAAATAAAACCAACACCATATCAAATTAATCCAACCAAAAATTCAAATAACCAACATTTTATACATAATTACTATAGTACTGTACAATTCTATCTACTGGGTTAACCAGTCAATTAAGGCCACGAAGAAAAATGATGTATGCAAATAGAACCCAAGTATAGAAGGGAATTACAAATCCTTGTGCCAATTACATATATGATAATTTTGGGGCATATAAACACATTATTGCGACAAACACATGTTGCAGTAATGTGTTCTCCAGACAATCTCCATTTTCTACATTCTACAATGCCTCTTGTTCTACAAAGCATGGTATCTCATAGTTACTTGAAAAAATCATGTACTTAACTGTATTAGCCAATTAAAAACATTTATTTAATTCCTAGCTACTAGCTTTGGCGGTTACTATAGCAAATTAATTGGAAGCTGATGCAAATAAGGATCAATTAGATTAACCTTCTAGCCTAATTAAAACTGACATCCCGGTTCTTTCCCGCTTGATTTCATACACCTATTCCCAAGTATGGCCATTCTATTTGCGAGTTGAAGGTAAATATGATGAGAACTATGTCAAACTCAAAGGACTTAATTGGAGGAGGAAGTAACATGGGCTGAGAAGCTTATATAGAGACTGTTGTAACATGTTCTACATAGATTTAATTAATTAAGTGCATTAATCACAAATAATTAATGGTCCCAAGAAAATAACCTAGGGTTGATGCATGGAAAATGTCAAATGTCAAGAGTTGAATTTGCATGAAATTAATATATATATATATATATATATATATATATATAATATATCTACAAATTTTCACACTATAACACATACTGATATAGTATATACCAAATAAAATTCTGCCATAGCAAATACCTTGCTATAGTAAATACTACTATAGTATATACCAAATAAAAGTTTGCTATATCATATACCATGCTATAGTAGTGTGTATATATATATATATATATCCCAAAAAAATTCAGCTAGATGTATAGTCAAGTACCATTTGCATCAAAATCCTAGCATGATATCTATTGAGATATATATATATATATATATATATATATATATAGGAGTTGTATATCGTGTACTTCATATCCAACTAGTAAAGAGTTGCAACCACTGTTTGTAGTTGTAGTTATTTATATTTATTATCATTGGTTATAACTAGAAAAAGGACATATTATTGCTTCTAATATTGACTAAAAATAAAGTGTTTTCGACAATCTTGTCAACCTCTTCTAGTCCAACAACACCATTCTTTGTAAGGCTTCGTAAAGGTTTTTTAACTAAATTGCAAGATCCAAAATTTGCATTATAATTATTGTCTGCGGGTCCAAATCCAAATCGTCCGATGCAAAGCTAACACCTAAAGCCAGTCGGTGTCGAATATTGATTGGTCCAAGAAAGCTGTCAAGACTTCCTAATGCCCAAGGAAGCAATCAAAAAACCTCTCACAATTTTTCATTGCAAAACCTTCCAGTGGGGATTTGGCCAGGGAAGTCCATGCCATAAGGTGGGTGATCACTGCGAAATAATGTTTTTATGTGGTTGTTGTTGTCTAGATCAATGGTTGAATCCCCAAAGGCAAATATCACTGAAACATTAACATTTTGAGATGCTGTGAATGGAGTTAGCAAAGAAATTAAAGAAGCAATCAAGAAGATTGCAAAGAAGATGGTTTTACTAAGCAACATGGTGATTCTCGGCAGGTAGTACTTCTATGATAAAAATTTAGTAGATTGAGTAGATGACGAAAAAAGAAAGGAAACTGATGTATTGATAATACACTAATCCGTTTCCTATTATACATTAATTCTTAGTGATCGAGTTTGAATCAAAAACTCTTTTGGATTACTGTACGTACCGAGTCCTATTCCAAAACGAATTAAAGGGGTATTAAATTGAGACAATTTTCATTTTAGTAAACCAGTTTGGATTAATGCTTTCCTGCCACTTATTATACTGGATTTTCAAAATTAGGGAAAGAAGTTCAAACATCCGTGTGTAATTCAATCTTGAGTTTTCAAGCATATATACTTTGAAAAGGTGGTGTCGCATACTAAACCATATGAAATTCAATTTCAGTCTCGGAATAATATGAATAACTATTATGATTTGGACATGTGCTTAACTAATGTCATTTGTTTGTTTAACCTCCGGTAAAACTACTTCATTTTCATTTATGATTGATAGTATGATATCTTATAACTTAATATATTGGATCAAAATAAGAAAATGTCTTAAAAATTTCAAACCATGTGAAACCTAATTAATTAGAGTTTTCAAAGATAATTAAAGCATACCTTTTTTGAAAAAAAAAAAGTGATGTAGAATGTATGAAATTCAACAATTTAAAGAATATAATTTTATAAATTATCATACATAATTAAAAATCAATTTCAAACTTTTGGTTATCTCAACATATGCATTAAGCAACTGTCACTACAACAAATACCGCTTTTTTTTTTAGAGAGATTGTGGTTGGGAAAAGTTCATGGTTAATGGAAAAATAGTTTTTCCTATCAATTTATCCCGTGGGAGACTCGTCACATATAATTGGTGAGAAAAGATCATTTATTCACCAAAACTATAGTTCATGGGAAAAGCAAACTTTTTGCCACGACATCAGTTGAGAAGAAAGCATATTCATTTTGTGACAAATAAGGTCTTTAACAGGTCGTTGTTGTGAGAAATAATACCGCTCTCCATGGAAGAAGTTTGTGACAAAAATTCTGCCTCCATGCATTTTCTTCGTGGCAAAAGTGGCGTTTTAATGTTTTTACTCACCAAATAATTCATGACAATAAATTTTTTTGGATAATGAATTTTTGTGAAAATTACTATCTACCAATTACCATGCTATAGCAGATATAGCTATAGCATATACTAAAAAATAATCTGCTATAGCATATACCATGCTATAGCAAATACTACTATATATATATCCCAAACAAATTCAGCTAGCTATATAGTCAAGTAGCATTTACATCAAAATCCTAGCATGATATCTACTGAGATATATATATAGGAGTTGTATATCGTGTACTTCATATCCAATTAGCAAAGAGTTGCAGCCATTGCTTGTAGTTGTAGTTATTTATATTTATTATCACTGGTTATAAATAGTTGAACAACATATCATTGCTTCCAATACTAACTAAAAACAAAGCGTTTTCGACTATCTTGTGAACCTCTTCTCGTCCAACAACACCTTCCATTCTTTGTGATGCTTCATAAAATTTTTTCAACTAAGTTGAAAGATCCAAAGCTTGCATTATAACTATTGTTTATGGATCCAAACCCTAACTGACCGATGCAAAGCTAACACCTAAAACAAGTCGGTGTCAAACATTTATTGGTCCAAGTAAGTAGTCAAGAGTTCCTTGATGCCCAAGGAAGCAATTAGAAAGCCTGTCACTAATTTTTCACCACAAAACCTTCTAGTGGGGACTTGGCCGGGGAAGTCCATGCCATGAGGCAAGTGATCACTGCGAAGCAATATTTTTATGTGGTTGTTGTTGCCTAGATCAATGGTTGAGTCCCCAAAGGCAAAGATCACTAAAACATTAGCATTTTGAGATGCTGCAAATGAAGTTAGCAAAGAAATTAAAGAAGCAATCAAGAAGATTGCAAAGAAGATGGTGTTACTAAGCGACATGGTGATTCTCGAAAGGTAGTACTTCTATGATAAAAATTTTCTAGATTGAGTAGGTGAAGAAAAAAGAAAGCAAACCGATGTATTAATAATACACTAATCCGTTTCCTATTATACATTGATTCTTGGTGATCGAGTTTGAATACAAAACTCTTTTGGATTACTATACATACTGAGTCCTATTCCAAAACGAATTAAAGAGGTATCAAATTGAGACAATTCCCATTCTAGTAAATGAATTTTGATTAATCATTTTTTACCACTTATTATACTGGATTCTCAAAATTAGGTGAAGAAGTTCAAACGTTCATGTGTAATTCAATCTTGAGTTTTCAAGCATATATACTTTAAAAAGTCGATGTCGCATACTAAACCATATGAAATTTGACTTCAATCTTGGAATAATTTGAATAACTATTATAATTTGGACATGTGCTTAATTAATGTCATTTGTCTGTTTAACCTCCTCACAAGTTCAGTAAAAAAACTTCGTTTTCATTTAAGATTGAAGGTATGATCTCTTACAACTTAATATATTGGATCAGAATAAGATAATGCCTTAAGAATTTCAAACTATGTGAAACCTAATTAATTAGAGTTTTCGAGGATAATTAAACATTAGAGTTGTTGAAAAAGATAGATTTTCCATAAACATTAGTCATGGGAAATACTATTGTGCAAAATACCTATTTGCGACCACATCAACACTTCTTAAGACGTTTATTGTCACCAAAATGTATTAGTTGAAAAAAGATATGTTTCCTACAATTATCCTACAAACAATCCCACAAATAGGCCTGTATTGAACCTCTTTCAGTGACCGTCCCTTGGTCGTTCGCCCAATGAGGGTTGACCTAGTTGGACCTTTCCTGATCGAGAAAGATGAAGTCAAGTTCATGATCAGAGCAGTGGACTACTTTACGAAGTGAGTGGAAGTAGAACTTCTGGTAACCATCACGACTAGAACCGTGACAAAGTTCTTGTGGAAGAATGTCATTTGTTGGTACGGAATTCCGCAAAACATGGTCAAATGGATAGGCAAAGGCTATGAATAAAGCATTGCTAGGAATTCTGAAGAATAAACTCACAGACAAGGAAAGGGAATGGGCAGAGGAACTACCAGGAGTATTGTGGGCCTACAGGACCACCGTAAAGACCCCTATAGGGGAGACCCCATTCACCTTGGCACATGGGACAAAAATAGTGCCCTCGGTGGAAGTCGGTTTGCCAAGTTACCGAACCAGCCATTTTTCGGCGCCCAAGAATGATGAAGCTATAGAAGAGCACATCGACCTTCTAAAGGAAAAGAGAGAGGTGGCTGAAGTCAAGATAATACTTGACAAGAAAAGGCAGAACAATATTTCAACAAGAGTTAGACCTAGGACATTCAAGATAGGAGATCTGGTGCTAAGTTAAAGCGGAGTCACCACCAAGGAAGAGGGCACGCTCGGACTCTGATGGGAAGGACCATATGTGGTAGTGGCTAACCATAGACCTGAGTTGTACCACTTGAAGGATAACTAAGCCAAATAGCTGCAACACCCTTGGAATGCATAACAGTTGAAGACATTCCACCCCTGATTATGTTAATTTCTTGATTTGTTAGAACTCTACTATTGAATTCTTGTTTATATTTTGTAGTAAATAAAGTGGTTGTTCCCGTCCAACGCCAACTCACCAAAGAAAAAAGGACGCTGAGGTCAACAGACCACACAAACCTTAAACACCAATAACGAGTCCAAACACTCGTGGTGCCAAGGAAAAAGGGTGCGGAGATTAATAAACCACGCAATCCTTAAACACCAATGACGAGTCCAAAGACTTGTGGTGCCAAGAAAAAGAGGTGCGGAGGTCAATAGACCATGTTACCCTTAAACACCAATGACGAGTCCAAAAACTCGCGGTGCCAAGGCAAAAGGGTGTGAAGGTCAAAAACATCAATGACGAGTCCAAAACTCGTGGTGCTAAGGAAAAAGGGCATAGAGGTCAACAGACCACACGACCATTAAATATCAATGACGAGTCTAAAAGCTCCCGATGCCAAAAAAAAAGGGCGTGGAGGTCAACAGACCATGAGACCCTTAAACACCAATGACGAGTCCAAAAACTCATTGTGGCAAGGAAAAAAGGTGCGAAGGTCAACATGTCATGTGACCTTTAAACACCAATGATGAGTCCAAAAACTCGCGGTGCCAAGGAAAAAGGGCGCGTAGGTTAGCAGACCATGCGACCCTTAAACACCAACGTCTAGTACAAAGACTCTCAGTTCAAAGGAAAGAGGTACATAAGACAACAATTGCAAGTACACAAACAAGCCACTTGCAGAGTAAAAAGAAACAGCCCCGTGAAATCAAAGCAAAGTGTAACATAATAAAAAGCCAAAATTGAAGTGTTCCCAACATGCATGAGTAAATAGGCAAGTACAAAAGTGTTTATATTATTTAAAAAAACTATTATAAATGTAACAATGGGAGACATCTATTACAAAGGCTAAGTGCTAAGACCACCGGAAGGTGGAGGTGGACGAGGACTGTCAAAGGCATCGGGTATGATGTCCCGACCAAAGGCATCCACAAACTGACATGAGGCTACATCAAGTTTAAGCATCTTTAAATCTAAATGTCTCAAGTCAGTACGAGGATTGACCAACAAATGTGATCTAAGCCACAACACACCGGCCCCGTACTCATAACTAAAAGCATGATTCCTGACGCCACATGCCGACGCCAACTGAGGATGAAGGCAGACAAGTTCTTCCCTTGCAGCCGCCAAGTCAGACTCCAGTGTCTTCACGTACTAGGTCTTTTCCTTCAGTTGGGCATCCTTATGAAGAAGCACTTCATTAAGCTTCCTCTGTTGTTCGTCTGTGCCGGTGCAATTTTTCTTGTATTCCTCGTGCCGTTTGGTTAGCTCTTTTAGAGTGTCACACGCCTCAGAGAGGTCAAGATTAGCTTATTGCTTGCTTTCCTTCAAGGCCGCCAACACTTCCTCGAGTTTAGAGCAGCGCTGCTGAGAACTAGACAACTCCTAGTGAATCTAGCTCCTCCCTTAGGGTAGAGAGCTCAAAGCGAGCACGACCCCTCTTTGACTCTAACTCCCCCCGGATAAGGGAAAGCTTAGCTCTAGCGGAATCACGCTCTGACTCCAGCAGTCCCAACTAGAAGTTGTCCCGAGCCTTCACCTCTCTGGAACGATGGAGTTCATCGCAAAGGTGGAAAACCTCGTCGCGAAGAATGTCCAAGTCACCTACCAAAGAGTGCGCAGAGCCATCCTCTTGCTCGAGTAGGATCTCCAATTTTGCCATCTCGACCCTCCATCTCTCAAACTCCCTCTTGGCGTAGAAAGAAAAGAAACGGCTAGTGTGAACTTCATTCTCAAAGTCAGCATGATCCGCCATGATCCAGGTTGCCAAATTGTCGACACCGTACCCTACAAAGATAAAACCAAAGAAAGTTAAAAAATAATTTCGAGAGAAAAGAGAGAGAGAGAGAGAGAGAGAGAGTGAGAGAAGTGAGAGAAAGAAAGTCAGAAGTACCCCAGAGAGGAAATTGCTTAGTCGATTAGCCATGCTGCTAATAGCTTTATCTCTAGCAGGACCAGAGGAGGTGGAAGCAGCTCCCTACACCTTCCCATCATACCTCACCTCAAGCCCATAGTGGGAACTGAGGGGGAAAGCCTTAGGAGACGCCACCGTTGAGCCCGTTCCAATCCCAGGGGTGTTACCCAAATCTCCCACTGGGGGAACAACATAGTGTAAGTAAGTTCAACATCTTCCAAATTGATGTCCTCACTGGCGAGACCACTTAGAGGAACACCCTCCTCTAAGGGAGAAGACTCAGTGCCATCCCCAAAGGAGGAGGGAAAATGAGAGGGGATAGAAACATGGTCGTTGCTAGCCCTCAGGTCAAGTGGAGGAGTCTCTTCCCCTAAGATGGTCGTGGGCAAAGAGTGGGGAGTTGAACTTTTACCTTCACTCTATTCTTCATGTTCTTCAAAAATAGGAGCATCGCCTCCCTTCTCTTTGCCTTGGACACCACGGTCGCCTAGGGCACCATCTTCACTACCCTGAGTTCTCTCGTGGGCCGCCCAATTGGCAAGGCTCAATGAAAAGGCAGCGTCCACATCCACATTGACCTCACTGCTTTCCTTTCGCAAATCAGAAGCTTTGAATGTAAGGAATTCGAAGGTTGGGCTAGACTTCAAATAAAACTGTTAAGTAGGAAGATCAAAGTCAAAAGCGGTCACCAAGTTAGAAAGGGCTTGGCCCATCAAGCCCATGATGTCGTCAAGACCTGGAGAAGGCACACGTGTTGGTGAGTGATTGGGGGTAGAAGGTAGGGTACCCTGAGGTCGGTTAGCCACGGAAGAGGCGGCCATACTTGTGCTTGCAACCCCCCTCTTTGCCGCAGGAGAAAGTGTATCTGAAGTAGCATGGCGAGAATGCTTCTACAAAGCATTTGGAGTAGACTCAAAGGAAGGCTTAGTTGGGGGAGATGACGCCACGACCTATTGGCGGGTGTTAAGAGGTCCTTGGTCCGAAGGTAGTCCTCATGCTCAGTCGCCCAAGCGGCGACCATGTTGACACGGGATTGCTCTCATTAAGACAGAGGTTCCAAAGTTGCCCCCAGGCCTTTGTCGTCAGGAATCTTACTCCAGGAAGTTCTAATTGGGAATTCCTGGGGCATAGCCTCTGAATTGGAATATTCCCAAACTACACCAAAGACCAAGAAAAACTTCCTCCTTCATTGTTTGGCATTTGAATGGCAGTTCTCAAAATGGGCCAACGGCTGCTTCCTGATCCAAAAACTGCAAATGTTGTCCGGAAAGCTCCTCAAAAAATAAGAGCATCCTCAATGGATTAGCCAAAAGCTAAATCTATTTAGTATTTAGCTATTAGAGAACAAAATATACTCACAATGGATTAGCTAAATTCCAAATAATTGGAATTTAGCTATAGTGACATTCAAAAGTTTTTCCAAATTTGAAGGTTGTTGTAGATACATCAAATATATTTTTTTATCAATTATTTCTCTCTCTATTTCTTTCTCATCAATGACCTTCTTCATTTCCTCTCAAAAAACCAGAACGTTCTTCCCTACCAAGCGTGAGAGCTTCGTTTTTGACTAAATCAGCAAAACCCATATTAAATCAACAAAACCTAAATCAGCTTCAGACTATATGCCCAGGAATTCCTCAAATCCCAAGCTCAGATACTTGAGTTATACCAAATTATGAACTTGAAATCTACAACAAGACTCCACCCCACATAACCGAGAAGAAACCCCCCAAAATAATGACAAAAGGCGAACAACAAATATTCTCAAAGCTCAATTCTAGGTCCCCCAACAAGAAATTCTCTTCAGGATGTACGAACTCGAAAAAGAAAAATAGCAAATGCAAAGAAAGCAAGTGACAAGGAAGAGAGAGGGGACATGGATTGGAAAAATATGTCTCGAGTAGTGGGACTCAGCACCAAGGAGAGTCCAACTGCATCTTCTTCTTGTTCTGCTTTCTTTCTTTCTCTAAATGAAAATGAAACCCTAGAGATCGAGTTGAACAGAAAATAAAATACAATTCAAAAGTCAATGTTGAAACGATTGAAAAAATGACAATTTTTTAATCCATAATTTAATTAGAATATGATTACAATAACATATAAAATAGGTAGAACATTAAAATATGATTACAATAACATATAAAATAGGTAGAATATTAAAATATGATAAAATTAAATAAAAAAATAATTAAAAAATTAAATATTTTTTTAATTAGTAATTAATCATTACTATATAATGAATAAATTGATAATCTAATGTGAAAATTTAATGTGAATAATCAAAACCAAATTCATCTTATATTATTTTATTGTTATATGATGAAAAAATAGATATTCCAATGTGAAGTTTTATGTGAATAGAATAGCTAAAAGCTAAATTTATCTTACATTCATAAAAAATATTTTTTAGCTTTGGTTATTCCATTGAGGAAGCTCTAAAACACTAGGAACTCTCGGGCGATTAAATCTAGGTATTCTTCTCTAGCGGGTTCCAAAACCAAACGAAACAAGATACAAGAACAAAGAAGAACCCGCCATGTGTGAGAATGAAGCTGCGCAGGGGCTAGCCGAAGAAGATCAAGAACATCGCGTATTAGGCGACAGAAAGAAAATCGCAAACCGTGGGTTAGGGCACAAACAGGAAGGGCAACCTTTTCGATAAACCATTCTTTATAGATGCAGCCACGAAGAGGGAGTTCCAGGAGTATTGAGTTTGGGATCCCGTAGGTGTTGCGCAGATTCACCAAGTCCCTGGTAGTGAGGGTGAAACGCCACCCAAAACCTTTGAAGCATGGGACATCTTTAGCAGAAGAAGACTCTGGGACAACAGGGGTTTGGGATATGTTTCGTTGGGCGATGATGATGACAAAGAAGCAGAGGGAAAGGAAGAAATGGGGGGGGGGATTAGGGTTGCAGATAAAGAAGTCGAGATAGTGGAGTCTCAAGAATGTAAAGAAGACATGAAGAAATCAGAAAGAAGATGAAAAATGAGAAGTAGGGAAATGAAGAGCATATGGTAACTGCAAATCATTATTACCTGACTAAATGACGTGACTGAAAGAGAACGTGGCGATGGTTACTGGTTAACGTACACACGTTTTCCAAGTTTAAAATTCCTATCTCTTGATAAGTGAAAATAACGAGTAAAGTAATAAATGGGCCATTGGGGTAGTCCATAGGTCTAAAATCCCTAGCTTGGTAGTCTAAGGTCACAAACGTCCTTAAATGAGTAAAATAAGATATTTACAATTCTTTCATTGGTGAATTTCCCATGTTTACATGTGAGAGGAATTAGTGGGGTAACTGGAGGGGTTAATATTGGTATGGCCAAAACCAGGGGCCCAAGGCCCATCATCCATAGATGATAGCTACTCAAAGGAGTCGTGTAGTTTAACGCAGACCCTAGCCACCCTAAGTATTAGGAGGGGGATAAACTCTCGCATTATGAATATGGATAACGTGGTGATTAAATAATTTCGATACATCAGGGATAAGCCTTCTAATGGCTAAGCATTGTGCAAAGTTAATTAGTTTATAATACTCATCCAATATTCTCCACTAATATATATAGGGGCAGCATGTAACCTTTGAATAATCTGATTAAGCATTCTTGAATTATTATCCCTCACTTATTACCAACTTAACCATCGAATGTGTCATAGGTACACCACGCCGCCTACGTAACGATTTGCAGGAAACAATCACGACTGGTGGTGGGACACGTCCTTTACAAACTCAAATAGTTTTCTTGCAAAATTAACCACATAAATTTAAAAAATAGTTTCTAATAGACCGATTACAAAAATCTGTCCATCATCAGTTACATAACAAAAAGACATAGAAGATATGGGTTTGATTGTCAAATCATTATGACTCAATGAACCAAAGATCGATTAAATAGATCAACCCATATTAGCCTCATCCAACTTAGGTTTTTAATAGAAAACAACGTCGTTTATGTTTAGTACATTAGTGAACTTCTTCTTTGCTCATTCTTTACATTACAATACACACGTTAAGGATGAATATCTTGTGTTGAAGAAGAGTGCATGCATGAGAGGAGGCTGAGAGTTTGTCAGCTTTCATGCTCAATGAAGAGGCTAAAATCAACGAATTTAACCAAAAATTGTTAAAAACATTAACAAAAATGATTTGAGTTGGGAGCCACAACTTTGCAAACTTTGTGCAAATCAATGTTCAAACTTTAAGATATCTTGCCATAAAACTCATGCTTTCCACCTCTTTATTGGACAATGTACTCTTTTCCTGAAGAAAGTGTTATAGTGCTTAGTTTGTTTTTGTCAACCAATTTTTTTAAAGACATCAGCACTAGTAATCCAACCATGAATCCTTATTAAAGTCCATTAAAGTTAGCTCAAGGGAGGGGCTTGTAGCTTCTTGAAGCCTTATTAAAGTCCATGGATAGCTAGATCGTTCAAGAGTTTGTTGTTGTGGCCAGACTGATATGGTGGAGAATGAACAACTTCATTTTTAAGGGAGAGTTTGCTCATCCGAATGCTCTTGTGAAGGAGGCTAGAGGCATCCTTGATCTACTTAATGAGGAGGACTCTAGCCAGGGTATCAAAGCCAGTAAGACTTGTACATCAACCGAGGTTTGGCAGGCCCCTCCCTCGAGCTGGTTCAAGTTGAATTGGGACAGTGCAGTAGATAAGGGTGTCATTGGAGTGGGAGTGGCAGTAAGGAATAGTGCAGGCCATGTCACTGCTACTATAAGGACAAAGAAAAATCTCTTCCCTGATCCATTTCTTGCAGAGGCTTATGGAACCCTTAAGCCAGTGTAGTTTGGTATGGAACTTGGCCTAACACAAGTGATTATTGAAGGGGATTCACTACAAGTCGCTAATGCTCTAAAAAGGAACAATGAGGATGCAATAGTGCTAGTATGTTTGTATGTGAAGCAAAACAATTACTTAAAAATTTTGCTAAGTGAAAAATTTCTCATGTTAGGAGAAATGACAATTCTATGACTCACTTGTTAGCAAAAGATGCTCTCTCCACCTATGATCACATTGTTATTTGGGAGGATAATCCTTCTTGTATCTTTTTGGCTAAATAGAATGGAAATGAGTCACTTTTTTTTTTTAAAAAACTATGAATCCAATAGTTTCTAAGAATCATTGGTGGTGCTATTCAACCATAAAGCCATTGACTCGTGACAATTAACAGGGACAAATTTGATGGTTTATAGCCATTCTTATTTCATATTTTAGCCATCAATATTAAATTAAAGAGAAGTGCTACAACCATACAGAGATTCTACAAGAAGCTTTGCTACATACAATCATTTTTGCGTATTTTTTTGCGCATTTCACTGATGTGATTGGCCAAAATAATTTTTTTAAAAAAAAAAAGTGATGAAACCATTCATATTAGTGGAGTGCGTAAAGAGTATGTAAAAGTAACTGCACATAAAGTTTTTGTTCCACAAAAGTAAACTCACAAACTGACACGAATTCATATGATACGTTAAATGTACTTTACAATAAAAGTAGTTTTATAATTTAAAATACCATATCAAGTCATGTCAGTTTATAAATTTACTTTTATAAAAATTTTTGTAGGTAAAACATTTCTGTAAATTGAATTGATTGTCACCTAGCAAAGGTGGACAACTTGGGTGGATTGAGGATATAAGCCAACCCAACAATCTGCTCCGTTTGATTACACAAAACCCATATCTTATCTCATCTCATCTCAATCATTACAATTTTTTCAAATTTTCATACAAAAATATAATAAACAATTCAACTTTTTCAATTTTTAAAATAAAAATAATACTAAAAAATATATTCTAACAATATTTTATTCAACTACTATTCAAAACATCTCATTTCATTTCATCTGAACTGTGTATCCAAACCCAACTTTAGAGGAAGATAAAAAGTTTCTTGTAGTGAAATTATGAATGGAAAGTAAAGTAGATGCCACCATACATTCCATGCTCAAAAGCACAAGATATAGCTAAGGATATAAATTTATACCGAAAAATCGGACCGGACCGGTTGGACCGATTTTGAATCGGTCTGATTCAGGATCGGTTCTTACATTGGGAAAACCGGTCAAAACCGTCCGGTTTCGGTTTCGGTTTTGGTTCTGAGATTTTCTTGACAGGACTGGACCGGACCGATTGGAGAAATATATATATAAATTAATATTTTATATATATAATAAATTTTATACAAAATTAATATTATACAAAATATTTTTTATATGTAAGTTTTATATATAATATATAATTATATGTGAAAGTTGTATATATAATATATATAATTATATATCATATATGAAATAATTTTATATTATAATTTATAAATTATAATGTAAAATGTTAATCTTATACTAATATGTAAGTTTATAACTAATACTAATATATTAGTTTATACTATTATAACTATACTAATAGTATAATTTTAATACTATTATATAGTTTAATATATTATATAACTATACTAAATCACTATAAGTTTATAACAAAGACGTTAATCCCAGGTAATGTAAATATGATAATATAATCAGTATTATATGTAGAAAGTTAATAATAAAAGCAGTAAAAATAGGCAGTATAACCAGCCATATGCATGAGAGTAATTAAAGCAGGCGGTTTAACCGACCATATGCATGATAAAATAAAATAAATAAAAGAAATATACAAAATCAACTTTATTGAAGACATAATACTTACAAGGAGACTAATTCTCAGAGGAGGTGAGAACAGAAGATATGAAGAAGGAAGAAGAAAATTGTTGGTTTACAAAGAGTAGATTTGGGAGAGTTAGGAGAGATTTTGGACGAGTGAGGAGAAGGTTTTAGATGAGAAATTTCTGAATGCCTTTATTTTATTACAGACTCTTATTTATAGACACTAGAACAGTGCAACACAGTACAACACAGTAACTCTAATAATACATGAACAGTACCATCACGTGAAAATCAATTACAAACAGTAGCTTAAACAGTAACTCTAATAATTCATGAATAGTACCAACTCGTGAATAATATGTACACAGTTTTTTGTCGTTTTCTTTGATAATAATCTTGAGCAGCGACAATAATCTGATTTGAGCAGAGGAATCTTGAATAACAGCAATAATTTGACGTGAACAGAGGAAAGTAGGAATCTTTTAGAGTTACATAATCTTTTGGAATCACATAATCTGAGAGTCATAATTTGCCAATTCCAGTTTAAACGGATCTTGGGGATCCATCAGAGGTACTGGATGATAAGGCGAGTAATCTTGAGAAGGAGAGACGCCTAAGTGAGAGGCTTGTTGAGAAGGAGAGGCCTGGAGGGCTGCAGGTTGTTGTAATGGAGATAATCTGGCTGGATGTTGTGCATCTTCTTCATCATCACTATATGAAACTTGTGACATTGTTTCGGCTAATTTTTTCAAATCTTTCTTGCTGGTAATGGATGCTAATTGTACTTGAAATCTATTCCGTTGGACAAGTACTTCTGGAGCTTTGGTAATTTTTGAAAACATTTTTAAGACATGATCATAATTGTATTTTTCCTACCATTTGACAGAGATTTGACGGGTCAGGAACATAATGGTTTTGAGAGAGGGATGGGATTTAATAACATATTCTCATTTCATAATCCAATTTAATTTTGTTTTAAGAAAGAAAAGAAGGAGTGGTGAACAATGGCTTCATGCTGGTGGACTTTCATCCTATGAAGTAAAAATTCGAAAACTTTCCTGGAGAGGGAGAGGAAGGAGAAGAGGTTTGGGTCCATAATGGTCCCACCAAAGTGAAAACCATTTAGAAAGTGTCTTGATTTCTTATAATTTGTCAAAATGAAGGAATCACGAATGACGCAAATTTTTGTTTTGTTTTAAAAATATTTTTGTCCATGCATGTTGATAATCATAATAGTTATAATAAGGCAGATCATAAGGCTGAGAGAATTTCCGTGTCAAATAGGGATTTTTTCCCCATTGTTCCAAAGTGAGGACCTGTTTAATGGTGATTTTATGAAAAGCAATAATTGGAGATGCAGGTGGAGATGGTTGAGTTTGAAGAGAATAAGGAATTTCAGAGAGAATAATTGAGTCAGAGTCTACTAATATGAATTCATTAAAATTTTGAATTTTCTTAATGTTTTGCGGGATATAATGTCAATCTAGTAAAAGAAAGGCATCGAGTAATTTTTGGGGGTCAGACATATGTTGAATTTTAGGCTCAATGGAAAAGACAGTGTTCCAGTAAGATTTAATAATAATAGGAGATGTAAAAAGCTGAGATAGTAATGGATGGCTAATAATCTGAGAAGGAGAAGAAGAAGGAGAAACAACTTTGGAGTATGTGAGTAATTTTGGAGAAGATAATGGTGAGAATGGATTATATGATGGTCTAATATTTTGTGGTAATGACCCTAGAACCGTATATGGTCTTAGGGTTGCAGAAGGACAATGTGAAGGATAAGGAGGAGATGGTGGTAATGCATAAGAAGATTTAGTTTTTACTTTGGACTTTAAGAAAGATATGATTTTCTCTGTAAAAATTATCAGGATAGAAAATCAGGAAGAGAATTAGAGTCTCATTTAATATGTTCAATATCAAAATAAAAAATACTTAATATAACTTGCCATCTGGCAAATATTTGCATAGCAGCTAGGTTTTTCACATCTTTAATCAAAACTTTCTTGGCTGACTTACAATCTATCCTAAATAAAAACTTTTGATTTAACAAATCATCTTTAAATTTAGAAATACATAATACAATAGCTAAAATTTCTTTTTTAATAATGCTATAATTCTTTTGGGTAGGATTCCAACATCCTGAATGAAATCGAACAATCTGTTCAGAATTATTTGATAATCTTTGTTTCATAATTCCTCCATAACTAAGATCAGAGGCATCTGTTTCAACAATTTTAAAAGTATGAGGGGATGATAATCCTAAACATGGTAATTTTTTAACATGTGTTTTAATTTATTTTATAATATTTGTATGCTTTTCTGTCCATGGTGGTAGATTCTTTTTTAATCTCTTAAATAATGATTTGCATAATGGCCTAAGAAATTGGTAAAAATCTGCAACATAATTGAGGCTTCCCAGAAATCTTTGTAATTATTGCTTCTCTTTTATTTCATTTAAAAATTTATCAGCAAACTCTATTGCTCTATTAATTGGAGTAATAGTTTCTTGATAAATGTCATGTCCAAGGAACCTAATTTTGTTTTGAAATAGTTTTATTTTTGGTGATGAAACAACTAATCTATTTTGTTTAATAATTTGTACAAAAGTATTTAAATGTTTCCAGTGTTATTCAATAGATGAGGAGAGTATTAATACGTCATCTATATAGACTATTGAAAAATGAGTAAAAGGAGTAAATATTTCATTCATAATATTTTGAAATTCACTAGGAGCGTTTTTTAATCCAAATGGCATAACATTCCATTCATAATGTCCAAATGGGACTGTAAAAACTGTTTTATATCGATCTTTTTCAGCAATTTGAATTTGTCAGAATCCACTTTTCATATCAAATTTTGAAAATATTGTAACGTCATATAGTCTAGATAATAAATCTTTCTTATTAGAAATTGGATATCTAATCCATTGTAATACTTTGTTCAAAAGTTTATAATTAATAACTAGCTGAGGAACTCCTCTTTCTAATTCTGCCTGTTTTTTAACATAAAAGGCAGCACAACTCCAAGGTGATTTACTTTTCATAATTAAGCTTTTTGTTAATAAATCATTAATTTTCTTTTTACAAAATTCTAATAATTCATTATTCATTTGAATTGGTCTAGATTTGATTGGAATATTTCTCTCAGAAAAGTCTTTCTCATAAGGTAATTCAACTATATGTTGTTTTCTATTCCAAAAAGCATTAGGTAGGTTAGAACATACTTCTTTTTCAATTATAATTTTAAAATTATCAATTTTTTGAATTAATAATGGATCCTTTAATTGTTCTTCAATTTTTTTATATTTTAATTCTTATTTTAAAAAACTTATCTGTTTTTCTTTTCTTTTAATTCTATTTTTTGTTAAAAAATTAATTTATTTGGTTAATGAAACTTCTTTTAAAGAATTAATTTCCTTTGATACAGGAGGAAATATAAATTTAAATTGGACTTCTTGTCCAAGTATTTTAGTGGAAATTCCTACCTCTGTTACAGAGAAAGGGTAAAGTAATGCAAGGAATGGATTTCCTAATATTACTTTGGTGTTAATATTTCTTATCAGAATAAATGTTGTTTTAAAAAAAATTTCATTATTACAAATATGTGCATTAGATAATTTATAATTTATGTTTAATTTTGTTCCATTAGCTTAAAATAATGTTTCTTTTGTTTTTTCAAAATATTTAGAAGGTATTAATCCTTCTTGTATACAATTTAAGTCTGCTCCTGTATTTAATAGAGCAATTGTATTAAAAGAAAATTCTTAATTAATTGAAACCGTTACTTCTGTATACCATTTTTGAAAATTTATTTTATTAAAGATATTAATGAAGTTGTCTGTTTCATTTTTAATAACAATTGTTGAACACTCTCCTTGTTCTTTATTTTGAGAATTATTTAAGTTATTTTTTTCTATTTTTAATAATATAATTTCTTGTAGTAATTGTTCATTTGAAACTTCTAATTTAAGATTAGATGTTTTTAGATTTTTAATTTCTTGTTTTATCTCATTAATTTCTTGTTGTAGGTCTTGTAATGTGATTTTTTATTTTTTTTGTTTTAAATCTTCCTACTATTTCTGAGAAATTATAAGGGGTTGAAGAAGTTATTGAAGTGGTTTGATTATTAAAAATATCTTTTAGCTTTTCTAAATAATCTTTTCTTTCCTGTGGATTCTTGATTTTATCTATTAATTCTAGTATAATATCCTCTTGTCTTGAAAGTACATTAATAGTTTTATTACAAAAGTAACTATTTTTATCTAAACAATTACAAACTTGTATCTTATCTTCTTCAGATTCGCTTTCAGAGATTATTCCGAAAGACTTGATTCTTTTAATTGATAGATTTCTTCATCAGAAGAGCTTTCCTCTTCTTCATTTGAATGTATTATAAAAATATTTAATAATCTTTCTTTTAATGTTTCAGGTACATCTAATTAATTAATCTGTTGTTTAACCTTGCAATTTGATTTATAATGCTCAACTTTTCCACATTTATAACAAACAATCTGTTTTTTCTTTTTATTAGTCTTTTTTGGAGGTTTTATTGGTTTATTATATATCTGTTTGTCTTTTATTCTTTTATAAGATTTTTTATATTTTCGTTTTTTATTAGTATAATTCTTATAAATTTTTTTCCCTTAATATTAATATATTAGTTTATACTATTATAACTATACAAATAGTATAATTTTAATACTATTATATAGTTTAATATATTATATAACTATACTAAATCACTATAAGTTTATAACTAATACTAATAGTCTAATATAGTATTAGTTATACTTATACTAATATAGTTATACTAAATCACTATAAGTTTTTAACTAATACTAATATATAACTATATTAAATCACTATAAGTTTATAACTTATATTAGTCTATAACTATAATAATAGTATAATATTAATATTATTATATAGTCTAATATATTATATAACTATACTAAATCACTATAAGTTTATAACTAATACAAATATAGTTATACTGGCTTCGTTTGGTTACCAAAACCAACTCATCTCAACTCATCATTACAATTTTTTTAAATTCTAATACAAAATATAATAAATAATTCAACTTTTTCAAATTTCAAAATAATAATAATATGTTAAAATAATATTCTAATAATATTTTATCATCTCAACTCATTTCAACATCCAAACACAGTCTAATACTAATCATTATAACTAAATCCCTATATAAACCCTAAAATCAATCTCCAAATTTACAAACGTCCCTGCCTCCTCACTCCCTCGTCTCTGCCTCCCTCTCTCGTGAGTCGTCTCTGTCTCTGTCTCTCTACAATATGCATCTGCCCCACTCAACCGGTCCGGTGCTGCCTCACTCTCTTGTCTCTATCTCTTTGCAATCTGCCTCACCTCTCGTCTCTCGTCTCTCTTCCTCAGGGGCTCAGCCTCACTCTCCGTCGCACATAATGTAGCCTCAGCCTCACTCTCTGTAGCACGTAACGTAGCCGTAGCCTACCAGTTCTACCACGCACAGACCCTCGGCCTCACCTCACGGTAATTTGTGTTTGTGTTTTTTAAATTATTTTAAAATCTCAAATTTGGTAGATGGTTTTATTAGGATTTTTGAATTCGAAATTTAGGATTTTTGTGATTGTGTTTCTTCACTTGAAATTTGTTTTTTATTTTTTTTTCGAAGCACTCTTTTGTTTTCAGCTGTTCAAAGGATTCTGTTTCATTAGTTTCTTAGATTCTAAAGAATCTTTTCACGATCGACTCCGGGTCACGTTGTACAATCTCAATTTGCTTGGCAGGCACTCTGTCGCTATTTAAAAAAATGAACATGAGTTGAAACTTGGCAGGCACTCCGTCGACCCGATCTGATCCGACCCATATCATTCCCTATACATATAAAACCACATCGGAATTGGCATGCGTTGAAACTCCAAAACCCTGATTCTCTGTGTCTCTCATTTCCGCTATGGACGAAGTTTGCGAAGGGAAGGATTTCTCCTTTCCAAACTACGAGGAAAAGATCCTTGAGTTGTGGAGGGAGATCAAGGCATTCGAAACCCAGCTGGAGCGCACCAAGGACCAGCCTGAGTACGTCTTCTATGACGGGCCTCCCTTCGCAACGGGGCTCCCGCACTATGGCCACATCCTCGCCGGTACCATCAAGGACATCGTCACCCGCTACCAGTCCATGAACGGCCACCACGTCACTCGCCGCTTCGGCTGGGATTGCCACGGCCTTCCCATCGAGAACGAGATCGACCGTCTCCTCAACATTAAGAAGCGCGAAGATGTGTTGAACTTGGGGATCGATAAGTACAACGAGGAGTGCCGTAGCATTGTCACGAGGTGAGAGTTTTTATTTATTTTTAAATTATCGCTCATTACTTTATTTGAATCGCTATCGTGAATTTAGTACTCATTCTTGCTTTTTTGTTCGTAGGTATGTGCGGGAGTGGGAGAAGATTGTTTGGCGGACTGGGCGGTGGATTGATTTCAATAATGGTTACAAGACTATGGACTTGAACTTCATGGAGACTGTGTGGTGGGTCTTTGCTCAGCTTTATGACAAGGGTCTTGTGTATAAAGGTTTCAAGGTTAGTTTGGAGTATCTCCTTCTATATTGGTTTTTGGGAGTAGGCTAATGAAGAGTTTATGGTTTTGTCATTTATTTATTTCTTACGGAGGTATACGTCTCGTGTACATTGGTCATGGCTATTGTTTTCGTCAATTAAATTCCTGATTACTTATCAATTTTTTTTTTTGATGGAGTATCATAAGTTGATTTGGTAATGAATCTCTTAATGAAATGATGGCGATCCTGAATCGGGTGACGATAGAAGTAATGGATTTCATTTCTGAGTTCCTTTTATTGATTGTGCTTCTTATGGTTTCCAGAAAGTTCGACAACTGAGAGGAAGTTAAACCTTTCAGTTTCATTGTTTTAGTCTCTTTTTCCCCTTGTTTTGTAAACTAATGATTCTATTCAAACGCATGCAATGGTTGTATTAGGTTTAGTTAAGTATAGTTTTGTTGGCTGCCACTGGTAGTGGAAGGTTATAGTATTGGATTATACTTTCTTCTACTTTCTTATGTTTTCCAAGGCCCAAACATATCTTTTCGGGTCGAAATTTCTTGTTATATGTTTCCACAGTTTGGCAACGTGGGGGGGGGGGGGGTGTATATATATTTTTAAATGGGTTCAATATAATTATATGGGTCAGTCTTCTCTATTTATGCGTTTGTAATGTTTATTTTTTGTCCTTCAGGTCATGCCGTACAGCACTGGTTGTAAGACACCTCTATCTAATTTTGAAGCTGGTCAGGAATATAGGGTTTGTGATCTGAAACTTCTGTTTACCATTCATAATGGGGTGAATTGCCGAAAGAGTGTTATTTTTAGTCTTTCTGTCAAATTTTGTTTTAAACTATGTAGATTTCTTTAATTTTTTGTTGGGTCACTATTGGCCATGTTACCAAGTCAAACTTGTGAAGTAGGATCTGGTCACTGTTGCAGTTGAACTGCTGTTTTGGTTTTAGAGACTGATAGTTATGACCGTGTTCACTATTATTTATTCAATCTTTAGTTCTTATAGTTTCATGTTTATCTAACTTTCCTGGAGTGACACAGGATGTGCCTGACCCTGAAATTATGGTGACTTTTCCAATAATTGGTGATTTGCATAAGGCAGCCTTTGTGGCTTGGACAACAACTCCGTGGACCCTTCCGAGTAATCTTGCCCTTTGTGTCAATGCAAATTTTGTCTATGTTAAGGTCAGTTTAATATGTTAGATTCTGCAATACTTTGTACGCATTCACTTGCATCACATACACAAGGGCTGTCTGAAACATGCATTAATGTTACCATAAAATGGCTCTCTCACTTGAGTTACCTTAGCCTTGGTGTTCATATAACTTATTTGAATGCTATAAAATATAAATATAATTTTAGCACATTTAGCGTATAGAGTGAGTTGATGCTGTGCACATTCAAGAGTGAGTATTATAATTAAATTTTAGCCAAAGTCTACCTTTAGAGTGGACTAGCCATATTGATTGTCATTGTCTTGGGTTAAAAAACTATTATAGTTGAATGACACTTTATAAATAGGGTACTACAAGGTAATTGGTGTTCCATTTATTTTAAAATAGTATTATATAGATTGCACATCTTTTTTTAGTAAGAAATTTATTAAAACCACGTAATTCGGTATAGCCCAACTATTTTTTTTTTGATAGGTAAAAAAAAGTTTTATTGATCCACATAAATAGGCAAAACCCGAGTACACAGGAATTATACAAGAAAGAGCCTAATTACAAACTACGTGCTGCTGATAGTAGTGTACAAAACATTAAGGCTCGTTCCATCCCAAACAATAGAAGAGGCCCAGAGCAACAAAGTATGAAAGAAGAAATCCCTAAAGCTGTCTGGAGAGCGTTCCTTATCCTCAAAACAGCGGCCATTTCTTTCGTTCCATGTGCACCACATTAAACATAAAGGTACCATCTTCCATACAGTAGCAATTTGGCCATTGCCCCTAATCCCTCGCCAACAAGACAATAGATCTACCACCCTCTTTGGCATGACCCAAGTGATACCGAGCCTCAAGAAGATTACATCCTATAATACCTTAACTACTTCGCAATGAAGAAGAAGGTGATCCGCTGATTCGCTGTTACGCTTGCACATGTAGCACCAATCCAATATGTAGAGTCCACGCTTTCTTAACTTGTCAATTGTTAACATTTTACCATGGGAGGCCAACCAACCAAAGAAAGCAACCTTGAGAGGAGCATTGCTCTTCCAAATGCTCTTCCACGGGAAAGCATTAGGGGAATGGTTCGCCAAGGCCTTGTAGTATGAACGAACTGAAAATTTCTTGTTCCCTGTGCATGCCCAAAGTAAGCTATCCTATCCTCCTGACCTAGGCTTGAATGCATATAAGATTCTGTACAAATCAGTAATGGCTCCCACCTCCTAATCTTGGATAGCTCTGGTGAATCTCACAGACCAATGAATGGAATCAACGGTTCTGCACATATTATTAGCCACTGAGGAGCCCTGGTCAGACGCAATCCTATACAGAGAGGGGAAAGCGATTTTCAGAGCAACATCCCCGCACCATGTATCATGCCAAAACCTGATTCGCGTGCCCCTTCCCACCGTAAACTTGCAGTTAACGAGGAAATCATCCCAACTATTACGGATCAGTTTCCAAACTCCCACTCCATAGGCCCCTCTGACTTCCTTAGAACACCACCCCTCCAGACGCTCCCATATTTAACTTTTAAAATATTCCTCCGAAGAGCGTCCTCCTCATGATGGTAACGCCAAAGCCATTTTCCGAGAAGTGCCTTATTAAAGGTTCTCAAATTTCTTAAACCCAACCCATCGCAAGACAGTGGGGTGCAAACTTTATCCCATTTGATCAAGTGAAATTTCTTTGCATCCTCAAGCCCTCCTCATAAGAAATCACGAAAAATCTTCTCCAGTCTTTTTGCCACCCCTGCAGGAATAGGGAATAATGAAAGGAAGTACATTGGAAGATTGGATAACGTACTTTTAATCAAGATGATTCTCCCGCCCTTAGACAAGTAAAGTCTCTTCCATCCCGCCAGTTTGCCTTCGATTTTCTCGATAATCCCTTCCCACATTACCTTAGATTTGTGAGGGGCTCCCAAAGGGAGTCCGAGGTACTTCATAGGTAAGGAAGAGACTTTGCATCCCAATAAGGCAGCTATCTCATTTAAGTTGTTGACCGAGCCAATAGGAACTACTTCCGAGATAAATTCACCTTTAGGCCAAATATAGCTTCAAAGCAAAGTAGCAAAGCCCTTAGAGAGCGAATCTGATCCATATCCGGGTCGCAAAAGATCAAAGTATCATCGGTGAAAAGAAGATGGGAGACTGTCAAACTTCCATGCGTAGAGCCGCCCATCGAGAAACCTGAGATGAAACCCCCATCCACTGCCCCTTCCAACATTCTGCTCAACACATCCATAACTAGAATAAATAATAGTGGGGATAGAGGATCCCCTTGTCGCAATCCCCGAGAGCTGTTGAAGAAACATTTGGGAGTGCCATTGACCAAGACAGAGAATCTGATGGTTTTAATACAATGTTTTATCCACTGACACTATTTTTCCCAGAAGCCATACCTGCCAAGGATATACAATAAGAAATCCCAGTTCACATGATCAAATGCCTTTTTCATATCCAATTTACACAATATACCGAGAATGCTAGTTCTAACTCTGCTCTCCAGGCATTCATTGGCAATGAGAACCGAATCTAGTATTTGCCTTCCTTTCACGAAGGCATTTTGGGACTTCGAGATGATCTTCTCCATGACTTCACTCAGCCGCTTCGCTAAAACTTTAGAGATGATCTTATAAACCCCACTTATCAGGCTTATGGGACGGAAATCATTCACTTCTACTGACCTGGCCTTCTTGGGAATGAGAGCGATGAAAGAGACATTAAGGCTCTTCTTGAATTTCATAAAGGAGTGAAATTCACTAAAAACCCTCATTAGGTCCTCCTTAACAAAGTCCCAATAGGCGTGGAAGAAAGCCATTGGAAAGCCATCTGGTCCCAGGGCTTTATCTTTGTTCATGCCTTTTAGTACACCAAGCACCTCATCTTCTTCGAAGGGCCTCTCCAGCGAAGCCACACTTGTGTGGTCAATGGAATAAAAAACAAGCCCGTCTACCTTGGGCCTCCAAAGGTACTGTTCTGTCAGCAGCTTATCATAGAAATGGACAATATGATCCTTAATAGCGTCTCTGCCCAATAAAACCTTGCCCTCCTCATTAAGAACCTCTATGGCGTTGTTCCTTTGATGAGAGTTGGCAACTCTATGAAAAATTTTTGTACACCTATCCCCTTCCTTCAACCAAAGTGTTCGTGATTTTTGCCTCCACGAGATTTCCTCCATAAGGGTGATTTTTTCTAACAGCGACTACCGTCTTTTTTCTTGCCTTGTCATCAGCCAATAGAGCCCTATCCATCTCTTTCTCATCCAATTGTTGTAACTCCTTAAAAAGTTTGTCTTGTTGGTCGATAATGTTCCCAAAAACTTCCCGATTCCAAATTCTAAGATCATTCTTTAATGCTTTAAGCTTCCCGGCTAAAAGAAAACTAGGAGTGCTAGTGAACTGATAAGAGGCCCACCATGAACTAACTTTTTCTATGAACCCGTCCACCTTCAACTACATGTTCTCGAACTTGAAGAATCTTCGTCCCTCATGAATACCCCTACTATCCAGAAGAATGGGGAAATGATCCGAACACAGCCGAGGAAGCCGTTTTTGGCATAAAGTGGGAAAGTGGGCCTCCCATGACAAAGAAACAATGAACCTATCCAATTTCGACCAGGTCCTTCCATTTGACCAAGTGAAATCCCCCCTACCAGAGGGAGATCCATCAAGTCTAACTCAAAAAGAAGAGCTGAAAAATCAGCCATAGCTGAACCCGTGCTAAAATCCCCCGATCGCTCACTCGGAAACCGAGTAATGTTGAAATCACCCTCGATACACCACGGAAGATCCCACCAATTACAAAGGCCAGCTTTCTCATCCCAGAGAAGTTTTCTGCTACTGTCGTCATTCGGCCTGTAAACACCTGCAAAACCCCAATTAAAACCATCATCCACATTCGAGAAAGCGCATGCTACCGAAAAATCCCCGATGCAATCCTCCTCAAGATTGACTACTCTCTTATCCCACAACACCAGGATACCCCCGGAAGCACCCTTTGAGGCGAGAAAGGTCCATCCTGCATAAGTGCAATTCCACATACTTCTGATGATGTGCCTATCAATTAACTTTAGTTTCGTCTCCTGCAAACAAATAAATTCCGCCTTCCAATCCCGTAATAAATTCTTCACTTTCAGGCGCTTGTTCGGGTCATTCAAACCACGAACATTCCAGGATAGAATCTTGGGCTTCATGGATCGCCCAGATTCACCCTATCCTTGTGACGCCCCCTGCTTGCGCTACCCTCCCGTGCATCATAGTTGATGGTGCAATCAAGTCTCCTAAGCTCCCTATCCTTCTTAGCTGCAGATCTGGCTAGCAGAGGCTAGTTTGCATTTATTGTGATGAAGAGCGCTTGCAACTGGTCCTCATAACCCTCATAGGTCAAACCTAAGAAATGGTGTATATCGTTAACCTTCTAAAGAACCCAATCAACTTGCAAATCATCCCAAGGAGTTGCTGGTGGCAACGAACATAGAGGACGAAGCACATCCTTGAGTTCACACGGATCAGTTAGCTGCACATCAGCCTCTAGCTCCTTATACGCTAGTTGAAGTTCTGACCCATGGGAGGAGCCTACATTCGAGACCTTCCCATCAAAGGAAGAAACATAAGAGTCTTCCTTCTTTGTGCACAAGACCATTGAGAGAGTCTCTGAGAGGCCTAGGAAACGCGAAAGAGCATCTGAAGACTCCCTTGAGGCTGGCCCAGAAGAGACCAACAACCTCAAGTCACTAGCCCTACCATATGAGGGTAGGGGTTGCTTGGAGAATGAAGCCGTGGGGTCGACGGTGACCATCGGCCTGCTCTGTGGCTGCGGCAAGGTGACGATAGCCTGGGAACAGCTGGCGACATCCAACACGACTGTTGCAGGAGTAGGCGCGGCGATAGGGGTCGACCAGAGCTCTTTACCCAAACCAGAGTAGCCATCCGCAACCATCGGTGGGGTATATGATGGCGATGGGTTGGCCAGAGAAGCCATTGGCAGGGAGAGGATTTGCAAGCCTCAGGTATAGGGCTCGAGGACCCTTGCCTGCCATTCCACCCGAGAAGGCCCGATGATTGGGCTTGGAATAGGGCTTGAGGCTCGTGTCTGGGGGCTCAAGGCCTGTGGCTGTGAGAGAGTCTCGGGCTGAGGCCCGAGATGAGGCCCGTGAGTCAAGGCCCGTGGGAGTGACTGAGAATTGTTAAGACACAGAAAGGGGCTCTCGGGCCTCCTTGATGCACCCAACCCCTCCAAATCAGAAAGCCCTATAAACCCACCTGCCTTTTCCTCCTCCCTTCTTACAATATCAGAGTCCCTTCTTTCAATATTTCTTGCAGAATCAGCGTGGACTGAAGCTCCCGAAGCCTCTCTGCCCAGTCCCATCACCATGCTCTATCCCAAGTCGATTTTTTTCATCAAAGAGGAAACTTCCTCTTGCACTCCCAAAAGTCTAGCTCTGACAGCCCAAAGAATACCCTCAACTTCACCCACCTTTTTACATCCATCAGAATGTCCCTCTAGGACCGCTGGGCAAGGACCCTTCATCCCACCTCCACTAGGATTGTTACCCTTCAACAAAATAGAGGCGTAAGAGGCAGGGGACCTTGAGTCCGATACCACGGCAGAACTCCCCTCCCTACACGTAGGTTGCGCAACCACACGCTCAGCCACCTTTCTGAGATGGTAAGCAAAACCCTACTAGCCGCACCCTTTAGCTCCTTCTGGGACAATCAACGAGCCCCTTCTCCTGCCATTATTGAGCTCCTCCAAAAGCAGGTTGCAACCTCTAGCATTTATGAGATGCTGCTGAGTGAGTACCCCATTACCCACCTTCAACTTTTTGAGAAAACCTTCATGCCGATGAGAGACAATGGCTTCCTCCACCATCCTAACAATCCAAGAGGCAGCCCCCCCCTCCCCCCCGGGTTAATGAGAAGATACAGAACCATGCGGCGATTTCTCTTTGTGATGCGAAAGTGATTTGCACCCGTATTCGTGAAAATAAACGTTTTCGATTCCACCGTGAAGTGGCAAACTTCTTCCATTAGAGTTTTATCCTAATTTTGACATTCCTTTCATCCTTGTAACCAAAATTGTTGTTATCAATGAAACTGTTTCATCATAACCTTAGTTCCTGTAGTTCTTGTCTGCAATGTGAAACCTGAAGACTTTCTTTCCAGTTATTCCCCAATCTTTGAAGTATACACAGGTATAGCCCAACTATATAGGAAGTATACAAGAGAAAACACTTAATTACAAGCTATAGCTGAAAAACAACACAAAAGTCATTGGAACTAAACCCATCCATTACAATAACCGAAGGCCAAAGCAACAAAATATGAAAAAAGAAAGCCCTAATCCCATCCACTGAGTGTTCTCTATTGTTGAAACAGTGACCATTCCTCTCATTCCAAATACACCACATAAGACAGAGGAACCATCTTCCAAACAGCTGCTATTTGACGATTTCCTTGAATCCCTCTCCAATAGGCCAAAAGATTTCCCACACTCTTAGGCATCACCCAAGCAATGCCAAGCTTGACAAAGACCTCATCCCACAAAGCCCTCGACACATCACAACGAAGAAGAAGGTGATACCTCGATTCTTCACACCTTTTGCACATAAAGCACCAATCCATTGCAATGATACCACGCTTTCTCAGCTTATCAATAGTAAGGATTTTCCCATGAGAAGCCCACCACCCAGAGAATCGGACCTTGAGAGGCACTTTGCATCTCCAAATATTTTTCCAAGGGAAAAAATCACTTGAAGGATGTGGCACCAAGACTTTGTACAAAGAATTAACCAAAAATTTCTTATTACCAAGCTGATTCCAGATTAATCTATCCTCCCCTCCAGATTTTAAATTTAAAGCTTAGAGCAAGCTGTAAAAATCAGTGATTGCCCCCACCTCCCAACTGTGGGCATATCTAATAAAACTTACTGACCACTGAACAAAACCAGCAGTGTCGCTCATGCAATCAGCTACAGAAGCGCCTTTATCCAAAGCAATTCTAAAGAGGGAAGGGAAAGCAATCTTCAGGGCCATGTCTCCACACCATAAATCATGCCAAAAACTGATCCGGTTACCCCTACCCACTTCAAATATGAAATTTCTGAAGAACTCCTCCCACCCATTGCGAATGAATTTCCATGCTACCACTCCATATGCTCCTCTTACTTCATTTGAGCACCAACCTCCATAAATACTCCCATATTTTGCATCAATAACAATACTCCAAAGAGCATCTCCTTCTTAATGATACCGCCACAACCACTTGAGTAAGTGAAATTTCTTCTCATCCTCCAAACTGCCCCACAAGAAGTCACGGAATATCCTTTCCATTCTATTAGCCACTCTTGTAGGCAAAGGAAATAAAGATAGGAAATAGGTTGGATATTAGATAAAGAGCTCTTGATTAAGGTGATTCTACCACCTTTGGACAATTAGATCCTTTTCCAGCCAGCCAACCTACATTCAACCTTATATCGATTGCACATCTTTGCTTGCATTCTTCTTTTGTTGTAATTAACATTGTTGCTATGTAATGGTTGACATGTTTTCTCACTTTTATTTCATTAATTTTCATTTAGCTTACATTCAGCAGGAGTCTTCTTTTCTTACTTGTTATTAGAGTATCTAATTGGGGTTCGAAAGAATACCAGGTTCGCAACAAGTACTCTGGAAAAGTATATATGGTTGCTGAATCTCGTTTGCCAGCTCTTCCTAGTGAGAAGCCAAAACCAATTATAGCTAATGGATCTACTCCTGACACCAAAAAATCAAATCCAAAGACCAAGGGATCCTCAAGTGGTAAAACTGGAGATGTGGTGGATTCATATGAAGTTTTGGAGAAAGTTTCAGCGACTTCACTGGTGGGAATGAAGTGAGTGCCACTTTACTTTTTGTTCATCCTTACCACTGGTTTCCATATTACTTTGAGATGATTACTGTTGTTTTTGGGAATTCTTTTTATTTAAAGTATGATTGCATTTTTGGGTGGAGTACTAAAACTGTAAGAATGTGTACTACAGGTATCAACCGTTGTTTGATTATTTTATCGAGTGCTCTGAGTCTGCATTTAGAGTTATTGCCGACAATTATGTTACAGATGATAGTGGTACCGGGATTGTGCATTGTGCGCCTGCTTTTGGTGAAGATGATTACCGTGTTTGCATTGAGAATCAGATTATAAGCAAGGTTTTCTCCCTTCTCCTTTTTGAATGCACTTAATGGTACAAACTTTACATTTTTAATCATTTGATATAGGACAGTCAGGCAAGGTTGTTTTTATGTTCCCTAATTCTCACACTTCCGAATATATGGATTTGTTGAGTTTTTATGTTATGTTAAATTAGTTCTTCTATCCACCCGTGGGTAGCCCAAGTGGTAAGGGCGAACTTGTGTGCATGCCCCCCATGTCACAGGTTCGATTCCCCCTAGGATCAAATTGCGATTTAAGTGGGAGGTCATGGTGGTGGGTTGCTGTGCTAGTCTCCCGGGGGTTTAGGTTTCATGGTGAGTCCTAAGGGCTTTGCCGTGGGGTGGTTCCCTCGTCATAAAAAAATAGCTCTTGTACTTTTTTGGCTTTATTTATATACCTTTAATTTCTTTTATATATTATTTTTTTAAAGATTTTCCTTCTATACTTTCTGTTCACCGTTGTTGTCTAGATGTGTATGTTGTATTAGTTCCCTATCTTGTCCTTTTCACTTTTGATTTTGATTTGGTTAGTCTTGAGGGGATTTCCATAGATGGTGGTCTAACTTGGCTAGGACCTTGGGTTGTGATACCCTAGAGTGAATTATATGGGTGGGTATATTATTTGGGAATGAGAAGTTTTTGCTCTTTATAATGGTTTGAATGTGGCTCCAGTTGTATCATTGACTAGTCCTTTTGGAGTATAGGCCCAGACGTGGCTTGGACTTCTTTTGCGTGTTACATTTGTTGATTCTAGTGATATATGTTTCAATTTTTTACAATTTTTATAATTTTTTTTATTGATGTTTCTTGATTCTGATGATCTATCATATGCTTTTTTTTTTAACGTGTCTTTATTGATGCTCAAGCACCCAAAGAAATTGGCAAAAATGCGTGCATGTTACTATTTTGGGCTCTAGTTGCTTAATGTCTTCCTTTCTCGTGTTGTCATGTAGGGAGAGAACTTAATTGTAGCAGTTGATGATGATGGATGCTTTACGGCAAAGATTACCGACTTTAGCGGGCAGTATGTCAAGGATGCAGATAAGGATATTATTGAAGCAGTTAAGGTATGGTTATATGAATTTCATTTTGAGTATGCTTAAAAATCGACAATAATTTTAGTGAGGGTGATCAGTATGAAACAATTGTTAATTTTACAGTACTTAAATGCCTTGCCTGTAGGAGTTAGATTTATTTCCTTCGTAATATGATACCTATGTTTTGATATATTATTGTTGACTGATGTTAAAAGGATTTTTGAAGTTGAAGTTATTTTTTGGGTTTCATGTTGTATAATTTTATACCCATTTCTAAATGCTTTCCCTCATTTTCATTGTTCTGTGGTTGTTCTTTGTATTTGTAGGAAAAAGGCCGCCTGGTTAAGTCTGGGAGCTTTATGCATCCTTATCCCTTCTGCCCAAGATCCAAAACTCCTCTTATTTATCGAGCTGTTCCAAACTGGTAAGTTCATTTATCAATATTTTCTTTTACCTTAACTGCAGTTATATTGAAGCTATGTTCTGTTCCTTCACTTTAGTTTTTAAAATGCAATATGCTTTGAACTGTAACTTTTTCAACGAGTCGATATGTTTTAGTTTTTGTTGAAGTGTCGATTATCCATCTAAATACACCACATGATGCACAAAGGAATCATCTTCCACACCACTGCCACTTAACAACTGAGGCATTTTCTAACACGCAAGTCCACCACTTTCTTAGACATTACCCAAACCAGCCCTGCTCTACTAAACACACCATCCCATAACACCTTAGCCACCTCACAATGTAAAAGTAAATGATCCACTGATTCACCATCTTTCTTGCACATGAAGCACCACTCCATAACAATCATGCCACACTTCCTCAAATTATCAATCGTCAAAATATTTCCAAGTGATGCTGTCCAAGTAAAAAAGGCTACTTTGGACGACACATTTTTTTTTATAAGTAAAAAAATTATATATATCAATAGGAGTAACTAAGTAAACTAGACGTATACAAGAAAACATCTAACCCATACTAGAAAGCTCCTCATGACCCAAAAAGCCCGTGAAAATTATAAATCTATCCAAAATACACCAAACCCGAATTGGAATAGAACGCACCTCCCCATCCCCAATCCCTTGTTTCCCTTAAGACTAATACTGCTCCCGAAACTCCCTTTAGGAGGACGTCTTCATAAAGCCCTCCCTTTAGTCTTCCCTCGACTTGAGCTACCTACCTTAGTGTCGTAGTTGATTGCCCAAGAAAGATGCTTTAACTCTTTGCTTTTCTTAAAACTTGATTTGGTTTTAAGTGAGTGGCCCGCCTCAATCGCAGTTATTAGTGCTTAAAATTGGTCTTCACATTTTCCATATGAAAGCCTCACAATATGCTGAATCTCATTAACCTTATGCAGAACCCAATTCGATGGTGAACCCGCTATATTATTTATCGGAGGGAGAGAAACTAAGGGAATAGCATTATCCCCAGACACAGTTCCCAATTGCACTCCCGACCCTAGGCATTCCTCCTCACAAGGCACCAACAACAAATCCATAATTTCCTCCCTGCCATATCCTGCATTCAAATCCCGAACCTCCTCAATAGCTATATTGTTGCTGTCACCATTAAAGGTTCCTTCACCTTCGACATAGGTGTCTTCGTTCCATCGATGAGGAAATTGCTTGTAGGTGCCCCACCCCCCGACAATCCTTTATGTGCCACTTTGGCAGACCCTACGGCTCCACCAAGAGGCATAGAACAGGTAAGGGAAGTGCTACCTTCTGTTACCCCATTTTTATATTTTGAAAGAGGCTTGTCTGCTTCTTCCAAAGTACTCAAAACCTTAGAAGGACCCCATCTTTAACTGAAAGTGAACCCTGGAAAAAGGTACCAACCCCATTTGCAACTGGTGACTGAGGGCAGTCAGGCGACAAGTTGCTGATGTTCCAAGTGATACCGGCGTGAACTGTGATGCTAGCATCTGGCGACCCTATCTGTGATGGCATTGAAATGCCCTATCCTGGCGCACTTGTGGCCTTCAAACCCGTAGGATCTACCCCCCTTGTCTGTTTTCAACCTACCACCAAGCCCGCGACCAGGTCTAGCCCCTTATCCACTTTACTCGTAATATCTCTCACATACTCCATAACTCCTGTCAATTGAGCTCTTACAGCCCACAAGACCCCTTCCACTTCTCCCATCCTCAAACACCTGACAGAGGCTAGCCATTCCACCCTACAACACATGGTGCTTACCTTCCACTTCTCCCAATGTCACCTGACAGCCTTTGTCTCCAACAAGTGTTTTACTCTTTCCTTCCGCTGCGGAGCTATTCTGATGAGAACATCTCCTATTATTGTTATTTTACTTATGTTGTATTTATTTTATTTGGGTTTGTATTAATGGGCTTTAGCCCATAGACTATCTAGGGTTATTTAGGGTTTGTATTATCCTACTATTTAAAGGCTTGTAATGAAATATTGGGGATCAGTTTTGCAGAAAAGAATTGAGAGCTTACAACAGTCTCCTTCCAACCCCTTTCTCTTTGCTTTCTTCTTCCTCTCTTATCTTGTGCTTCCTCTTCTTCTCTTTTCGCTACTTCTCTTCTCACTTCTATCCTACATCATACATATTCTCTGCCAGACTACCCATCGGTGACCTCAACATCGAGGCGTACGAGACACCTTTGACCGAGGGAGGCCTTCCCACTGTCTTTCCATCAACAAACTCCCTTTGTTTGCATGCTTCAGAACAGAGGCTTTGGACCCAGTGATACATCAAATGGAATGCAGAAAACCTTTCCATCCGATGCCATTTGCGCCTTCTGGGATCACCAACAAACCTTTCTCCTCCTTCCATTCCAAAAATTTGATAGTTGCAAAAAATTGCCCCTTGCATTAATATGATGTTGAATGATGATAACTCCATTACCCATCCTTAGCTCCCTGAAGAATCTCTCATGACAAATGAGTTCTAAGAAATCCTCTATCCCCTTAGCCACCCATAAAGCTGCTGTCCCACATAGGCACATGAACTTAGCCATCATTTTACTACGTATAGAGATGTGAAAACTATTTCCTCCCCCTTTCGTAAAAACGAAAGTTTTTTATTCCACCTTCAACCACCTCTCACCATCCATTTGAGACAAATCCGCATCGTACATCGTCATTCTCTGATCCCAAATCACAGGATCAGCCATCTGCTTTCTATGCGGGAATAGAAAGCAGATCACCCTCCATCAGAACAGCTTTAGAAAATACTAGAACAACATGCAACATTTACATGCACAAGCCTTCTGTTTATCTATGAGGAAACCGAGAGGAATATGGCTGAAGAAGAAGGGTCTTCCTTGTCGCCGAAGCTCGGCCTTGTTTGTGATGGACCAGATCTGGGTCGCGCACTAGATCTGCATTGACGAAGCCTAGAGGAAGGCTTTCTGTGCAGATCTTGGCCGCCGGAGGGAGGGTTGTCGTTGGGGTGTCCTCTGAGGGATCGCTAGAGCCCGTGGTTTTGTCTGTGGTGGCCACAGGTTTGATGGTGCCTGGCAGATCTCGTTTCTCTCTCTTGTCTTGTCTGTATAGTGTTCGGGGGCTGCAAGTTCAGACTTCTGATGGTTTGACGACTACAGGGACGGCACAGAGGGGTTTGACGGCACAACATGATCGAGTGGGTACGTTGGGTACAATGGCACAGCAGGATCAAGTGGGTTCAGTGGGTACATTGGACTGCGCATGAACCTCCAAATACTCTTCCATGGAAAAGAAGATTGATGCTGAACCGTCAACACCTTATAATATGACTGAACCGAAAATATTTTATTCCCCATATGCTTCCATAACTTCCAGTCCCTCTCATTTCCTCCAATATCCAGAGAATACAACAAACTGAAAAAATCTGCAACCTGATCAAGTTCTCAATCCTGAACTGCTCTAATAAAACTAACATCCCCATTAGAACGAATCAACAAATCTGAAACGGAAGCTTGCTAATTTGCAACCATTAAAAAAATAGCTAGAAAAGCTCTAAAAAGAGCACGCTCACCTCACCAAACATAAAATCCTAAACGAATTCTTGAATCCTCTCCAACATCGAACTTTATTTGTTTCACAAAATTGTCACACCCCTTTCTAATAAATTTCCAAAGACTCACACTGTAAGTCCCCCTACTCTCCTTTGAACACCAACCTCCCCAATCACTCCCATACTTTCGATCAATAACTTCCCTCCACATCGGTTCCCCTTCCATTTGATACCTCCACAACCACTTTCCCAACAAAGCCTTATTAAAATTACTCAAATTACGCACCCCCAATCCTCCATGAACTATAGGACAACAAACTGTATTCCAATTCACAAGATGGAACTTTTTCTCCTCTCCCACACCACCCCACAACAAACTCTATTCTTGTTCACCTTTGCATATGAATTAGGGTAATAAAAAACAAATCAGTTTTAAGTCTTAAAATCTCACCTAATTTAAAGCAACTATGGACTGCAAGTGGGCTACCATGCCAACATGTGGACTGCCGGTAGCTTAGATGGGTGTTTCGTGCTCAGGTTTTGCTGATATGGTGGCAGATAGGGCTGTTCAAATTTGTCTAAGTGCTGACCCGAGCTGACATTCTGAGCTGATACATACTGGAATTCTGATTGGCTCAGCCAGCAGAAGTTTTGATTTATTTCTAAAATCCATCGGGTTGGATGACCAAATGATATATGCGGAATCCGACTTCCGAACTAACCCGCCATAGATAACTTAAAAAGATAGAGGGAATGGTAGATATAAGTCATTTTTTAAGAAGCAATTAGACGTGACGGTATACTTTAAAAGCAGTTTGATGACCATTCTTGTGGAGCGCAAACAAAACTTGGCACCCACTCTTTTTTTTGGTAAGTGAGAAATTTTCATTATTATGCAGAAAAAAAGTACACAAGAAGTATACTAAGGAGAGAGCTATCTAGAAGAAGATAAAGATACCAGAAAGTCTGGTGGATATAACCCAGTCCAAGATAAAAGAGTATTGATAAAAATTATGTGTTGTGCTCCTCCAACTTTTGCGATCCTCAAAGATTCTGTCATTCTTTCCTTCCGAGTGCACCAAATGAGCAAGTAGGAACCATCTTCCACGTAGTTGCAATTTTCAGGCTGCCACTTAATCCTCTCCAGGAATAAAATAGACTTAACAACTCTTCTAGGCATGACCCGTGCCAAACCAATCCGACTGAAAAGTCACTCCGCGTTGTACTCACTGTCTCGCAATGAATTGGAAGATGATCAATGGACACCCCACCCTCAGACACACCAATTGATCACTGCAATGTGTCTTTTATGTTTTTCATGGTAAGAATCTTCCCTAAAGAGGCTGTCCAAGCAATGAATGTAGCTCTGAAGGGAACCTTTGTCCTCCATATATTCTTCCATGAAAATGGGTTATTATCATGAAGAATTAGGGTACTATAGAAGGAACGGACACTGAACATCCGTCTATTGGACAGGGCCTGGAGAATCTTATTACGAAGTTAAATACTAGAAAAAAGTTAACAAAATATAAACATGTGAGTTGAGTCATGCTTATAGAAGTTGGATGCATTTAATTAATAATCCTAAAGTTTTATTCTAGCTTTGACTCATTGAATAAACAAACTGAACTAATTTGAATAACTCGACTTGAGCTGTTTTTGAGTAGTTCAGTACCCTGGTCATAATCCAATTTATGTGGGAAAAGTGGGAGTCAATTTTCCTATTACCATCTTCTTGGGATGCATTGTGATGCTGCTAAAAAATTGGGAACTACTCCCCTGTTCCCCTTCTAACATAAAATCTTTGTTTTCAAGACACTTTTGGGGTGTGGTAGATGTTACAGGTTCACTGCCTGTTACAAGTTAGGGATATAGGGATACTCATTATAATTTCTCTATGTTTTCCTTTTATTTTGTATTTTTCTCTTTCCTCTTTTCTTATTGTTGGTTTTGTATTTGTGTGTGTGCGCACATCATTTTAAATGCTTACTTTCTTCCTGATTGAGCTACGCTGTATTTGTGTAGGTTCATTAAAGTAGAAGAGTTGAAAGAGAAATTGCTAGAAAACAACAAGCAGACCTACTGGGTTCCTGATTTTGTGAAGGTAAGATATCCCCCTTAAAACAAGACTGGTGACTTCTTTTTTATTTTTGTACGCTTTTTCTTCCCCTTTCAGTCTGAGTGATTCCATAATCATTGTTGTGTATCATATGCATAAGTGACAATGCTTAGGAAATCCATTTGTTATAGATTTTTTAGTTGTTTAAAACCTCTTTTGTCGGCTTGTGTTCATGCTAAAGGAAAAACGCTTCCACAATTGGCTGGAAAATGCAAGAGATTGGGCTGTTAGTCGAAGTAGGTTTTGGGGTACTCCTCTTCCTGTATGGATTAGTGAGGATGGTGAGGAAGTACTTGTCATGAATTCCATTGAGAAACTTGAAAAGCTTTCTGGTGTTAAGGTTTGATCTCGCTCTCTCTCTCTCTCTCACACACACACACCGACACTATTTATGTATTCGCAGCTTTTATTTGTTATGTATATTAGTTCTGTTGTCTTTTTAAATCATTGCATCCAATCTTAACATCTTATTAAAAATGCATCCAATCTTTAGTATAAATTGACTATTTGATTGCGCTGCTTTGTTGGATAAGCTGAGTCTTCTAGTTCATCTGAATTACTATCAGAAAAAGGCTAAATCTGTGCAAAGCACTGTGATTAGGAGGGTTTTGGAAGTGATTGGGAAAAAACAGTTTCACTAAGAATTTTATTTAAATCTTCCTTTTGTTGTGTTTTTTTTCTTTTTTAATTTTTTTTTTGTTGGGGGCGCCCGGGGGGGGGGGGGGGGATCTTGCTCATGACTAGTATGCAAGGGTGGAAACCCTATTGCTTTTTGGGAACATGGAAATGCCTTCTTACTCGACACATAGATGTGAATATACATATACCGACACATCCTTTGAGATCTGCTCATTTTGGAAGTTGTGTGCGTGCTTGTGCCCATGAGGGTGAGAGGCTGTTTCTATTCTGTTGCCGAACTTAGTATGTGATTTCACTCAAACCCAATATTTTCATGGTTATGAAATTGTCCTCTTTTTTTTTTTTTAATGAACACTTGCCTAGATGATCTGCTCTTCTTAGATGGAGATCGAGGTACCCGTTTTTAAAGTATCATTGTTTGTCTTTATATTTAGTAATATGTAAGTTTGTGCATTAAATGGTTTCCACACTGTGGATACTGTGAATTGCATGGGTTTTATATATGGTAAGTGGAGGAGAGTATCCTTCGCCTGATTCTGGTGTGAAGGAGCCAATTTGAGGCTATTTAATTTGATAATCCTGCTGTTCCTCAATTGTATAGGGAATATTGTTGTGGTTCCGAATTTCAATCGTGCCTGAGATGTCTAGGGAGCACAATTGAGAGTTAGTAGTGCTTCCCCCCCACCCACCATTTTCTTTCCAAGAAATAAGAAAAAGGCCAACTTTAGTTGATGGAGGCCAAGAAAATGGAAAAAGGCTCACATTAGTTGATGGAGGCTAATCAAGAGTTAGGAATTATTAGGTTAGATCTATTTTCCAGATGGAGGGGGAGATGTGAAGATAGGTTGGGCTTAGTGTGTGAAAGCTTTCGCTTTTTCTAATGGTTCTCCTAAGGTGGGTTGGAAGAACTTTCACTGTTTTCAACTGTTCTCCCAAGGTGGGTTTTCTTGCTTTTTTCATTTTACCCCTTTTTGTGGGGGCACAGAGCAGATTGTGCTTTTCTGGTAAATAGTCATAGAGAATGCATGCTATTTCTGGTTGTTGTCTAAGCACCTGTTTTGATTTTAGTGGTTGTCTGCCGAGAAACAGCCCTCGTTATCTCCTTATTGAATAAGTAGGTTTGGGGCCTGGTAGCCTGGTAGATGTTTACTATGGACGGCTGTCCTGTTATGCTTTATTTGAAATCTTTTGTGGACAGAACAGTAGGGTGTTGAGGGGAAATGTGCTCCTTAGAGCATTGGTAGTGGCTTCTCTATTTTCATCTTTATTTTTAAATTTGAAGAATCCATCTTTAAAAAGGTCTACATTGGCTTCTTCATCTTTATATTTTTACATAACTATAAACAGTCATTCTTCAAATATGAAGAAGCACTGTTCATTCTTCAAACATTATTTTACTAGTTTTTTCTCTCTCATACACATTAAAATTAACTTTGTAAAATTTATATTAAAATAATTTGGATACATAAAATTTTTATTAAGTTGATAATACAAAATGGATGATAATTGTAAAATATATATAAAAAATAATTTTAGAAAACAAATAAAAAATTAAAAAAAAATAATATTTTATTATTATTTGGTTCAAATATGCATAAACCAATGTGAGAATCATTCTTCAAATACAAAATCATTCTTCAAAAGAGAATTTTGTATATGAAGATGAAGAAACCACTACCAATGCTCTTAGCGTAGGATCATGATCTGTTTGGTTTTTCTATTAATGTTCAATTTTTGTGCCACCATGGCATTCATTCCATCTAGCATTCCCTGCTGCCAATTATTTCTCCTTTGCCTTTTCTCATTTTGGGTAATTTGCATTGTACAGGTGGATGATCTGCATCGTCACAAGATTGATCATATTACGATTCCCTCTAGTCGCGGCCCTGAATTTGGTGTCCTTCGACGCATAGCTGATGTAAGATTTCTGAATCAGGGCTATGCAGTGGAATGCCCAGACTTTCTTTTTTTGGAACTGTTTTTTCCACAGTAGAATTCCAATTTGGATAATCACTTTAATATAGTTTTGATTTTCAGCTCATATATGCTCATTCAAAAATTATATAATTATATGTGATTCATATCTGAATTGAAAGACAAAAAATTGTAGGAGCATCCCTGTCTATCTTCAGTTGGAAGGTTTTCGTCACTTTAATGGCATCAACTGTTCACACCCAGTTGATTGACAACATGATTTTGTTTTTTGTTTTTTTCTTCTGAGAGGTAGATAATAGCCTTTGTTGACATGGACTGTCTTGGCTTTCTTTTTTTGGAACTGTTTTTTCCGTAGTATTATTCCATTTTAGATAACCACTTTAAGATTTTCAGCTCATTTATGCTTATTCAAAAGTAATATACTTATATATGATTCATATTTGAATTGAAAGACAAAAAATTGTAGGAGAATCCCTCTCTTCATTTGGAAGGTTTTCGTGACTTTAGTAGCATCAATTGTCCACACCCAGTTCTTTCATAGCACAAGTTTTTTTTTTTTAAAAGGAAGATAATGGTCTTTGTTGTCATTGACGTTAGATCTTGTTGTACCTTCCGACAAAGCCTGTTAGTTACCCTCTTTGGGTGGTGCAGCAGCTCATTTTGGAGGAATAAAAGGCATAGGCTTCTAAACAATTGGGGAAGAATTACATGTATCTTTTAGCTATGGGAAGAACTACATGTATCTTTTAGCTATATCGTTTATGCATCTCATTGTGCATTTCTCCAATGGTATTAAGGATGGCTTGAAGTTTCTGAAATGCCTTTTTTCATGTGCCTGATAAATAAAAACATGTTTTTGTGCTCCACTAATTTTCTTCATGGTTTTAATGATAATTTTGTTGGTTATCTTTCAGGTGTTTGATTGTTGGTTTGAGAGTGGGTCCATGCCTTATGCTTATATCCATTATCCATTTGAGAATGTTGAACTCTTTGAGAAAAACTTTCCTGGGCACTTTGTGGCTGAAGGGCTGGATCAAACACGTGGATGGTTAGTTTCTTGGCTTTTAGATATTTTTGCTTTGTAATATTTGCCAGATTTGAGAATGATTTGAATCCTTGATTTCATAGTTGTTGATAAATACTTTGCATTTACAATCAAATACGATTCCTCAATCAAATATTTTAATCAGTTTAATTTTTTTTTCACAATGCCATTCCTTTGTATGTTCTGTTCACATTGCATTTTTGTTTTTTATTTTTGTGCTATCATAATGTGAGTTACAGTTATTTTTTCGTCACTTGCTTTAATGTAAATGAATCCAGTTTTCCGTAATTTATGGATGGTAATCCATTAGCTTTTTTTAATGATAATAAAATCCTTTTGAGTCTCGTGATATTTATGTTGATAGTCTAATGATAATGATTACTAAATCAACTGCCTAAGGTGAACATTTTTTTTCTTTGCACTACACTTGAGGAACATCAATATTTCCTAGTAGTTAACTGTGCCTGATTGTTGATAATATCTATTCTTTGTCTTTTCACTCTGCAGGTTTTATACTCTCATGGTGTTGTCTACTGCATTATTTGGAAAGCCTGCATTTAGGAATCTCATTTGCAATGGACTTGTCCTGGCAGAGGATGGAAAGAAGATGAGTAAAAGTCTGAAAAACTATCCGTCACCTTTGGAAGTCATTGATAATTATGGAGCTGTGAGTTATTTTACAAAACCTTCTATCAGCGTCCTTTTATTATGATTCATCAGGTTTCCTGTCGTGATTTGTTCTTTGAGTTTTTAACTGCTTTCTTATACTATGGTGTCTATCTCATTGGCTATGTACAGGATGCATTACGATTGTACCTCATAAACTCTCCAGTGGTGCGTGCAGAGCCCTTGCGTTTCAAAAAGGAAGGAGTTCATGGTGTTGTGAGTATTGTGCATCTATTGCTTGAATTCAACTTTTGGATTAGAGTTCCATTTGATTTTATTTTCAATCATTTTTGTTGATATCTAATACATTTATTTTTATCTTGATATACTCTAATATATCCACATCTCTATTTCTTTTGGTTTAATTTCTTGCCAGGTCAGGGATGTCTTTCTTCCCTGGTACAATGCATATAGATTCCTTGTTCAGAATGCTAAGAGACTTGAGGTTGAGGGATTTGCACCATTCATACCCATTGATCAAGCCTCTCTCCAAAATTCATCTAATGTGCTTGATCAGTGGATCAACTCAGCTACACGGAGTCTTGTTTATTTTGTCCGCCAAGAGATGGATGGTTATCGGCTTTACACGGTTAGATATCAACCATTACCTTACAAAAAGTGGATTATTGTATTTGTATTATGAGAGACATCGTATGACGTATATTTTTAGTACTACTAAAAGCAATTATGTACTGAACCATGGAAAAAAGGTTTGATATATTATATTGTCTTGTAAAGTGAAGCTGATGTGGCCATAGTCGTAGTAGTGTTTACTCTTAAACGGATTTCATTTATAGAATCTTTTATTGAAGAAAATTGTTGAAGTAGCTAAAATTTTCCGTTATAAGATTTTTTGAATGGAAAATTATTATACTGGCTTGTCATTTTTTGTTCCTTTTTTTTTTTTTTTAAACTCTATTTATTGTTTTATGTAACTTTTTGTAGACATATGGGTTTACCAAGAATACATTATTTGGGTTCGGTTGAGCTTGAGTTGTATTTGGACTACTCTTAGTAATACATTATAAACATTTAAACCATCTTGATGAACTAAAATAATGTGCTTTGGTTTTTAAAACTTCCATGAATTTATGTATATGCATTGATTTTGACACTTGCCAATGCTTCCCCATCCCATATGGCACACCTGCCTATGCTTAGATATTATGCATTAAAGTTGCTGTATCAGTTCTAAATAGTTTTTTTTCCCTTCTGACAATGTTGTTCTTGTTCTTCCTGCTGCTGGGACCCTCCACATGAAATTGTACATTTCGATTCCAAATTCACTATTAACGGCTCTATTAACTTTATAGGTGGTTCCATATCTCTTGAAGTTTCTTGACAACTTGACAAACATATATGTACGGTTCAACCGTAAGAGACTTAAAGGTCGTACTGGAGAAGAGGACTGTAGGACGGCACTCTCAACTCTTTACAATGTATGATGGAAGTAACACATGCTCAATACCACTGCCTAACTATGTCAATTTTTGTTAATCTTGGTAGTGCTTTTTATTTACCATTTTTGTTTGGTCGAGTACCTGCTACAATTTTTATTTTATTTATTTAGCTCTATGCATGTGTAATTTCTGTAACACCCTTTTACTTATAAAAAAAAAAAAAAAAAAATCCCTATAACACCCTTTTCCCCTAGGGTTTGGAATGCTACACGTACCTAGCTTTGCATCAGATAAGAGATCCAACATAAAAAAAACTTTACCTCATTTTATTAAAATCATAAAATTGAAGCACAATGTAGAAATTGTCTTGATAATTGGAAATAAATATCATCATGACACTTGTGTGAAAACATTTTATTATTCAAACTAGGGATTCTTGTCCAAGTTTGAATTCCCATCTAAGTCTGGCCTGCCTACTCTTCAATCATCCTCATCACTTGGACATTTAAAAACATAAAAATATACAAAAGTAACAAATGACTAAAATAGGAGGTTTTACAAAATTAAGTGTAGGTTTTACTTCAAAAACATTAGTACTTACACATACATAACTTATGGAACAACCAAAATATCACATATTCCCACGACTAAAGTAACAACAAATTTATCATATCCACAATAAGTAGTAAACAATCACGTAATGGAAAATATATTTGTCATCTAAGATTGAATAGGCAATACTTATCAAAAAAAGATTGAATGTTCATTGCATATATAACTAAACTTGTCTTTTGCTTGCTTTATGGTCAACACATATTAACCCTTGTGAGGTTGTGCACTGGTCTCACATCCTATGCGCACAGGGACAACTGCTATACTGCATATAACGTAGCTTATCTTTGGTGTACCACACCTTTTACTTTTACTTCCATGTGGCTAGTGATCCCACATACTGTGCAGACAGGCAACTGCTAGACTGCTCATAAAGTAGCTTATCTCGGGTGGACCACACCTTTACTAGTACTTCCATGTGGCTTGCGCATCAATCCATAACTTTGCATTAGCACTATGCATCCCTTATGACCATCTTTTTATGCTTAAACATTTATTCACATTAATTGTATGGTCTTATAAGCTTTTCATGGCATGCGTAATAATATGTGAGCGAACATGACATTCGCATCAAACATGCCAACGACATAATGACATTACTACTGTGCTCGCATCACATCATAGTATTCATTATACATCATGCATTCATAAATAACCTGCATGCTATCATAGCTTAGGTACATAAAAGGGGCTTTAAATTAAGGGTCATATATAGCATGAATACCTAGCATAATAATTTAACAATACCTTTCAAGCAAGAACAAAATGTTATGACACACATAAGGGTATAATCATGTTGGTTATTCTCTTAGCTTCGACAATTAAATGAGCATATATGGAGAGAAAGAAGTGATAAAAGCTTTCAAGTTTGAGGGAAGATTGTGGAGGTCCTTGAGGCTTCCTTTTTCCAATCTCTTTGTCATTAGATGGCAACACATTTGTCTTTTTATTAATTTCTTTTTAATGGTTTTCTTAACCCCTAGGGGTTGGCTCAAGGGGTAAGGGACTTGGTATCGAGGGTATTGCTCCCTCCTCCAGGTTTAAGGTCCGAACTTTTGGGTGTAACAAATTTTTAGAGGCCACGTACATTGGTGAAAGCCTGATGATTTACCTGATCCGTGTAATGTGGGCACGTTGCACCACGGGTCCATGGTTTAGCGAGGAAAAAAGATGTTTTTGCATTGTCTTCGGGGTTGTAATACTCCATATTGAGAGAATATGGGATTGTGGTGAATGAGATTCCACATTGTTTGGGTCGACATTTGGCTTGAGCTTTCCTTGGATCATCACAATGGTATCATAGCCCCTAGCCAATGTGATACTCTATACTAAGTGAATATAAGAAGGGTGAATGAGATCCCACATTGGTCAGAAGCGAGAGGTTATTGTGCTTTATAATGATTGGAGTATGGGCCTAGATATGTCTTTGGCTTTTCATGCATTGTTGCGGGGGTTCCTTGTCATGAAAAAAACTTTTTTTAATGGTTTTGTTGGTCCTTATACTTTTTGTAATTAGGTTTATCTCTCGTATCCCTCAATGTACTTGGGTCATGCCTTTTTGCTCATTAATAAGTTCTAACTTATAAGGGTGTGATTTGTCTTATGCTCATTTGGACACTTGGAGTATCTCATAATTCTGTGAATAGTAGTGAAATGGTTGAGTTAAGATGCTTTATTGGATTTTGGGAAAAGAGAGAAAAAGTTGAATAAAAATATTATAAAGTTAAAGGTCGTTTGAATATAACTTTTTAATATTATTTTTGTTTTGAAGTTTGAATAAGTTGTATTGATTTTTGTGTTTTGTTTTGAAGTTTTAAAAATTTTAATGATTAGATGAGAAAGTTGAAGATTTGAAATTAAAAAGTGTTTTGTGTTTGAGTGATATTTGGGAGGGAAATTGTGAGAAGTTTTGAGAATTTCTTATCTCATTTACTAAATGTACCCTTAACCTTTGGTCACTTTTTAATTTATTCTCACCCACACGCATAATATTTAGAAGGGAGAGAAAAATGAGATGTTGCCTAGATAAATGTGTACTGTACTGCATCTCTTCTTATAACTATTAAAGATATGATTTGGATGGGATAGTGTCTAAACTCTAGTCTTACTCCTTATTTGCCTATGTAAACTGATACAATTAAAAATGTGGGAGCAATCATCTAGCATTTTCTGTCTCTATTAGTTATTGAAACAGTTCTCTTGTAGGGAATTTGCTTACATCACATATCTGAGTCTTTTATTTTTGCATTGCTTGGTTATTATCCATTTTTTGCTGTAACATGCCAATTCTTAGATATTGGGGTATGCCTATCGGGCCATCATAGAATTCACTTGTCTGATTTTTCAGGTCCTTCTGGTGTCATGTAAAGTAATGGCGCCATTTACACCATTTTTTACTGAAGTTCTGTATCAAAATCTTCGAAAAGTTTCCAATGGATCAGAGGAAAGCATTCATTATTGCCGGTTTCCTCAAGAAGAAGGGAAGGTATAGATGATTTTCCTTAGGGTGATTTCCATCTTATGTTGCCCTTTTTGATCTATGATTGCATATACTTGAGACCAAGTAACCAGGGTAAAGCTGCATATGAAGATCTTATCTAACTGATTAAAAATTGCTTTTGGTTATTTCAGCCATCACATTAAGGTCAATTTGGATGTCCTCTATGCAAATATGATTGTATCACGTAAATTTTTGGTTACACACTGTTATGCAGTCCCATTATTGTGAATTTCTTAATTGTTGGATGAATTTCAATATATCTTATTAATTTTCCAGCTTAATAACTATTATAAAACTTTGCTGTTCAACTGCATGCCAATTAAGTGGACCTTCTTAGAAGAAATTTTTACAGCTACCATATCCTAGTATGTTTATTCTATCTATATTTATAGTACCAATCAATTCTATACTACTAGATTTAGCCAAGTTCTTAAACATACTCCCAGATATCTTCTTTATTGCCTTTATGACTGGGAAGAAACCATTGTACCGATGTAGCTTTCAATTTGATTATCTTGGTGGCCATCTTTGTGGACCTAAGGAAGGGAAAAAACTTTGTGCTATTGATCTTTGGACCAAATGGCATTGCTTGCCTGCATAAATAAGACATGGAGGACAAGATCCCTGGTTTAATTCTGCGAGTACCACCAAAGAATGTAGCAAGACCAACATACCTTTTGTAACTTGGAGACTCTGTGAGGCCCGTGGTCATGGAGTAAAATCAGAACAGTTAAATAACAAATAATGTTATCCCAAAAAGTATTTGGTACCATTAAAAATTACTGTCATTAAGTGAGTCTCACTAGTTTTAGTGATTTTTCTACTTTAACCACGTATAATGTGGGTTTAATTTTGGTCTTGACGATCATTAAGGATGCATGAGATTGCTGCATGGTGACACTGGTCAGTATTCTAAACATGCTATATAAAAAAGTAGAATGTAACAAGTTTACTTATCAAGAAGAAAAAATAAGCTACCACCTTACAAGCTAACCAAGCCATAATTTTAACTAGTCTTCTCAGTTTCTATTGAGTTCATTGTGCTGATTTAATTTGGTGGTTCAAGCTATGTCTGATGTTGAGCTTTTTTTCAACTTTTTGCAAATTCCGACAATGTTCAATTGCTATTTCAAATTTTTTGTTCTCAGAGGGGGGAACGAATTGAACAAAGTGTGGCAAGGATGATGACTATAATTGATCTTGCCCGCAACATTCGTGAGCGGCACAATAAACCTCTTAAAACACCACTAAGGTGAAGCTTCACTTTTGATGTTTTTTCCTTTTCTTTCAAGTTCATATTCTCATATCTGCCTTCTTCACTATTTTGTGTTTCTTTTATTCTTTTCTGAACAACTGCAGGGAAATGGTAGTAGTTCATCCTGATGCAGACTTTCTCAATGACATAGCTGGAAAGTTAAGAGAGGTATATGAACGTCAGTCTACGGTGTACATGTGTTTCTTCCCACTTGTAGGATCAATCAGGTGTCCTTATAACCAGTGGATCAACTTTGCCATTAGCTTGGGGATAAAAATCTTCTTTGCTATTAATCAATCCTATATTTTTCAACAACTATCTTGTTTGGTTTTGGTCTACCCTACTAGCTGTTCATCTAGGTACTTTTTTTTAATAGAAAAAGGAATCAGTTAATTCTGTATTAAAAAATACTCGCATGCTGATTTTTCCAGGGTTAAATCTTGAGGTTATGTCTGCATAACTTCTATCCAAACTTTATTTTTCTTCATAGGATAATAGTGTGACCGAGCCAGACTGTTTCTTACTAAAGACTTTTCACGTTCAATATACAATAGCTTCTTGTCATGTTAGTACGGTATGGTTGTTACTAATAGGCACACTGAAATGTCATGTATAATTTCACTTACTGATGTGTTTGCTCTGGGCTGTCATTCCCCCTGTTTAAGGCCATCTCTTATCTAACTTCCACAACCAGGGCTGCCTTTTTATTTAGTTGATTCCATTTACATTGCAGTATGTGCTAGAGGAACTCAATGTACGTTCTCTTGAGCCATGCAATGATACCTTGAAGTATGCTTCTTTACGTGCAGAACCTGATTTTAGGTATGTTTAACTGTTTTACCCTTAAGAAAGCTATACTTATTTTTATCTTTAAGAAAGCTTTGTAATCTTGTTTTATGCTTCTGCCTGATGACATTTGGTGGTTTTCTTCTAGTGTGTTAGGTAAGCGGCTTGGAAAATCTATGGGAGTTGTTGCCAAGGAAGTCAAAGGAATGTCACAGGAAGATATTTTAGCTTTTGAGAGAGCTGGCGAAGTTACTATTGCAGGTCATTGTTTGAAGCTGACTGATATTAAGGTGCTCGTCTTTTTTACTAAATTAATCTCCTGTCCTGTTCAATACATCTGCAAAACTATGTTTGATATTTTTTTTTAATGTGTACATGGTCTTGTACATAGATACATTTTTCCAGGTCTTGAACAGCTGGCAGAATAACCAAATTATCATCATGTATAATACCTTGGAAATGTTCCTTCGAAGAGTGATTTAAGGGTTTGAAAGTGACCGCCATGGCCTTCTCATTGATTTGATTTTACGCAAGAATGTGGTAGAAAGAATTCCATTGTAGATGTGTAAAATCTTACCCACTCTGGCAAATTTGGAAGGAGTTTGTGTTTTTTTGTTTGATCATCTTAGTGGCAAGTACAGGAAAAATTGTAGAATTTTAATATGAAGATTCGTTTCTTTTAACTTATAAAAAAAAAAGATTCGTTTCTCTCTATTTATTTTTGACCATAAAGCTCAAAGAATTACTGTTTTCATCTATTCATTTTGACTGTAGAAATGTTATCTTCACACTCCGATTTTACTTTTTTGATACTTTGGTCTAGTACACCATTCAAAAAATACACAAGTTGTTGTGGGGCATACCTATAATAATTTTTAGCTGTTTTGTAAAAGAGATAACAATGTGGTATTTTGATTTTTAGAGGCTAAGATACTGCTAATTCTCATATTCTTATTAATTTTCAGGTTATTCGGGATTTCAAATGTCCTGATGGATTTACAGATAAGGAGATTGATGCAGCAGGAGATGGTAGGAATTACAAATGACATCCAAATATAATTTATCTTGTTACTGTTGTCTGTTTTACACACTCTATATACCATGTTTCAGGTGATGTTTTGGTGATTTTGGATTTGCGTGCGGATATCTCATTGTTTGAGGCTGGCGTTGCTCGTGAGGTGAAATGCAAACTATTGTGCTTGTTATACATACTTTATATGAATTCCATCAACTTCTTGCTGTGTGGAATACATTATGCATGCAATGTTGCGTATTTCCATTCATCTTTTATTCTGTAATGACTTCTTTGTTGTTGAGGGCTTCCTTAATTTTTCTCTTTTCTCAGTTGGTATTCATTGAAGTTCGTATTCCCAAACTGGAGACATGATGATGATGACTGAATTCCTTAAAATTTTACAATTGCAGATTGTGAATAGAATTCAGAAGTTACGGAAGAAAGCTGCCCTAGAACCTACTGACATTGTGGAGGTTTACTTCAAATCGATGGATGAAGATAAATCACTCTCAGAACGAGTTTTGAGTTCCCAAGTAATATTATCTTTATCCATATGAGAATGTTTCTACTTGACTTTTTATTGATATAGGTTGGGTGGGAGTGGGGAAAGAGCATTAACCTCCTGATTATTGTGCTGCTAAAGGAGAGTATTGCAATAGATATTTATGGATTTAGAGAAACTAATCAATCTGTGATCTTTATTCTGTTTTCGACTTTCCCAGAAAGTTCTCTATTGGTTGTTGGAGGATACTAGTTTAAATTTGATATATTATTCTTTATCAAGTTGCCAGGAATTGTGAAGGATTGAGTTGCACTTTTGACTGGGTATGTGGTGTCAGATTTTCCACTAATCCAGATGCCAACTCATGTGCATTTACTTGCAAAAATAATGCAGTTGAGCTTATGGGAATTTATTTATCATCTGTTTCTCTACTCTCTTCAATGGTTTTCAGTAATAATAGGAGTTACCATTTAGGTGGATGGCTCCCCCACCTTTTTATTTTCACATTTCAACCATTTTTTCCCAAAGCCTTCGTTTTCCAGGCTTTGCTGCTCCCATTTTTACCAGTATTATGTGGAGAGAGAGATTATATGTTTCTGTTTGCTCTGATTGCATTTGAAAATTTCAACATGTGAACGATTGTTAAATCTTAGTTGTCTCTCAGTTTAGTTTAATAAATAAGTGATTTTTGTGACCTGTCATCTGTCTGACATGCAATCACTCTTTATGTGAAGTGCCATTCATTTATAGCTCAGTTTATTTTATGTGCAGGATTCATACATTGCAGATGCCATTGGCTCCCGATTGCTTCCTTCTACTATGATGCCATCACAGGCAGTAAGTATATCTTTTTAACAAGTAATTGAAGGTTTTATTGAAAAGGAAAAAGGCATAGCCCAAGTACACAAGTATTTGTAAGAGGAACACCTAATTAGAAATGGGAGAAATAGGAAAAGAGACAAGGAAATCATGGAAACCCAGGCCATTAAAATCTATAGAAGCTGCCCAAAATCAGCATGTCATTTGCATCAGCTTGGAGCAAATTTTTGAAGGACAATCTGCTATAACTAGCGTTCATAATCAGCGTAAATTTATATGAAATCTTTTTTTTTCTTGGAAAATAAATAGTTCTAAATAGTGCATACAAATCCTTTTACAGTTTGGAATTGTTTTGCTAACAAAAAAAAAAAATGGGGTGGGGAATTGTGTATTTTAAACGCAATTTTGCTTTCTGATGGCCCAGCAATGGTTTGACTCATATTTTTGCTTATCATGTGTCGCTGAAATTTTAGGTCATTATCGGTGAGGAGACATTCCATGGGATCTCGGGCATGTCATTTGTTATCAGCTTAACAAGACCTGCACTAGTGGTCAATCTAGACGCCATTCTTGCACTATATGCAGGTTGGAATGCCCATACATGTTTGTCCCACCAATGAAGTCCTCTCTCTCTCTCTCTCTACATATATATATATATATATATATATATGTGATAGAATGTTTATGAATGGTTGCAGGAAATATGAAGTTTGCTAAAGGTCTGCAGACTTACTTGCTATCAAGGGATCATTCAGTTTTGAAGTCGGAGTTTCAACTTGGGAATGGGAAGGTATGTGCTCCAAAAGCTTGTATGCTTGAGCAGGTTTAGTATTTGTCTCATGGTCCTTTGTTTATCCTTGTTCTTCTGCAGATAACGGTCAGTTGCATTGAAAATTTGCCTCCGGTTGATTTGTTATTGGGGGAACACCTTTTCTTGACGGTTGGCGATTATACAAAAAAATCCGAGTGACTTGATCCTTACATAAGGATCCCATCGTTTTTCTCCTGGTACCAAGCTTTTGCCCAAAAAAAAAAGGGAATGTCACACTCAGGCAGTTATAATTTATATTCATTTTTGTTGTACAAATTCATAGAAAGCGAAAGTAAAATGCAAGTCTTGTGCTTGTTTCAATCGCATGGCTGCTCTTTCGATATTTTTATTTATGAGGTTAGACTTTGATTAAGATGTGCACTATTTTTATTGTCTTTTGCTTTCTTTTAAATTATAATGAGAAATTTTTTTTTTATCTTAGTCTCTTTAAATTAACCGCATAGGGTTTTACGACTTGGAAAGTCCTTTCCATTGTTCTCGTTACCGATGTATTGTAGTTTTTCAGACAGTCTGTTAATAACATTTAGTGTGGCCTGTTGCTTGCAATCAAGAGCTAGTGCTGACCGATTACCATTATCAAGTGATCTGATCCCTTTTAAGTACTTGGGCCCAACACTTGCAACTGGTAATGCTAACTACATGGGCAAGAAACCAACTCGACGTTCAGATTCCACAGTACTAATGATAATGGGGAAGCACGTCCCAAAAAATGGGCATACTACCTTTGAAAAGTTTGGTTTTAACCCGAAATGGAAACTGTTTGCCCAGAAACCTCGGCCTCATAGACCTTTTCAGCATCGTCTCCAAAACTGGAAGCTTTAGGAACAAGTTGAAGCACCTCGATCATGAGTTGATCGGCATCAAAATCGTTATTGGGAGTCGTCCATAATGCCTGCTCGTGGAAAACCTAGCTCTTACAGCTGACAACCTGACCATTGCTTTCGGCATGACTACGTTGTTGCAAGCGCTTTGTTACTTATAATTTCACACACAACACTTGTCTTTATTTTTTTTATTTTTTGGGTTTTATTCCTATTAAACTAATTAAGTTCTTCATCTCTACACCACATACTTGCTAAGAAAAATAAATAAAAAGAAAAAAAAATGTATTGTGTGGTATAGAGATGATGAATAGAATTTTTCTTCGTTGCAATCATCCTAATCACCTCCCATATTTCAAGTGGCTGAACCAAGATGAAAAAACAACAAATAAGTTTCTAAAATGATAAAAGTTTAGAATATCCTCGTCTCTCGTTCTCAAGCTGGTGTGTAAAGCCATTCACATTACTTAAATGATGAATTTTGAATTGTAAGATTTGAATTTTAAAATTTATTTTTCAAATCAAATTATCACGTAAGCACTCTACTAAGTGTGTTCTACATATTGCCTTGAAAATAGAAATTTTCACACACACACACATATATATATATATATATATATATATATTCTTTATACATAAAGGAGAGTTTTTAATTTTTTTGTCTTGACACTTGAATAGACAAAAATGACTTTCAGCGCATCGTCGTGTAGCTATAGCATTTTGGTTGCCCTTTAGGTAACTTTGTATTTTTGCCATTTATGTCTTTTGATTTTCACGTTGTCTGCTGGCTTCCATTGGTTTTTCCAACTTTTCGCTTCCATTGCTAGTTGTCTTGTCTTCTCCAGCAGCTCTAGATCATTTGGTCTTCAATTTCCTTCTTTTTGCTAATGTTTTTCTTGCTCTGTCCATTGGTTCTTCGATCACCTCCAAGTTCCAACCAATATCAGATATGGGCGCACCTGATTCCAAGGAAAAGGTGACACGCACGGTTCATATTGATAGATTCATACATTCATCATTCTTGAGTAGCCCACTTCTCTTCCCTTCTGCCCATTTCTTCCATCCTACCAATTTCACCACTCACATTGACTACTCTTGCTTACATCATGTCTGAGCTAAACAAGCATCCCATCTCAATCACGTCCAATCTCAAAGATGAAGGCCTTCTTCCTTCTATCTGAATATGATTAAGGACCGATGGTCTCGAGAAATCATGCCCAAACCAAATGAGGAAAGCCCTTCTTCCTTCCATCAGAGCGCAGGCAAGAACCATCAGATCAACTGGCAAATCTTCAAGCGTATCTTTTGTCATTTGTTACAAAGCCCACACGGGATGGCCTCAGCATGGACATATGTTGTTCCCAACTGCCCCCATGGTATCATATATGTTTTCATCTCACATTCGGCCGAGAAGTCTTATAGTCTTGCTTGGTTCTATTCTTGCTGCACTCCCTGCCTGTCATCTCTTGTGAGGTAGAAAAAACGAAGCCTTGCTCAAGGCTGGCTCCATGGTTTGGTTTCTTGTTTTTTACATGTATTTTATAGGTTGTTGGTTTAGTAGTGTGCTTTTTTCCTTCTTTGAATTATTGAAAATTTTGGATACTTGGTTTGCGTTGACCCAATTATTGTATGGATGCTTATTTTATGTTTCCTGTGCCTGGTCATTTTGGGAGTCCTATTCAATAGCTATCGATAAAATAGAGTTTCTGTTTTTGGTATGTGGTTTGGTCAGATTCTTATGGAATTTTACCTACGTTTTTTTTCCCCTTTTGAAAATGCCATATAAAATCCTTGGTTCACTTTCTTATAAATCCTAGAAAAGGGCATTCGTACCTCACTATTTTGCTTCTAGGTTTTATTGTTTCTATGTCATTTTTTCTTCCACCTTTTTAGCTTAGGTTCACAACTCTTTAAATATCTTTTTCCAAAGTTAGTTATGACAGTGTATTCATCTTGGAAATCTTCTTTGGGGTTTCTCGTTTCTAATGCCAAAGTTCAAAATAGGTATCAATTTTTTGTAGTGCTCGCCTCATGCAAGCACCATGAAGAGAAAAAGTGTTCACTAGCATGCACTAAGCACCATGGAGAGAAAAAGTACTTACCGCCTAGGCTAGCACCATGGAGAGCAAAAGTGTTCACCATTTAGGCTAGCAACGCAAGAGCAAAAGTGTTCATCACCTCGACAAGCAATGAAGCACAATGACCCTCACACAGGCGTGCACTGTGAAATAGCATAAAGCTTGCCACCTCAATGAGATTCGCAGAAAGGAAAAGTGCTAGCCTCCCAAGTGAGCACCGTGGGGACCAAAAGTGTTCACCTCAGATAACCTGTGTATGAGCTCGCCACTATATCCAGTGAGTAGGTACTTCGCTCTCCCTAGAGATAGAAGGACAACCCACAGGCATGGATCCCCCAGCTTGAAGCCCACCTACTCGCAATGCGCTAAGTAGATGAAACGAGCTCTAGCTCATCATAACAAGTATATGCATACACCATATATTTGTGAAATTTCTGTGCGAACATTGCATGTTGGAGAATCGAAAAAAATGCATACTGATAATTATGAAGAACAAGTCATGCCTTCACCCCCTAAGCGAGCATCACAGAGAGCAAAACTACTTGTCACCTATGAGAGCAAAACTGCTTGCTACCTAGGTGAGCACCGTAGGAAGAAAAGTGCTCATCCCACCGTGAGCAACTTGGATGAAGCACAATGCTTTTCACCGCAAGCATCATGAAATAGTATGAAGCTCGTCACCTCGACGAATATCGTGAAAAAGCATGAAGCTCACCCCTAGGTGAGCACCAATGAGAGCAAAAGTGCTCACCCCCAAGCGAGCATCATGGAGAGCAAAATAGATTATATGCTTTCTTGTTTGGGTTGTTCCAAAATAGATGAGACTTTCAAAATATGTAAGTATTTCAATAAATATAAAGACACATTTTTTGCAAATTTGAATTTGCCCTTCTTAGTTAATAGAAAGAGTGTTTATTTAGATGAAAATGCATATGTTTATCTATCGTGAAAAAAGACAGCATAACAGGTAGTGATATTTTGATTGTCCCATAAAATGGGTTTGATGGTCCTTTAGAAAAACCTCAATCCCTCTCTAGCCTCCTTTTTGTTTGGTGCTAAACTGATATAACAAAAAATATGGTGCTGAAATTTTTATTGTGAGTTAACTTGCTATCTTCAACTTAGTTTTATTTTTCTAAAATATTTTGATTCTTACAAGCGAGCACCACTGAAAGGAAAAATGCTCATGACGACGCAAGCATCGTGAAGAGCACAGGTGAGCATCGCAGGAGCAAATGTACTTGCCCCTAGGCCAGTATTATGGGCAGTAAAGTGCTTGCCCCCATGTGAGCACTAGTGAAAGACAAAGTGCTCGCCCTTAGGTGAGCATCGTAGAGAGCAAAAGTCAACACCCCCAAGCAAGCACATGGAGAGAAAAAGTGTTCACTACCTCGGCGAGCATCACAAGAGCAAATGTGCTAGCCCTATGAGAGCATCGGGGAGAGCAGTGTGTGTGTGCGCCCCACATGCACGCTTAATTAGGAATCAAGCACGTCCCTTGCACATGGCACACTTAACTAGTATATTAGAAATACTTAGTCAAGAAAGAAATCCTACAAAAGTAAATTTACAAAGTAATGTATCTTGGTATGGTATGTCAGATTATAAAACTCTTTTTATTATAAAGTAATTTTAACATTTTAGAACAAGTTATGTTATTTTATAAGTATATTTTTATAAAATCTCTTTTTAGACTAAGCAATAATGTGTCTTGATGTATTACGTTAGATTGCAAAACTCTTTTTATTGTGAAGTAAATTTGACATGTCACAAGAAGTCATGTCATGGTTGAGCATGGAAGTTAGAATATTGTGCACTGGCTCATGCAACTACAGAGCTCACATTGTTACAATCATTGTTTAGTGAACTTGGCATTCTTCTTCCCAAGCCAGAGATTCTATGGTGTGATAACATTGGCCCTACATATCTGAGTGCTAATCCAGTCTTCCATACTCAAACCAAGAACATGGAGATCGACTTCCACTTTGTCCATGAGAAGGTGGTTCGGAAGTCTCTAGTTGTTGGTGTCATCTCCTCATTGGACGAGCTTGTCGATGTACTTAATTACTACGCCAATCATAGCCTCCCGGTTTGCATATTTGTGCAATAGGCTCAATGTTCGTGAGTTTCCGTTGAGATTGTAGAGGCGTGAAGATGATAACAATTCAAGAAGCTCAATCAATGTCAACCACTCCACAAGAGACGTGAAAACTGAAACTGTGAAGGAAGTCAAACCAAATTGTGAGCAAACCTGTAAAGTCTAGATAGATGATCACCTTGCTATGCTTGTGTCCTCATAAATCTCAAACTCGTTCTTTATATATATGCATTTTTACAACTAAGTATAATAATAAGAGAGAGAATCATTTCACAAAATAGTCATTCATGGTATCATGAGCCTTTTGACGTGAGTCCCATGGCCACTACTTCTTTCATTTCTTTGACAGAGACCCATCCCTTTTCCACCCTTCACCCCAGCCCTCCACTCTCACTAATCTTCATTACCTCATCATTGTGAAACTCACCAGAGACAATTACCTCCTCTGGCATGCTCAATTCTTCTCATACCTCAAAGGTCAATAACTTTTAGATTTTGTTGATCGCAGTTGTCCTCCTCCACCTAGATTTCTTCCCGGTGGCATGTATCTGAATCTCACACATCCCATCTGGTGTCAACAAGAACAGACAATTCTCAGTGCCCTATTTTCCTCTCTTAGTGAAAGTGCACTCTCACATGTTGTCCGCTTAGAAACCTCCCATGAGGTATGGATTACCTCTCGAGAAACACTACTCCTATGCGTTGCCTTTTGAATCTTTGGTTTCAACTATCTACCTTGAAGAAGGGCAGTACTTCTATAACCTAGTATTGCCAAAAGGCTAAGTTCCTTGTTGGCATGCTTGCTGCCATCGACTAGCCTCTTGATGATTACGAGGTTGTTTCCTACTTGCTCAGTGGCTTGGACCGCCTATGAATCTTTGGTTATGTTCGTCACCACTCATGTTGATCCTATATCCTTGGATGATCTGTTCGGGCATCATGTCACTTATGCATTGCAACTAGAGCAACATACCTTAATCCTCATATCTCTATATTCTTGGCCAATATTGATGTCTGTGGGTCTGTGTCATGAGGTGTCCCTCTTAGTCCTCTCATCATGGTGGCTCTTAAGCTCTTAATCACAACCATCCTAGTGTGGCGGCCTGATTACGCCCAAAACATAATGCGGTAGTTGTAGCACAACTTTGGGGTGTTGATTCCATAGGGAGACAGATTAAAGAAAATACAACAAATAATAAAAAGAACTAAAGGAAAATAATTAATGATCAATAAGAGAAAATTGATTTTAATGTGATTTAGCAAGTAAAATTACAAGGATGAAAATTAAGATCACTGAAATTATAAATAGTAAAGCATCAGGAATTCCTTGCACAAATTGGATATTTCTAATTATTCTTGATTCAATAAATTACACAATTGGAGATTTATTCAAAATCCCCTATTGGAAGATATAGAATTAAAAACCATTTTAATCGAAAAATAATTCTTTGATGAATCATTCACTACTTTTTAAAACTCTATGAATTATTATTCTCATTGAAAAAACCAGCGACGACAATATACCCAGTGGGCAATACTGCAGCAAAGAATTAAATCAATAAAGATAATAAATTAATCCAAACATAATCAAGGATCTTAACCATTCTATAGAAAAAGCATGACTGAATCTATGAAGGGAATCAATTCCTAGATTATTTGGAGATAAGAAAATACCATAAATAATTAGTGAATGATAAACAAGAATTTGCATTAATAAAGAACAATCACATGAATAAAAAATAAATTAAAAACACCCTTAATTGTGCAAGTTCATCCCTAGCTTTACTTAAGGACTTAGTTGTCCATTTCAAGAACAACAAAAATTCTCAAAACAAACACTGAGTCCGAAACTCTCTCTCGAATTAATTCTCCAAGTCTGATAAAATCTGATGCTTCTCCGTTCGTTTCAAGCCCTTTTATAGGCTTCAAAAGCCAACAAGAATTAGTTGTTGTAGTCCACTTCCATTTCTTTATTTCATCTGGACGAACCTTCATTATTGTCCAGCCACCTCTCCTTTGTTCATTGCCCATGTGTTTCGGTGTCCCGCATGCATGTTATATTCTTTTTCTTCCTCTTTTTTTATTTCTTTCGGCGTCCACTGATCTGTGTCCCTCTCCCTTTTTTTTTCTTTTTTCTTCAGCTTGCATCCACTGATTCACGTCCATTTGTTGTTCACTGTGTCCCACTTATTTCTTTTATGCCGAAAGCTCATGTGCATTTATTTCTCCATTATTCCACCAAACTGGTACGAGCTGTCTGCTTCCCTCATTTTCGTTCAGCCCATGTGCAGCAATGTGCACCTTCTTTTCTTTTCTTTTCTTTTTTTCTTCCTACTGTATTTTCGTCCGAGGCTCTTCTTTTACTTTAGCCTGCAGTTCCTCGCTTGAATTCTCTGTTCTTGTTTGCAAGTCATGTTATGGAAGTGAGAGAGAAAGCAAACCCGAGAGGTGGAGTTGGAAGACGTGGCTTGCGGCTTAACTTCCTCTGTTTTCTCTTCATAAAACAGAGAATGTTTGCTGCCGATTTTCACTTGGAGTGGTGCTGCCGGGCTGTGCATGGGAGCTTCGGACGATGACTTACGGTGTACTTCATGATGGAGACGCCGTGCACTGGAAGAGACTGGGCATGGCTAGGCTGAGGTGTAGTGGAGGGTGGCGGTCCGAATGTATGCGTGGAGTTGGTGCTGCTGCACTGTTGTGGATGACCGTTGGCAGCGAGGTGGAGGTGCTGCCGTGTATGGAGACTGTAGACGTGGCTCAAGGTGGTGGCGATGGCTTCGTGTGCGTCGGTGCTAGGCAACGGGTGGAGGTGCTGCTGGTCCGAAATCATGCATGGTGAGAGGTTGAAGAAAACCAAAACGACTTGTCCTTTTCGTCTATTGACTAAACGACAAGTCGTTTAGTAGACGGGAGCTTAAAATTTTGATGGCAAAACGACACGTTGTTTTCTCCGTGGACTAAATGACACGTCGTTTATCCAGCAGCCGAATTCAAACTAATTACCAAACAACATGTCGTTTAGTCTGCGCTGAAAAACAGAAATTAAAATTAAAATTAAATTAAATAAAATAAAGCAAAATAAAATAAAACAAGCAGAATAAATAATAATAATTAAATAAAAAAAATAAAACTAGAAAAAGAAAATAAATAATTAAATAAAGATAAAACAAAACTAGACTAAAATATTAAAAGTGTGTTGTGCATGTGAGGAAACAATATCAAATTAAATCACAAGTATTAAAATCAAGTATAAATTATGCTATTAATCAATTTAAATCACAACTTGGATTTATTCATTTTAACCATTTTTTCATCTAAAATCAATAAAAAATAGTAAAATAATTAAAAATGTATTGATTTTAACTATATAAACTATACAATAATGCAGCTCAATCACAGCCCATCACCTCGTGGCAGAGGTCGTGGATGTCAATCATCATCTCCCCGGCCTAGTTATCAAGTTTACGAAAAGCAAGGCCATACTGCCTTACAATGCTGGCACCGTTTCGATCAAACGTTCCAAGGCCTTGTTGCGAATTCGTCTATGAATGTCCTTGTTGCTACTCCCACTGCTCCCTTGGATCCTAAATGGTAACCTAAATCGGTGCTACCCATCACTTGACCGTCGATCTTGAGAACCTTAATCTCTCTACAGATGAATACATAGGCTCGAATCAAATCCGGATCGGCACTGGCTCAAGTTTGCCCATAAAACTTGTCAGATCTTGCACTTTACCTTGCCTCCCACACTACTTTTCATTCACCCACTTTATTACATGTTCTTTCTATTCGCAATACCCTTCTTTCCGTTTGAGTCATTTTCTTGTTCTCCACTTGAATTAGTTTTTTTAAATGTTTGGGGTCCTTCCCCTTTTTATTCTCTTGATGTAAATAAATATTATAGTAGTTTCGTGGATCATTTTAAACATTTCATTTATATGTTAAATGTCTATTTGGCTGCAAAATTAAAGCCCGTTAGCCCGACTAGGGTGGTGAATTTCACTTGCTTCACAAATACCTTGCCTCCTAGGATAATGTCAATTGACTCTCATGCTTGCACAGTTACCAACAAAATGGTTGTGTCGAGCAAAAACTCCATCACCTATTTGAGGTGGGTCTCCCTGATCTTATGGCCCAAGCCTTTATTACATACCATCATTGGAACAATGCCTTCCAACCACCTGCTTTCTAATCAATAGGCTTCCCACTCATGTGCTTGACAATGTGCTTGACAATAATAGCATTTTCCTATTAGTAATATTCTTTTACCAATAAACAATAAAAAATAAACATGATCAGAAGCAAACTCGTCAACACAATAAAAAAGGATTAGAACATGGTAGAATAATATATAAAAGTGATCAATTGTAGTTGGTGTGTTACTTGGGCATGTGCCTTTCGCAAAAGTAGTGCATGTGTTTCTGCCCAAAAATGTGAAGCAATGGTTAATGCACATCTTGGGAAATAAGGTGATGTTGAATAAGCTAAAACAAGGAGTTGGAGAGGTTTTTTAGAATTAGTTGAATACCTTTGACATACATTTTCTTTTTTTACTTTTTTTTTTTTAATTTCAAGTCATATAATCATGTTTACTGAAGTGTATTTAATACAAAAGATCATGACGTCCCTAATAATGATCATGTGCAGTTTAAACCACCCACACATCACTAGTTGATACGAAATCATTTGGTACCCAGAATGGCTGAGGAACAAATGTACTCTGAATTTATCACAGAAATAGACATGTATCTTTACAACCCTAATGAGCTTAGAGGTATCATGTATCCAAAACTTCATTCTTGTTCACACTTTATGAATTATTTGTTTGTGACAAAAAGATATAATGCTAATTGGTTTTCATCTCTTTCGGGAATTCTAGATATGTGCACAAGTAATAGTGATGGGGGTTATAGTGACGGGTGGATGATGAAGGAGTTCAAAGTGAAGGACTCCGATTTAATAGCATGCTGCATTCTCTTCAAGCTGGTTATGCTTTTAATTATTATAGGTTATTTGTCTATAACTTATTCTATTTGTTGCTAATTGCTAGGATTAGCTAATTCTCTAGCTACTTGCTAGTTATTTTCTTTTATATTTGGTCTTACTCTCATGAGTAGAAGCACAAGCAGCAATCGTAGCGACAACAACACAAGAAGGTATTTTTTTACTTTAGCATTGATGGTACAGGGGTTAATTTATACTCTCATGGAAATGAATGTAAAGTATACTTTGAAAATCTAATCTTTTACCCGTCTTTCAATTTCATTCAGGCATGACAATGCTAGTTTCATATCCGGTTCCTGGTGCTTCTTCCACACCAAGAAAAGCAAAGCTAAGAGATAAAGTGGATGCATATTGGAATGCAATTGACAAAGGCATAAGATCTACATGTGCAACATAATAGATGAACAAAATAATTATGCAAATACCTTTCATGTCCCTTGTGTTTTACTCATCCTTTCCAATTCCATATTAAGAGGAGGCAGGACCATCTGAGATGGTCATCTTAACAGTTATGAAAATCTGCCACTGCATGGAAAATGGATTTTTGTGGCTAGTTTTATTTTCGGTGACTGATATATAGTCACAAAAAGGTACTTTCTACTGTTTGGGTGTGAAATTTTTGTCGACATTTAAAATCCCCACGAAAAAGACCATTTCTGGTGATATCTTACTGTCATAGATAACATCGTCGTAAAAGATCATAAATTTTCTACTGTTTGGGTGTAAAATTTTCATTGACATTTAAAATCGTTGTGAAAAAGACTTTCTGGTGATATCTTACTGCCGCAAATAATATCACCGAAAAAGACCATAAATTTACTACTGTTTAGGTGTAAAATTTTTGTCGGCATTTAAAATCGCTGCGAAAAAGAATTTGTTTGACAATATACTGTTGCCAGAAATAATATTGCCAAAAAATATCATAGGTCCAATACTGTTTGGGTGCGAAACTTTTGTCGGCATTTGAAGTTGCCGCTTCAGTATTTTGCTTGTTGATTCATTTAGGGTTTACGGTTTTCAATAAGCTCTCGTTGATTCTTTGATAGAACACTGCATCTCCAATGCATTGTTTCTATCGTGTTTTCGGTTTCCTCTTTTTATTCTCATCGATTCTTTGGCTTGGTTGCTTAGTTATCTTCTCCTTATTATTCTTCTTTTTCAATATGGCCTCGAGACTTTGCGATCAGACGAGTCTGCCTCAGAACCATCTCTTTCGACTTTGCCGCCATCTCCTTTAAAAATCGAGTTTGGAGTTAGTTTTCAGAGTATTGTTTTCTGTCCTCTCACTGAGGCAATTGGTATAATTGCGAGGAGGTCTGCATTCTCATATGCTTTGAGTGCAATCTCAAGTTCATTAATGGCAGTTTTAGATATTTCCACATGGGAATTGGCAACCAAAGGGTCTGTCATTGTTTTAATTGTTGTTGCTAATGCTTCAAGCGACTTGCTGGATTCTGAGCTCATCTTTATTGTTGACTCTCGAATTCTGTATCAAAATTCTAGTGGTGCCTGTAAGAGTAACATGTACACATGTTAATAATTAGTAAATTCTTTCGAGTTAAGGTTTATATATAATTCTTAATTTTTTAATTAATAAATCATTTGATATAAAGTAAATGTTTCGTGTAAATTTTTTACTTGATAAATTTCTTTAAACCCATGATCAACAAGCTTTGAATTTGATTTTTAATACCATCATTTATTAGTGTTAATTTGTCCGTCTATCAAGTGTGAAAATCTTCTTTTTTAAATTATTGTTGTTTCATAACTGAGATTAGTTGTCTAGGCAAGTATTGGCAAATTTCATGTAGACTCAGTCCCTATCTTTTACTTAAAAGTACTTTTCATGCCACGATAATAGTTTCACCATTGTGGATGTAGTTAAATTTTGATAAGTGATTCTTTCGTGTACGAACTGTTAGGCACAACTAGTAGCGATGCCTTCAAAACATTCATAATGAGACTTGAAGTTCTAGTATGGATTTTTGTTAGAAAATGGTGAAGTGGGTATAGAATTTTTTTTGTAAAAGAATGCAGCCGCCTTCTTTTTCCTGGGTTTTTCTTTCTGTTGGTATTTGTTTTCTTGGGCCTTCTTTTTCCTAGGTTTTTCCTTCTGTTGGTGTTTGTTTTCTTGGACAGAAAATGCTAGTGGAGTCCTTCAGATTTACAGTTTAAACTAACCGCTTGATTATTTTAATTTTGTTCTTTATTTTTTTACTTAATGATCATGAAAGTGACTAATAGTGAAGTTGTATATTTTTTTTCCTTAATAACTAAAGATATTAAAAAAAATTTGAAAAACAAAGGAAGTAAAAAAAAAGTAACTACCCACCAGAAGGTCGAGTAGCATTTTTCTTTTAGTAATATTCTTTTACCGATAAACAATAAAAAATAAACATGGTCAGAAGCAAACTTTTCAACATAATAAAAAAGGATTAGACCATGGTAGAATAATATATAAAAGTGATTAATTGTAGTTGGTGTTACTTGGGCATGTGCCTGTCGCAAAAGTAGTGCATGTGTTTCTGCTAAAAAATGCAAAGCAATGGTTAATGCACATCTTGGAAAATAAGGTGATGTCGAATAAGCTAAAACAAAGAGTTGGAGAGATTTTTTAGAATTAGTTGAATACCTTTTATATACAACTTTTTTCTAATTTCAGGTCATATAATCATGTTTACTGAAACATATTGAATATAGAAGATCAAGACATCCCTAATAATGATCATGTGTAGTTTAAACCACCCACACATCACTAGTTGATACAAAATCATTTGGTACCCAGAATGGCTTAGGAATAAATTTACTCTTGATTTATCACAGAAATAGACAGGTATCATTACAACCCGAATGTGCTTAGAGGTATCATGTATCCAAAACTTCATTCTTGTTCACACTTTATGAATTATTTTTTTGGGATAAAAAGATCTAATACTAATTGATTTTCATCTCTTTCGAGAACTCTAGATATATGCACAAGTAATAACGATGGAGGTTACATTGATGGTTGGATGAAAGAGGAGTTGAAAGTGAAGGAATCCAATTTAATAGCATGCTGCATTTTCTTCAAGCTGGTATGCAAGCATTATGCTTTTAATTATTATAGGTTATTTGTCTATAACTTATTCTATTTGTTGCTAATTGCTAGGATTAGGTAATTCTTTAGCTACTTGCTAGTTATTTTCTTTAATATTTGGTCTTACGCTCATGAGTGGAAGCACGAGTAGTAGTGGTAGCGACATAAGCACAAGGAGGTGGTTGTTTACTTTGGTACTAATGGTACAAGGGTTAGTTTATACTCCCATGGAAATGAATGCAAAGAATATTTTGAAAATCTAATCTTTTTCCCGTCTTTCAATTTGTTTCAGGCATGACAATGCCAGTTTCATATCTGGTTCTTGGTGCTTCTTCCACACCAAAAAAAGCAAAGCTAAGAGATAGAGTGGATGCATATTGGAATGCAATTCATAAAGGCATAAGATCTACAGGTGCAGCATAATAGATGACCAAAAAAATTATGCAAATACCTTTCATGTCCCTTGTGTTTTACTCATCCTTTCCAATTCCATATTAAGAGGAGGCAGGACCATCTGAGATGGTCATCTTAACAGTTATGAAAATCTGTCACTACAAGAAAAAGCAGTTTTTGTTGCTAGTTTTATTTCCGGCGGCATATATATAGTCGCAAAAATGTAATTTCTACTGTTTGGGTGTGAAATTTTCGTTGAAATTTAAAATCACCCTGAAAAAGACTATCTTCGGCGATTCTTACCTCCACAAATAATATCGCTGAAAAAGACCATAACTTTTTTGTTGTATGGGTGCAAAATTTCCATTGACATTTAAAATCGCTGTGAAAAAGACTATTTTCGGTGATATCTTTCCACCGCAAACAATATCACTAAAAAAGACCTTAAATTTACTACTGTTTGGGTGGAAAGTTTCCAACGGCATTTAAAATCGCCAAGAAAAAGAATTTTTCCGACGATATATTGTCGTTGGAAATAATATCGCTGAAATATATCATAGGTCTAATGCTGTTTGGATGCAAAACTTTTGTTGGCATTTAAAGTTGCCGCTTCAGTATTTTTCTTGTTGATTCTTTGATAGTACACTGCATCTCCAATGCATTGTTTCTATCTTGTTTTTGGTTTTCTCTTTTTATTCTCATCGATTCTTTGGCTTGGTTGCTTAGTTGTCTTCTCCTTATTATTCTTCTTTTTCAATACGGCCTCGAGACTTTGCGATCAGACGAGTTCGCCGCGAAACCCTTTCTTTCCTCTTTGCCGCCATCTCCCTTAAAAATTGAGTTTGGGGTTAGTTTTCGGGGTATTGTGTTCTATACTCTCACTGGGGCAATTGATATATTTGCGAGGAGGTCCGCATTCTCATATGCTATGAGTGCAATCTCGAGTTCATTAATGACAGGTTTAGATATTTCCACATGGAAATTGGTAGTTGAAGGGTCTGTCACTGTTTTAATTGTTGTTGCTAATGCTTGAAGTGACTTGATGGATTCTGAGCTCATCTTTATTGTTGATTCTCAAATTTTGTATCGGAATTCTAGTGGTGCCTGTAAGAATAACATGTACAGATGTTAATAATTAGTAAATTCTTTTGAATTAAGGTTTATATATAATTCTTAATTTGTTATTTAAAAAATCCTTTGATACAAAGTAAAGGTTTCATGTACTTTATTTACTTGATAAATTTCTTTAAACCCATGATCAACAAGTTTCGAATTTGATTTTTAGTACCATAATTTATTAGTGTTAATTTGTCCGTCTATCAAGTGTGAAAATCTTCTTTTTTAAATTATTGTTGTTTCATACGTTAGATCAGTTGTCTAGGCGAGTATTGCTAAATTTCATGTAGACTCAATTCTTGTCTTTTACTTAAAAGTACTTTTCATGCTAGGATAATAGTATGTTAGAAATACTAGATCAAAGTACACAGCGGAAGCGATATTACCTCGTTGGAAATATCTCGGATCTAGTGCGGTTGTTCCACGGATTCTCCAGCGTCATTATTCGTCCATGATCTTCACATCGATGGTGGAGTGTGCTACGTGGTAATACCAGAGCAACACTCACACGTTCCACAGCCTAGATGCAGTGACTAGAGAGAACCATTTGAGAGAGAGATCGTTCTTGGTGTGTTACTTGATTCTAAGAGGGGAGGAGCTATGTAAAATAGCCCTTCTTAGCGTAACCCCCGGCTGGCCCTTAATGGCCAGCCATCAAGCCTCATGAAGTGGTTCTTAAATCACTTCATAACCTTCAAGAGAAGGTGAAGGGGTGCCCACTATGGGTGCCCCTTTCTTACATCTCCCACTCACACATAGTGGGCAAGACCCCAGGTCTGCATCTCTCAATATGTTCTCAATCTTGTTCATACTGGCAAATAGGCCGTGCGACCATCGAGCACAGCTGTAAAAGAAAAATGGGAGTACTATACTAAATCTCTCCAAGAGAAGACCAGCATAGCAACATCCCTAAAAAATGTCTCGTTATGCCCCGACTCATTTGGTCACATCAGACTAAGCATCCCTAATCCCTCTCGAGTCAGAATGACTCAGAGCAATGCTCAATCTCCATAAAATATGTTGTACTCACAGCTATATTGCAACTCCCAAGAAGCAACATAACTTGCCGGCAATGAGTACACATCATTATTGATGTGTTACCAAATAGTCTTCCCTTCGCACTCATGTCATTTAGTTTTAGTCCAGTCGCTTTCCCAGCAATGCCTCTTTAGACCGCATCATTCATGGCCATAGATAACATGCCAAAGTAGCAGACACTAAAACATCAACCTCGTGACATAGTCAAAGGTTTCCTAAGGGCATAAATAAATTAAGGTCATCAATTATGACCTACAGGACTCACACGGTGAGGAAGTAGGGAACTATTCACTCACCTCTACTGTTGGTCGCAAAAGCACATGTAGTATGAAATACATGTTACGGTGGATTTCTCTTTCGGAAGAAAAAGCGTATATCTAATCTCCATGCACCATACAGATCTTAGTCTAGTCGCTATCTCAGCGCCTAACCCGAGTCCTTCCATTTGCTCACTATCAAAGCGCCAAAGAGGATCTCGCATCTGGCTAAACCACAGGCTGCATGGATTGTGGGTAACCATGCACGGTCCTTTTAAATATGATGGACCTCATCTTAGCTCCCACTAAGGCGACATATCTTTTGTGTCTTACAACTTATCCCTCATTGGACAAGTACCGAGTGACACACTGTCTCATCTTTGCTCGCTACCCATTTGTAGTGCCAAAGGCGATCGCTCGTGTGAGTGAGCAGATCTAAACCTGTCGATATACCTTTTTTCACCATAATTACTAAATTTATGGTGAATGTGTATGCTTACCAAAAAAATGCTTCTAATCACGCCACATGATCATAGAACATATCAATATCATGTGCACGACGAGCAATACTATGAGATAGAGAGAAATTACATGGTCAATTATTAAATCACAACTCTCAAGTGATGTTTAATGACCATTTCTCCCTATGCGCATTCTAATGTGTAGTAACTTTCCAAAACATGCTCCTACCAAGAGACTCTGCTTTTACATATAAAAGTCATTTGCACAACCATGAAGTCAGCGACGACTCATCGCGAATCTCATTTGGGTCAAATTCACAATATAAACCTTAGATTCTAATCAGCAAGTCTTACTGCGACTTTTAAGAATCTACAAGGTGACCACAAATGTCATTCAACAAACTTAATTTGCGACTTCAAGGTTTTATATAAATCTTTTATACTCAACAAAAGCATGTAAGATAACCATAATTTATTTTTCATTAAGAGTAAAGCGATTAGGCTCTTTGCCCCAAAGACAATTTAATAGTCTAGTCATTACTTTTAACGACAATCGCATCACAAACTTACTTAATCAAGTAAGTCATATTTACCCTCTAACAAAATCTTAACCTCTAACTCCCATGAGCAAACCATAATGGAAACACCAAATAGTATAGGCAAAACTAGATTCTTTAGTATTTTCCATCTCATTAATTGTCTATGGATTTTGAACAAGAGCTCGTAGAAACTGTTTTTCTCATAAACAGTCTCACAAGACATGAAGCCTGAGCTACTTTTCACAAATCCATGTCCATCACCTCGTAGTATGGACACCTCTTATTAGGCGACAATTAATTATCTAAGATAACCAGTTCGCAATATCTCTCAAGATGACACTTTTCTAAGACTGTCAACAACGTTCAAAGAACCCAATTTAATTCAATAGGTCGTTTAATAAAATAAAAAAAACGACTAGGTACATTGGGTATCTTTGAATAGATGGTTCGTTTAGGCCGCATGTAAACAGCACCAGCAGCATTCATTCGCTTTATGCACCAAAATAGTACTAGCAATAATCATGCGCTCCAAGTACTTCATGCCTAAACATCACAAAAGCTAACCATCTAATTCTCCTATGAGAATCAGCTATTTAACACCTTCAAGAAAAGTTTCAATAAATATGCGATCAACAGCTATCTAAATGCAACTCAATTAGTGCCAAGAGATGGATCTATACCTCTATTAACTCCACTTTTCCTTTATCAATTAGATCAACAACCCCAGGCTGGATCATATAAGTGAAGCGAATCTAAGATTCTATGTTAGGATTCCTACTATGTGAATTCAATACCTTTAGCGGAGCTATATTACAAATATTCTCTTCTAGTCTCTAAACGACGAGAGAATATTGATATAAAACTACCACGCTTTTTATGAGGATCCTTATATTCTATAACTTTTGGGAGTCACTATCACTAGTAGTACACCATCACTCAAATGTATACTCAAACTAGTTGTTGAATTACTCCCACTATTTTCGACGATCTTCTATAAAGAAATTTTGAAAAAATTAAGGTTAAGGTAATGTGGAATGCAACATTTTTACAACGTGATTAAAAACATTCTTTCCAAAGATAAGTGTTTACAAAAATCCACAATTCCCCACCCTCGCCGAAAATACGAGTAATTTTCTTAACTCAACCAAAAAATGATCAAGCTTAAATCCTCTAGAATTCACGTTTGCACAAAATAGTCATTCAGCCTTTCTCAAAGGCGAATAAACTCAATCTAAGGACGGAAAAATCAAAATTAAGGCCGCAACACCATATTACATCAACCCAAGTGTGATATAAAAATTGTTTTGCACCATAATTTATTTATAACTCCATTCTCAGCAAGTCGTCATTAAACTGCGAGATAATTATTCTCATCATATAACTCATACGATTTCGATTAAAAATATATATATATTTTAACTGAAAAAATATAGTTTCCTTAAAAATATTTGGAATCGTATTTATATTATGAAACAATTTTTTATTATCCAAGTCCTTAGTGTGCATGTATAGGAACTTTCACATAGAAAATGTTCATATTGCCTTTTCTCTTTGACTCTTCTAAACTAAGGAGAGGGATCTCATTAGCGAGAAAAACTTCAATTTCTCAAGCTTCACACCCATCATCCTATGCCTCCACGGCATATTGTAGCATATCATCTCTCCACTTGATAAATAATATCACTGAGTCAATGAGTGACCATCAAACACTTAAAACCTCTTGAAATTCTCACTAACACCACTGTTTTTAATGAGTCTTAAATCAAATTAGATATAGACTTCACTAATATCGCATTAAAAGCGCTAATAAAAAACATCGTTTTGTGCACAAATGCAGTATGTGACGTTTTAGCTGCTAACTAGCGATATATCCTTATTTCTCGCATACTCAATATTTTTCATATTCTCCAATCCACTATAGGAGAGAAAAGAAAAAACTTTACGAGAAATTATCTTAGCCTAAAACCTATCTTGCATCAGTGCAACCACGAGCAAAATTTTTTTTTTTTTTTTAGGTGAGGCTTAGATAAGTCGTACCTAATTATTTAGATTTTTTTTTTTTTTTTTTTTTGCCACAGTTACCATGCAAACCTCCAAGGTGCTTGGTATTACATTACTCTCAGGGGTTGCTCCAAAGTTTATATATCTGCAAGAACCTATTTGTTCTCGCTAGAGAGAAATAAAACTTGAGCAAGATTACCAGTGCTAATACCACATAAAAGTGCACTGATAAAATCTTTAAAAAATGAATGTGCCAATCAAGAATGTCCTCAACACTCTTGCACACTCAAATTTTAATATCCTTACTCGCCAGACATACTAGCAAGTAGAGAGGGTATGTGATTATCTGTGAGTTAATCTAAATTGCTTCAAGATTATAATGCTCAACCTCAAATATGGGAGCAATTTAATCTTTGCATCACCAAAAATAACGCGCAACTTTTGTTATTACTCACAAGATTCTCAAAGGCAAAATAGTGGTTTAGCTCTTATTTGACAGTTGATCCCATCAGCTTCTATAAAAATTGTAGTGCATGCGTCCCACGCACACTTCCAATTTTATTCTAGACCTTTTAGAGGTTTCACAATAATGATGGTCTGAGACTATCTGACACTGATAATAATCTTTATTTGTTTTCAACTATTGCTCATGGAGGAGATTAATGCGACGATTAAATCGCATAAATAATCTCTAGGCTTTCTTCTTGTTATCTCAAAGTTACTAAACTATGCGCATATAATTGCACACACATCTAAGAAATTTGCCGCGTTAATCTAAATTAGAACAAAAATAATTAATACACGTCGCAAGATCGAAAATTCGCTAAGCTTCCTAATCATCTCTTGCGCCTCAATGCGTAATTATTAATTTCTAACTTAATTTTTGCGCAAATTTATATCGTATAGGAGATTAATTCCAAATCAATCTCAACCATACTCCCACTAGGATAAGTAATCTACCGAGTCAGTCACATGTAAAATAATTTATTCCTAAATCGAAGAAATCAATTTCAGCCAATCATAATCATGGACTAATCAAACTCAGGCTACTTAAATCCTTTATTTTATCACATTTTTAAAAAAAAATTGAAGACTAATTCTTAAAAAAAAAAGCCTAACAATGCAAGTGATAAAATAAGCTCACAATTACATGCAATCATAATACATGTACCAAAAATAATCACATCACATTTCATCCAAATAATTATTATTCACAAATAATAATAACGTAGGCAATTTATACAATAAAAATAAAAAGCCTAACAAATGTGACAAGAGTTATCTCATAATCTCATGGCATGCATATATTTAATAAAACAATATTTCAAAAAACTATATTCATGTGCCATAACAATATGCTAATTTAAATAAAATTAGCAAACAGACTAACAAAAAAGTTCTGGCCCAAATGGTTGAGCTAATTGTCCTTGTGGGAGGTCTTGGGTTCAAATCACCACCCAAGCATTTTGTGTAAAAAAAAAACTTGTGCCACTAAACTTTGGACAGCCAATGGGCCGCACCCACATGGGCGCCCAGTTGCTGTGCAAGCCTGAGCCTATTGGGCTCACAGCCCAAATCGCCCAGTGACCCTTTTTTTTTTTTTAATTTAAAACAAATTGGGTTTTCATTAAAAAAAAAATATGGGCCAAGTCTGAGACTTTTAAAAAAAAGACCTAAATCAGTGTGAGCCCAAAACAAGTTCTGAGCCCAAGTGATTTAAAACAAGTCCAGACCTTTTTCTTTTGACAAAATACATACTAGGCCACAATTAAAATAGCCCATCCCCTTTTTTTTCAGCCCATAACATGATTTTAAAAAGTAAACCCATTTTATTCTGTAGCCTACAGCCCGTAAATGACAATTCATCTAAGCCCAAATAATCAAGTCCATCACAAATGGACTGTTCATCTTCTTCCTCACTCCGTAACCTACATACGGTTACTGTTCATCTTGAAAAAAAACTTTCAGCCGCCGCCACCATCTCAAAGGCACTGCTGCAGCACCTAGAGACAATGGCAAATCTGCCTTCCTCCGCCGGTCTCAAGTGTTCGCGCAGCACCTGGTGGCGCTCCCTCTCCCGGTCTGACGCAGCGCCCTTGCGCACGGCAGATCTAGCCGCAGCTAGGTGCTCCTCTGCGCGCAACAGCTCACAGCACCATCGCGGTGCGTGATGCTCTGCTCGTAGCAGAGGACAATGCCTCTCCCGAGAAGCGAGCCACCAAGCTTGCGGCAGGGCACGCCGCTCTCCACAGTGCATGCCACGGCAGTGGCTGCTTCATCGCCGTTTCACATGGCTGTGGGTGCGGCAGAGCCTTCTGCACATGCCAACCAGCTTTGCTGCACCATGGCAGCTTTGCACCGACGCTGGCTGCACAGCACCTAGCTGGTGCTCAACACCTCGGTCAGCTCAAAAGCGCAGCGCCATGGGAGGCGCAGAACAGGTGGCGTAGCTCGTTGCGCATCACCCTGGGCAGGCGCAGTGCCGTTGGCTACGGTGCTCTCATGCGCAGCACTGCGCACGACTGTGTGAGTTGCTGCACCAACCTTGTCGGAGAGATGCGCCAAAGACGTACGCAGCATCACTGCACTGCGACCACCTGTGGTACAAGATCTGCTCACTCACATAGAGGTACAAAATACCCATCACCTGTGGTGGTTGCACCACCGAAGCAGTGAACACGATGCAGCACCCATTCGATGCGCGCCGCTGCCTCCTGTGGTGCTAGCAGCACCTTGATCACACAACGCAACGTCTAGATCTGAATTCCATGTGCACGGGTCCTCGTTGATTCGTGTGGGTGGTTACAGCCATTCCACAGCGGCACTACCACCGTAAAGGCAGCCATCTTATTGGTAAAAAAAAAAACTCACCGTGCATAAATATTTCAGTTCATAGAAAACATTTTCCGTAAAAGAAATCACTATGAGCATGACAAATATAAATCGAGAACAACCGATTCATGCTCTGATACCAATGTTAGAAATACTAGATCAAAGTACACAGCGGAAGCGATATTACCTCGTTGGAAATATCTCGGATCTAGTGCGGTTGTTCCACGGATTCTCCAGCGTCATTATTCGTCCATGATCTTCACATCGATGGTGGAGTGTGCTACGTGGTAATACCAGAGCAACACTCACACGTTCCACAGCCTAGATGCAGTGACTAGAGAGAACCATTTGAGAGAGAGATCGTTCTTGGTGTGTTACTTGATTCTAAGAGGGGAGGAGCTATGTAAAATAGCCCTTCTTAGCGTAACCCCCGGCTGGCCCTTAATGGCCAGCCATCAAGCCTCATGAAGTGGTTCTTAAATCACTTCATAACCTTCAAGAGAAGGTGAAGGGGTGCCCACTATGGGTGCCCCTTTCTTACATTCACCATTATGGATATAGTTAAATTTTAGAAAGTGATTCTTTCGTGTGCGAACTGTTAGGCACAACCAGTAGCGATGAATTCGAAGCATTCATAATGAGGCTTGAAGTTCTAGTATGGATTTTTAGTACAAAATGGTGAAGTGGGTATAGAATTTTTTAGTAACAGAATGTCGCCGCCTTCTTATTCTTGGGTTTTTCCTTCTCTCGGTGTTTGTTTTCTTGGACTCAAAATGCTAATGGAGTCCCTCAAATTTACAATTTAAACTTACCGCTTGATTATTTTAATTTTTTCTTTATTTTTTTACTTAATGATCATGAAAGTGACTAATAGTGAAGTTGTGTATTTTTTTTTATTTTTTTCTTAATAACTAAATATGTTAAAAAAATTAAAAAAAAAAGAAGTTAAAAAAAAAACTAACTACCCACCAGAACGTCGAGGAGCATTTTCCTATTAGTAATATTCTTTTACCGAAAAACAATAAAAAATAAACATGATCAGAAGCAAACTTGTCAACAGAATAAAAAATGAATAGAACATGGTAGAATAATATATAAAAGTGATCAATTATAGTTAGTGTGTTACTTGGGTACGTGCCTTTCGCAAAAGTAGTGCATGTGTTTCTGCCAAAAAATGCAAAGCAAAGGTTAATGCACATCTTGGGAAATGAGGAGACGTCGAATAAGCTAAAACAAGGAGTTGGAGAGGTTTTTTAGAACTAGTCGAATACCTATGATATACAATCTTTTTTTATTATTATTTTAAGTCTTATAATTATGTTTACTGAAGCATATTGAGTACAAAAGATCAAGACGTCCCTAATAATGATCATGTGCAGTTTAAACCACCCACACATCACTAGTTGATACGAAATCATTTGGTACCCAGAATGGCTGAGGGGAAAATTTACTCTGGATTTATCACAAAAATAGACATCTATCTTTACAACCCTAATGAGCTTAGAGGTATAGTGTATCCAATACTTCATTCTTGTTCGCTCTTTATGAATTATTTTCTGGGACAAAAAGATATAATACTAATTGATTTTCATCTCTTTTGAAAATTCTAGATATGTGCACAAGTAATAGCGATGGAAGTTACAGTGACGGTTGGATGATGCAGGAGTTGAAAGTGAAGGACTATGATTTAATAGCGTGCTACATTCTCTTCAAGCTGGTAAGCAAGCATTATGCTTTTAATTATTATAGTTTATTTGTCTAAAACTTATTCTATTTGTTGCTAATTGCTAGGAATAGCTAATTGTCTAGCTACTAGCTAGTTATTTTCTTTAATATTTGGTCTTACTCTCTTGAGTGGAAGCACGAGTAGCAGTGGTAGTGACAACAGCACAAGCAGGTGTTTGTTTACTTTAGTATTGATGGTACATGGGTTAATTTATACTCCCATGGAAATGAATGCAAAGTATACTTTGAAAATCTAATCTTTTACTCATATTTCAATTTCATTTAGGCATGACAATGCCAATTTCATATTCGGTTCCTGGTGCTTCTTCCACAACAAGAAAAGGAAAGCTAAGAGATAGAGTGGATGCATATTGGAATGCAATTGACAAAGGCATAAGATCTACAGGTGCAGCATAATATATGAACAAAATAATTATGCAAATACCTCTCATGTCCCTTTTGTTTTACTCATCCTTTCAAATTCCATATTAAGAGAGGGCAGGACCATCTCAAATGGTCATCTTAACTATTATGAAAATCTGCCACTACAAGAAAAATGAGTTTTTGTGGCTAGTTTTATTTCATCCGATTGATATATAGTCGCAAAAAGGTAATTTCTACTGTTTGGGTGTTAAATTTCTATCAACATTTAAAATCTCTGTGAAAAAGACTATTTTCGATGATATCTTACCGCCACAAATCCACATCATTATTTTGCTTGTTGATTCGTTTAGGGGTTCCGGTTTTCGGTAAGCTTTCGTTGATTCTTGGTAGTACACTTAATCTCCAATGCATTGTTTCTTTCGTGTTTTTGGTTCTCTTTTTATTCTCGTTGATTCATTGCTTGGTTGCTTAGTTGTCTTCTCCTTATTATTCTTCTTTTTCAATACGGCCTCTTGACTTTGCGATCAAACGGGTCTGCCTCGAAACAATCTCTTTCCTCATTGTCGTAATCTCGCTTAAAAATCAAGTTTGGGGTTAGTTTTCGGGATATTGTTTTTTGTCCTCTCACTGAGGCAATTGGTATAATTGCGAGAAGGTCCGCATTCTCATATGCTTTGAGTGCAATCTCGAGTTTATTAATGGTAGTTTTAGATATTTCCACATGGGAATTGGTAGCCGAAGGCTTTGTCCTTGTTTTAATTTTTGTTGCTAATGCTTGAAGTGACTTGCTAGATTCTGAACTCATTTTTATTGTTGATTCTTGAATTTTATATCGAAATTCTTGTGGTGCCTGCAAGAGTAAAATGTTGTAGCACCCCGATCCCTAATAAAGGCATTTTAGAATTTTTGGAGAGCCAGTGTACTACTAAACTTGAACTTAAAAAAACTTTTCTTTCTTTTTAACAATGTGCCAGATGCGAAAGATTCCGTAAATAAAAAAAAATTAATAAATACTTAAAATCCAAAATAGAGTCTGCAGAAGCACTTATTTAAACAAAAATATGAAAGTCTCATGTATTTATCAGAATAATTTATTTAAACTTTAAACCATAAAACTAATTATAGCATAATCTATCTAGGCCTCTGCCTTGCCTTCCAGGATCAAGTCATGTCCTACAGTCTCATCCTCATGAATGTCTTCACCTGGGGGTGGTTTAAAAACATAAAAATATACAAAAATGTGTCGCATACTCAATAGGCAACACATCATACAGTAAACATAATAAATATAAGGTTTCTTGAAAAATGTGCATACTCATAAATACATACATAAATAACATGAACATGAACTTATCTTTCACTTATCATAAGCCCATAGCCACTGTTGACTCCCATGAGTTAGGGTTAGCGAAATTTAAGTAGATTTCGATTTCGCTTGTGGCCATGGGTTGTGAAATTCATATATAAGGAAGACATACTGGGTGCACTACCAGCATGTACGACCTGACAATGCAATATGCCCATAACATAGGTACTGTCTTTATATCATAACATAGACCGTTACACATCTTATCATAATCATACTTGCATACTTGTCATATTATAGATTTCAAAAGAAATTGCATGCATACTTGTCATATCATATCATATCATAGATTTCAAATGAAATCGTATTATTTCATAATTTTTGTGATACATATTTCCTTACATAAAATTATGATTTTTCATATATACTTTAATGCATAAATCTTTACATAAAATCATGCATGGCTTTTCATAAATTATTTTAATGCATAACTCTTACATAAAATCATAACTTTTCATAAATCTTTTGATGCATAACTCATTTCATAAAATTATAAACTTTCATAAATAACTTAATGCATAATTATTCACATAAAATTATGGATTTTCATAATTTTATCACGTCTTGTGTACGTAAAAATGAGTTTCTAATGGGGGTGTAGATGCATAATATTTTTATAAAAGACAAGTAGTTTACCGTACATACGTGTAAGGGTATGATCATGCTACTTACCTTGCATCGCTAATCCACTAGTTTTGGCACAAAATCGGTCACCTATAAAATAAGCTTTGCTTATAACTTAGAGGAAAAAGTTGTAATAAACTAAACCTAGGCTTCCCTATTATCTCTAGTTCTCTACGTAGAAGGAGCTTAAAACGTATATAACCTATTTTAATTGAAACACAACCTAGCTATTTATTATGGGTAGAGGGCGGCAGAGGCTTACCGAGAGAAGCACGAGCAGCGGCAGGTGGCTAGGAGTGACCGACGACGCAACTGGCTCTTCGGAATGGTGGTGTGACCCAAGAGAGAGTGAGAGTTTAGAGAGAGAGAGAGAAACTGTCAAACATGAGGAGAGGGGGATGATTTCCGGCGTGGGCTTACCGAGAGAGAGGTGCTGTAGACCAGAGGTGATGGTGGTGTTGGGGTAGCACGACCGAGCTGTGGCCATGACGTGTGGCTGTTTTCGACGAGAAACGGTGGCTGATGAGGGGATGAGGCTCTATGGGGGTCCCAAAAATGCTCTATTTTTTAGAAGTAAAACAGAGGTGCCTTGCATGGTTGCGGTGCGGAGTTTGTGCAGTGGCTATCACACGGTGGCTGAGCAACTGGAAGGGGTTGCAGCATGGTGGCGCACATGAAGGCTTGGCTGGCAGCGTGGTTATTTTATTTTTTATTTTTCTGTTTCAGTGTAGCCTAAATAGGGCGCTACCGTTGGTGGTTTTCGGTGGCTGGGCGATGGTGGTGGAGGGTAGTGTTATGGAGGGTCTCGGCACATTGGGTGGCTTCCGTTTGGGGTTCTTGTGTTGTATTAAAGGGGCTGAGTGTGGGCTGGGCAGTGGAGATATCGTGAGTTTTTCTGTGAGAATGGGTTTCTTTCTCTACGGATTTTTTGAGTTGTGTTTATTTCTGAAGGGTCTCAAGGTAGTTTTATAGGCAGGGGGAAGTGAGGTATCATGGATCTTAGAAGGTTGGATAGAGTTTGGAGTTGGGAGTTTGTTTCCAATTGAGAAACTATGCAACTAGGAAACTAAATGGATGACAATAAGGAAACATAGACTAAGAGGATTGAGGCATGAAGGGTGAAAGGATCCAATCCCACGAAATTACTAATAGTAAAAAGGATAATGGTTTTATCTAAAGAATCTTATTCAAACTGGAAATCTAACAATATAGTAATACACGTATGGGATAGGAGAAGAAATTCAAAAATAAACATTATCTAGGAACCTATCTTAAAATATATCTCAAAAAAATAAAAATAAATATTAATCCTACTTCATCCATAAAAGTATTAACCGAAAAATAACCTAATCATTGAACCCAAAAAAATATCCGTAATTATCCCTAATAATATAGGATCGGGTCGTTACACATGTACACATGTTAATAATTCGTAAATTCTTCCGAGTTAAGGTTTATATATAATTCTTAATTTGTTAATTGAAAAATCCTTTGATACAAAGTAAAGGTTTTGTGTACTTTTTTTACTTGATAAATTTCTTTAAACCCATGATCAACAAGTTTCGAATTTTATTTTTAGTACCATCATTTGTTAGTGTTAATTTGTCAATCTATCAAGTGTGAAAATCTTCATTTTTAAATTATTGTTATTTCATACATGAGATCAGTTGTCTAGGCGAGTATTGCCAAATTTCATGTAGACTCAGTCCCTGTCTTTTACTTAAAAGTACTTTTCATGCCAAGATAATAGTTTCACCATTTTGGATATAGTTAAATTTTGAAAAGTGTTTCTTTCGTGTGCGAACTATTAGTCACAACCAGTAGCGATGCATTTGAAGTATTCATAATGAGGCTTAAAGTTCTAATATGGATTTTTGGTAGAAAATGGTAAAGTGGGTATAGAATTTTTTGTAACAGAATGCCGCCGCCTTCTTTTTCTTGGGTTTTTCCTTCTGTTGGTGTTTGTTTTCTTGGACGGAAAATGCTAGCGGAGTCCCTCAAATTTACAGTTTAAACTTACTGCTTGATTATTTTAATTTTTTTCTCTATTTTATGAAAGTGACTAGTAGTGAAGTTGTGTATTTATATTTTATTTTTCTCTTAATAACTAAAGATGTTAAAAACAATTTGAAAAAAAAAAACTAACCACCCACTAGAAGGCTGAGTAGCATATTTTCCTATTAGTAATATTCTTTTACTGATAAACAATAAAAAATAAACTTGGTCAGAAAAAAATTTGTAAACAGAATAAAAAAGGATTAGAACATGGTAGAATAATATATAAAAGTGATCAATTGTAGTTGGTGTGTTACTTGGGCATGTGCTTTTCGCAAAAGTAGTGCATGTGTTTTTGTCCAAAAATACAAAACAATGGTTAATGCACATCTTGAAAAATAAGATTATGTTGAATAAGCTAAAACAAAGAGTTGGAGAGGTTTTTTAGAATTAGTTGAATATCTCTGATATACAATATATATATATTTTTTTAATTTCAGGTCATATAATCATGTTTACTGAATGCGTATTGAATATAGAAGATAAATACGTCCCTAATAATGATCATGTGCAGTCTAAACCACCCACACATCACTATTTGATACGAAATCATATGGTACCCAGAATGGCTGGGAAACAAATTTAGTCTGGATTTATCACAGAAATAGACATGTATCTTTACAACCCTAATGAGCTTAGAGGTATCATGTATCCAATACTTCATTCTTGTTCACATTTTATGAATTACTTTTTTGGGACAAAAGGATATGATGCTAACTGATTTTCATCTCTTTTGAGAATTCTACATATGTGCACAAGTAATAGCGATGGAAGTTATAGTGACAGTTGGATCATGGAGGAGTTAAAAGTGAAGGACTCCCATTTAATAGCGTGTTGCATTCTCTTTCAAGCTAGTATGCAAGTGTTATGATTTTAATTCTTATAAATTATTTGTCTAAAATTTATTCTATTTGTTGCTAATTGCTAGGAATAGCTAATTTTCTAGCTACTTGCTAGTTATTTTCTTTATAATTTGATCTAACTGTCATGAGTGGAAGCACAAGTAGCAGTGGCAGCGATAGCAGCACAAGCACGTATTTGTGTACTTTAGTATTGGTGGCACAAGGTTTAATTTATACTCCCATGGAAATGAATGCAAAGTGTACTTTCAAAATCTAATCTTTTACCCGTCTTTTAGTTTCATTCAGACACGACAATGCCAGTTTCATATCAGGTTCCTGGTGCTTCTTCCATACCAAGTAAAGCAAAGTTAAGAGATAGAGGGGATGCATATTAGAATGCAATTGACAAAGGCATAAGATCTACAATTGCAGCATAATAGATGAACAAAACAATTATACAAGTACCTTTCATGTCCCTTGTGTTTTACTCATCCTTTCCAATTCCATATGAAGAGGAGGCAGGACCATCTGAGATGATCACCTTAGCAGTTACGAAAATCTGCCACTACAAGAAGGTAATTTTCAGTGACTGACATTAAGTCGCAAAAATTTCTACTGTTTGGGTGTGAAATTTTTGTAAACATTTAAAATCGCCATGAAAAGACTATTTCCGGTGATATCTTACCCCGCAAATAACATAGCCGAAAAAGACCATAAATTTTCTACTATTTGGGTGTAAAATTTTCATCGACATTTAAAATCACCGTGAAAAAGACTATTTTCGGAGATATCTTACTGCCACAAATAATATCACTGAAAAAGACCATAAATTTACTAATGTTTGGGTTTAAAATTTTCGTCGGCATTTAAAATCACCACAAAAAGAGTTTTTTAGCGATATACTGTCACCGGAAATAATATCGCCGCAAAATATCATGAGTCTAATACTGTTTGGGTGTAAAATTTTTGTCAGCATTTAAAGTCGGCGCTTCTGGATTTCGCTTGTTGATTCGTTTACGGGTTACGGTTATTGGTAAGCTCTCGTTGATTCTTTGATAGTACATTGCATCTCCAGTGCCTTGTTTCTAGCGTGTTTTTGGTTTTCTCTTTTTATTCTCGTCGATTATTTGGCTTGATTGTTTGGTTGTCTTCTCCTTATTATTCTTCTTTTTCAATATGTTCTCATGACTTTGCGATCAAATGGGTCTTCCTTGAAACCATCTCTTCCCTCATTGCCGCCATTTTCCTTAGAAATCAAGTCTAGGGTTAGTTTTCGGGGTATTGTTTCCTGTACTTTGATTGAGGCAATTGGTATAATTGTGAGGAGGTTTGCATTCTCATCTGCTTTGAGTGCAATCTCGAGTTCTACCAAGAAATTCAACTTGCTGTAATGTATTGTTGAGAGCTTGAATTTTTCATATATATATATATATATATATATATAATATTGATGTGATAAACTAATGACAACCATTAAACAAAAACAGTGGATATAACACAAAACTTAAGACTGATATAGAGAAATATGGTAGGTGTTGTGAAGATAGTTGTTGAATTAGGCTTGCTTCCAATGTGAATTAAGAGCAATTACCACTTTTATTGTGATCAACATCCTCCTCTTCATAACCCTCTACAAAGTCTACCACCTCTAGAACCTGAATCGGTCTCCCTTTAATCCAATTTTGAGTGCAAATTAAAACTTTCATAGTGTCAAGAGACAACGAACTCTTAAACGGATCATATGCACATCATAATGCTAAATGTGGACTCTGAGACTACGGCAAAAATATGAATGACCAAAATAATGTGGGCTATCTCTTCAAAGACATGATACTTGACAACATTTACCTTTCACCAATCTAAGATATCAAATTCCTCCACTTATGGGTGTAACTCTGCTGACAAGTATCTTTCCATGTCTGATTGGCTGTCTAAACTCTTTTGAAGCTGATGAGTTTCGCCAAACCCATACCCCACTAACACTTTTTTTGGCTTACCAGCTTTAGGAAGAGGCAATGCAGTAGATGGTGGAACTTCTATATTAACCCCTTTAATGTGGCGAACTCATCATACAACTTATTGGGCGTGTCCTTAATCCTATCATCCTTTCCCACTAGTGTTTTTCAACCCATGCACCATTCCATCAATTTTGTAACTTGGATCAAGAAAAATAGCAACATATAGCAAAACGTTAATTCTACTCAACTCTTTCGAATATTTCTCATACTTGAGCCTCACGTTTAATGCCATAATACGTAAAGTATGATCAATACTTATACACATTTCATCCAATTTCTTTTTTACCTGATAAACTCGTCAACAATATTCATTGGGTGTTCATAAAAATGCCTAAAAAATTCTACAAAAACCCAAATATTTTTCCATTCACATCATTGGGCTGCCCATTCCTCATCAAAGTGACGGATATATTGCATATCCTCTTCTTACATTAAGACCCGTAACATGAACAAAGGTCTTGAATTTCTCAAGTCTAGCTGGTGAAGATCTCACAAATCTCATTGCATTTTGTACTCTTGCAATTGACTCATGAATATCTTTTAAACCGTCGGTCATAATCAGACTGAGGACATGTGCACAACATCGAACATGCAAAAACTCACCACCCAATATGGACATATTTTCCTTTTTAACCCCTATTCTTCAAACACTCAAGTGTAGTATTGTTAAACAGGGTATTATTCATTGCAATTGTCACCACCCACTCCTAACCCAACTCCTTTATTTTGGACTCCACTGCCTTTCCAATGGTTTCACCTTTGTGATTGACGATTTAACAAAATTTAAGAATTATCTTGTGTAACCTCCAATCACTATTTACCAAATGATTAGGTAAATACATGTAGTTGAAATTTTGGACCAATGTCCATGTATCAGTAGTGAGACAAACTTCATAAACCCCTTCAATATATTACTTCTACTACTCCCATTCGCTCTCTTTTTAAATCTAATATTCAATCTAGATTGCTTTTTTTAATGACTCCACGTCTTATAGGACTCTTCTTGCACTATTCTTCTAAATAATTTTTCGACTGGAAAGTAACATGTCGTTTATAGTGACAACCATAAACAACACCACAATGATTACATTTTGTTTGTATATCATTGGAGTTGCCACTCTCTAATTTGTTCAAATATTCCTATACGATGGAAACAGTTTTTTTCTTTAGTGGACCCAAGGATGTAGGTGGTGAGTTTTCAAATATCTATAGAAAAAATATAGCTATTGCTACTCATTGGAGATAAAAGTAAGGGGTGTGAGATTGGATTAGAAGAAAAGTAGTGGCGGTGCGTGGTGGACATGTGCGTCGCCATTGATTCATGTACTTCAGGTGCCAATCGGTGAGGGCAAGAAATGGGTGGTTAGGATGGCGGCAAAAATGGGAGAAAGGTTGGCAAGCACAAGTGGAGGGATGAGACTTGGAACACTAGGGTTTTGGAATTTTTTATAGGAAGCAATAGGTGTGGGACTTGCGTGTAGCGTGTGTGGCTGTAGCGCACACCAAAAAGAGGGTGGAATTGGGGTGTTCGAATAAATATAGATGAGAGGACTAAAGTAAAGTGGCGTGGGATGATATGAGAGACTTAAAAAGTGGAGAGAGAACACCGAAAAAATGGATAACTAACTAGATATTGGTAAAATGTCAAGAGAAGAAAGGGAGGATGAGGAGGGATATTATAAAAGAGTTTCAGCTAATAAGAGCGTTATCGTTGGAATAGGCAAAGACAAAACTAAAATTTGACTAAAATCACATGTTTTGCCTTTTGCCTATTCCGTTCAAGAGAGATTCTTACATTGAATTGTCCATCTATTAGCCAAAATAATAATAAAATATTTCATAACATATTTTTGTCATATTTTACAATTTTACGGATCATATTTTATTAATAATCAAATTATAATTAAATTAAATTATTAAATAAAAAATTATAATTAAATTATTGTTTGCCAACTATCTTCTTTTGCCAACCCTACTTCTATCAAACAATCATATATATAATTCTTGAAACCAATAAATATATTTTGCCAATCATTCTTCTACCCAACAATCATATCTACAATTTTTAAAACAACTAAACATATTTTACCAACCCTTTTTCTTCTGCCAACATTTCTTGTTGTTGCTAACAGTTTTAGATGAAGCCCTATAAATAGATCAACCTTTAACTACTTCTCACTCATCTAAAACCAATATTTCTTCTTACAATTCTTAAAATTATCTTTCCCCAGTTTGTTATGGATCCCCTATTGGAATGTTGACAATATTGTATATGATGATTATTCTAATCATGAATTCAATGTGACTAAAGCAATGGCAGTAGAATGAGAACGAAGGGCTACCGAGGGAGCATCACATCATCGTAATCCTCAATATTGTACATTCATCATACGTGATCTATTGGAAGGTCATCAATGCCTTTGGAATGATTACTTTGTTGAACCACCAATATATTCGCCCAATGTTTTTCGGAGGAGGTTCTGAATGGGTCGTGATCTATTTTTACGCATCCATTCTGCAGTTGAAGCTCATGTTGATTATTTTGTCCAAAAAAGAGATTCTAGTAGAAGGCTCAGATTGTCTTTCCTTTAAAAGATGACTGCAGCAATTGGGATGCTCGCATATGGGGTAATGATAGATCTTGTGAACGAGTATGTGAGAATCGGATAAAGCATCGCACGGTTGAGTATGAAAAAATTTGTTAAGGCGATTGTATTTATATTTTCTAATGAGTACTTGAGGTCTCCAAACAACAGTGATATAGCAAGCTTACTAGATGTCGAACAAAGGCTTGGGTTTTTAGGAATGTTGGGTAGTATTGATTTCATGTATTGCAAATGGAAGAACTATCCTAGTATTTAAAAATGTATGTACTCTAGTGATGTAAATGAACTAACTATTATTTTGGAGGCTGTTGCGTTTTATGATCTTTGGATATGGCATGCTTTTTTTTTGTTTGCCTGGGTCTTATAACGACATTAATGTACTAGATCGATATTATGTTTTTGTTGCATTGGCCGAAGGTCGTGCTCCTCCATGCAACTATTCAATCAATGGTCATGAATATACAATGTGATATTATCTTGCTAATGGTATATATCCTTTTTGGGCAACATTAGTGAAAACTATTCATGTTCCACAAGGAAAAAAGAAAAAGCATTTTGCTACTGCCCAGGAGTCTGCAAGGAAATATATGAAGCGTGCATTTGGAGTACTCCAAGATAGATTTGTAATTGTGCGTGGACTTGCTAGGTATTTCAACCGTGAAGTTTTAAAGGACATTATGTATGCATGCATTATCTTGCATAATATGATCATTCAAGATGAGTGTCATCTACATCTTGGTGCAGACCAATTTACTTATGAACAAATGGATGATACTCTCCATGAACCAATTTCATGGGATAAACATCCTTAATAAATGAAAAAAAGTCGTCTCTTGCATCTGAAAGTCATTCACAATAAAGATAAACATGTCTTTATAATAAACTCTATATTCTTAAAGAATATCTATCAATTGTTATGAAACTTAATGAAAGAAATGAAAGCAATAAAACTAGCCCAGAATATCTATAAAAAATAATGAAACAATAGAGAAAAAAATCTTTGCTGAGTATTGAATAAACAATAAAGAATGAAAGTAGTAAAATAAATGAAAGAAGAACATCTGTCAAATATTTATCGAGTCTTGCACGGTCATCTTTCAAACTTAATGAATGACAAAACAAATGAGGGCCTATAATTTCACAATATGTGCCATACACATAATTCATATTATATCAATATAATTTCACAATACATGTTATTCCATGAGACATAACCATACGCAAAACACACTTAAAACCCACTTAGTCACAATACATGCCATTCTAGCTGCCTAAGAATGCGCCTAACTATCATTCCAGATGTTCAAAACCATCCCAGTCACAAGTGGAGTTCAAACCAAAAATTAAAACTAGCAAAATAGAACCACATATGGTCACATAGTTACTGCCCAACCACATGTTCCATCACATGCGGTTGCGTAACCACTACAATAAAAAAAAGAGTGTATCCAAAAGCAACAAGATGTTAATTACAACCCAACAAGTTTAGTTTAAATAGTTACACACCTCCAAAAGGTGTGGATGGAGATGGAGATGTAGATGTAGCTTTATAATTATTCTTTGAAGTCTCATAAATTTCCTTTTGAATATTTAGGAAATAATCTTGCTGCATTGCATTCATGCTAGCAAAATCTAATTTCATAATTTTTGCTTCCAACTTTTTCTTCTCAAGTGCAAGTTGTTCCCTTCAATTGCAATCTGCCTTGGTGATCGCTTCTTTTCTTTCCATCATGCACATGTTTCTATCCTCAGTCATGTGAGCTAGGACATAGTTAAATTCAGTAAGAACCTTTCTTTCTCTTCCTTTTTTCTTGAAAGTCTCTCACCAAGAACCTTGACGTTGTCGTCTCCTAGTGGACTTGAGTGGGCAATGGATGAAAGTTTTTCTAATGGCTTTCTCCTCGTTTTCAAGGTCGACATATGTTGCTGCCATTTGGCTGTTGTCTAGTGTATTCCATTGTGTAATTGGCTCTTTGTACATAATTTTTGCCTTCTCAATCTAAAATGGCCAAGAAATAATGTAAGCATGTAATTCAGCCCAAACAAATACATAATTGAAGGACAATAGTTAATACCATATATTGCTCCATGGCTCCACTTGAATGTAATGATTCTACCTAGGCTATAGCAATACAAAACTTATTTGTAAATTTTTTAATCGACAACCATCGATTTATCAATGACACAACTAAACGTTCAGCAGTGTTTGGTTTTTTATACTCATGATAAAAATAAGAAATTCTCTCACATTTGTGTGAATTTTTTGTCAGTCTCCCGTATAACATTAATGCTAATGTTGAGCTAAGTCGAGACAAGGTGATTGTCCTCCTCTACGGTGAAAGACACACCTCTTTAAGATTTCTTAGTGGATGACCTTTTTTCACTGACGATTTGTGATGCTTGGATCACAATATTATCATGTGAGTTATTCATTTGGGTGCTGTTACAATCTTGTCCACTATTTTGTAAGAGAGTGGTGAAGAAAGAATCCTTATCGAATGGTGTGTCCATTCTTGAAGAAATTATAATTGTTAATAAATCAGACAACTTGAATACCAACTTAACATTAGCAATGTATAAAACTGTCCAACAATGATCAATGTATAAAATTGTCTTGCAATGAGAAATGTATAAAGCTATTTAACAATGTATTTATTATGTGGATAATCCTTAAATTAGAAAAATAAATTCATTTTTTTTACTCCAAACCACTAAGCTAAGGAGGAAAATTTCAGACTTTCATAGAAAATCATATAAAACTTATGACTAGTATAGAATCTTCCTTAAATTCTAAAGGTTTCTTGCAATAGAGAAAAAAACTTTAGAGTTGCAGCCACAATATTTCCACAGGTAATATACACAAAACTTATGACTAGCATGGTGCCACTTGGTTCAACAAGCATAGTATTCAACCTAAATATGGTTTGTTCATATACATATGGTAGAAGAAACCGTGATACCAGCCCAATCATTCTTTCAAATGTTAACAAAAACTATTTGGATTGGACACCCAGAATAACAAAAAGCTAAAAATGGGAGAGAATTGGTTGTCTAAAAAGTTAAAAATAAAAAACTATTTGAATTGGGTTAGGACACCCAAGTCTCTTTCAACTTTTTTATGCCATAAGTTTTGGCTATGGTTTGAAAGTTTTCATTTGCAAAAAATCTACAAATAATACATCTACACATAGTGTTTTTTAATTGAACAACACTCACAATACTTGCTACAATTATTAACTACATGAATCAAGTCTACATCATACAACATGCTCCTTGAGTAAACACTTTAGCCATTAGTTGCCAAATTTATTTCTGTTCAATTTAGGTCCCAAGGTTTTAAATTTTATTCCATAAACAAGAATAAAACAAATGGACCAACTAGTGATAATCAAAATCTAGACTACCAAACTATATTTGCACCAACAATTCTGTCATATATAGCTCATTTCATATACATACAAACATTAGACAAAACTGCCCATAAAGAATAAAAAACCAAACATTCTTCAAAGTAGCAAGAACTACTATAAGACAAGAACAACTAAACATATTGGATTTATGCATATTTAATGTATAAATAGAATCACAACTACAACATAGTATATGTATATGATCAACAAAGTCACCAACTGGAAGAATCTAAAATCCATAAACCCTAACACAAATTTAGAATAACAAACCACTAAACCTACCCCAACACAAAAATTACAAACACTAAAACCTTAACCAAAAACACTTGAACAAACCCTAAATTAATCTAAAATACATAAAAAAATACTACCAACAAGGACCACACAATGAAGTAAAAATCAACCACAAGATTAACAAGAAGCATGAATTTTTACCTAATTGCCTCAGGAAGGAGGCAAGAGAAAATTGCTGAAGGGAAGAGAGATAATCAATCAAGGAAATAGACCAACAAATTTTTGTGGAATGAGATAGAGAGACAACACTGGAGAAAAGAGAGAAAATGGAGAGAAAGGGAGAAAATCGCTCCAAGAAACGGAAGAAAATTTTTTTCTTCTCTGAAATAGAGTGACAATCGCGATTCGGCAAGAGAGAAAATTTTTGAGAAATGGAGAGAAAGTGAGAGAATATCAAAGAATCTCACTCTATGAAACAGGACCAAAAATTCTTCTCCTCCTCAATAGATCGATAATCGCAATTTGGGAAGGGAGAGGGAGAGAAAGAGACAGAAAGTGAGAGAAATACAAATATTTTCAAGTTAATCACTACAATTTTCTAAAACTTTCAAATAAAAAATAAAAAATAATTCAACTTTTTCAAATTTAGAAAATTAAAAAATTTAAAAAACTATATTTTAACAATATTTTAATTTTATAATATTTTTTATTTATCATTTTCTCTCTCCTTTCCCAAAATCCCATAAAACATAACTCAAACTCTCTCACCACTATTCACAAACTATCTTACTATTATTCACAAAATTATCATCTCATCTCACTCCCCAAACTTGTCTTTAACTGGCCAATGCTAATGCTCTGAGGTGGTGTTTCGGCTAGAGAGAGAATGAGGCACACAATGTGCGGATGAATGCTCTGTATGTATATATATATATATATATATATATATATATTAAGGAAAACTGTTATCATTCATTCATTAAGAAATTTACATCTGTGATCGGATATATTCTGGGATGTCCCCATATCAAACATGACATCATAAATCAAAATAATGCATTTAGAATTCAACCATTACATTATTCCCTTTTGCGACTGGTTTGGTATTCACTACTGCTGATACATTTCTACAGATAAACGTCCAAAAGATAGCACTATTTGCCTAAATAGAGACTTAACCTCACTTTTCATAGAAGGAGATGACTTAACCTCTACAGACAAAAGTTCGAGAGACGAACTTTTTTTTTTAATTAACAATAAGAAAACAAAAAAGGAAAGCAATAAGATAGATGTGAAAAATGATGGATTACAATTTAAACAAATTCTGATAGACTTCATAATCTGTGATGGTATGTGAAGGCAATACGCTTGTCTCTTTTCAACTATAAAAGTCAAATCTGAAAGATTTGATCTGGCGAGTCAGATGATTTGGCGAGTGTGGTGAGAAGTCGGAAGAGTTGGCGTGTGATGACCACGAGTAGATGTGTGCGGCGCGTGAGGACCACACACGGTATTTTTTTGCAAAATCGCCATTTTCCTTAGAACGATTTGTGGCCTAGGAGTCTGTTTGTGCTGCGCATGTTTCTTTGGAGTTGTCGAGAAGCTGTCAATCTATCTTTTTTGGCCTTGAATGACGCAAAATATTAATAAGCAAAAAGAGCAACCTTGATAGATAAAGTGGGTGGATAGATGAAGGAGGGAAATGAGAGGCTTTTTCCTCTTATTCCGATAAAAATCAGATTTAAAACTCTTAATTTTTTATGAGAGAGAGGAAAGGAGCTTTGTTAGATAGCGTTTGTTGTAGTTTTTTGCTTAGTGTGTCTATATATATATACATACTAGTTCGAGTCTTTTTAGGATCACTGAAGGTTTACTTAGTCGTTAACTTTAAGGTCTCATAGAATTAGTCGAAGTGAGCTCAAAGCTGGCCGAAGGTATAAAAAAAAATATTATTTTGAAAATAACGCTCTTTTATATAAAATAAAATGATTTATGTCAACAAGAGGACGTTATATCATATAGCATTAATAAAATTGAAGAAGAAACCCTGTGAAATTGGTTGATTGAAGAGGGAGAGAATGTGTGCGAACAAAATAAACGCAGTGTTCTACGCCGAGTCGTACCATCCCATCCAGGCCGGAAGCATAGACGGAACCGACATTCTCCCACACGACAACGCCGTTTACCGAGCCCATCTCTGCTCCTCCGCTGGCCTCTGTATCCTCTCTCGCTCTTCTCATAATTCTCACTTGTCTTCCTGTGATTTTCGCATTCCTATTTCAACCCCTGACTCGGAACCTCTTTTTGCAGATGACCCCTTTGGTGATCCTAAAGTCATCGGAGACCCTTATTGCACCGTCTTTGTCGGCCGTCTCTCTCACCTCACCACGGAAGACACTCTCCGCAAGGTATGCTTTCAAAGCTTTTTACTTTCCCTTTCTTTCTGTATGTTTGGCTGCTGAGAAAACTAATATAGTTGATAAAGTTGATAAGTTTGATCTATAAAGTAACGGCCTCGTGACATGATGATGATCATATGAGTCAGTTGAAGAATGGTTGTGAAAACAAACGAGGCCGTTGATTTGTAATCGGATAGAAAGTTGTTTTCAGCCTCTTAAAATTATCGTGTTAGCTCCATTTCGCGAAGCGGTTAGGTGTTGAGGTATTAGTAGTATTTGGTTTGAAGTTTGTTTGGTTGCTGAGAAATTGTAGTGAAAAAATACAAGTACGGAGTTATTTTTTTAAGAAAAATTTTCAAGCTGTTTTGGTACTTGAGAATTTAAAACTAATTTTCATCTTGAATGCTTGCATTCTCAAGCTCATGAAGGTTCATTAAATTTACCCTAATGTAGGAAAATACTAATACTTGGTTTAATTTTCACTACAGAAAATCTAGAAGAGCAAAGGAAAGGAGAGAAAATTGTATTATTTTCCGTTGTTCCGGCAGTCATTGAGAAAGTTCATAGAAAACAAATTGAGGGAAGCATTTTTGACCTAAAGAATAAAAAATAATTTTGTTGTTTGGAAAGAGTGGGTCATTATAGATGGAAATCAAATATCAGAAGCTGAATTTCATTTCTCATTTAGTCTGTAGAGGCATATATTGCCACATTTATAGTCTTAGAACACTAGAGACTTATTGTAGAACCAAAGACAGCAAAGGCTCAACGAAGAACTCAATTAATTTAATTATGCTTCTTTGAGGACTCTTTAGTTATGCCACGAGTCAGCTCGATCCCTGTATACCCTGATTCATAGACCTCCAAAATGAACATTATCAGAAGTATCTCATTAATAGCTTATAGATGCATGTGAGAGGTTTACCAAACTAGGAAGATGTCGTGGATGAATGAGCTGCCTTTTCAATTGTAGTTGTATGGATTTTTGAGCGATTGTACAAGAGCAATATCCTAGGTGAAATCTTTTTGTTCGTCAACTCTCCTTGTTGGAGAGATGGACTTTGAATGCTCAAGATCACTCAAAAGTTTATGCATAGTGCTAAGTTGAAAATCTAAAGTGCTGATCAGTATGCTGAGAACTTGACCTCATGCTCTAAAGTGTTGCAAGTATCAGGAGTCCCAAAAGTATGGAATTGCATAAAGAATAGGATAAAAATCTTGAGTATCAGATGCCTCGTGTTCGGATAAAAAATTTATGTAGGTTAACAATTCTGAAAATTGTATTGAAGTTTAAACTTTGGGATTTTGAAGCTTCCAAATCCGAGTTTCAAATTTTATGTAGGATGACTCATCATACAATTTCTGACAACCTTAAATATAAATCAAATCAAGTTGGTCAGAGCTGAACTTGGCTTCCCTTAGAAAGGGTTTCCCATGCTTTAGAAAGAGAAAAACAAAGCTCTCTGCTTTGATTTCCTCTCAACTCCAATTTTGACCAAAATGACCTGCCCTCAGATCCTTCATCATACTTGTCAAAACATGCGCTCCCCTTTATTACTAGGCCTCAAGACCAACAATGGGTGACCTCCTGAAAGAGTCCTACTTCGACTCTGGTCATGTCATCGGATTCATCAATAACGACATCTTGTCTACACATTAGAGCTTCAAGGATGAGACCTTGGCCGTGTTTGCTCCAAATGGAGAGGTAGATCATTGGCACAAGCTTCTTTTGCATTGAATACGAGTCTACCAACAGCAAAATGAACAAGAACAAGGAGTAGCATTTCCCCTAGAGATTTTGACATTCATGGTTTCCCATTGCGTCTTTTGTTTGGAAGATGGTGTAGTGGAGAAGCAGATGTTGGATGTAGACATTGTCATTGGTGTGGATGAGGCTACTTTGTGTGTCATGAGGCCATTGGTGAAGTTTTAGGAGTTTGGGCCACCAGATGCGGTGGTTTCCAATTTTGTGCTGGTTCAATTATGGTGATGGGAATGGTTCAGCACCAACCAAATCATGTAAAATATTTTTTGGATCCTTTGACGTTTCATATGAATGCAAGAAAATTATTAATTCCTTGAGAAAAAGATTTCAGAAACAAAAGATGTTCCGTTTTGAAACAAATAAAGCCTAAGAAAGTTCTACCTCAAGATCCCTCATCCAAACATAGGATTAGTGAAAGATGAAATTCTAATAAGACCGTTGAATTCTTGAGTAATGACAAAGTCAATTAGGAATATTTGGTTTATTTGATTGGTTTTTTTATGTACTAAAACTATTCGACTAAGCTACCCCTCCACATTTAATTATTTTCTGTTACCTTTATGTCTCCCACCTCCTTTTACTTACTTTCGACCTTAATAGGGGACAAACAACTTTTGGATTCTTAAGCCAACATATTAGTCTTCTTGGTTTCAACTGAACCCATTGTAGGATCACTACTTGTGATATTTAACCATAGACATAATCTCTGGTCAGTAGCCTTATCTCGTTAATTTCTTTTTTGGTGTTTTGGTAGAAACAAAAACCAATATGCTAATAAACATAAAAGCATCACTGGAAAGAAATTTTTTTTTTTTTTAGTTTTCTAATAAAAAACTCTCAAATTAGAAAATAGAAATCAAGGGGGAAATGAATTAGTTGTTCAACCATATATTAAATCTTTCCTTATGGGAGAGAGAATGCTATGGAAACATACGGGGAGCAACAAGTTTTCTGTTAAATCATTTTATAAGGTGTTGATAGATCAACAACATATTTCGTTCCCGTGGAAGTGTATTTGAAGGGTTCTAGTGCCGTCTAAAGTTGCTTTTTTTACTTGGACTGCTGCTTTAGGAAAGATTTTGACTGTAGATAATTTAAGGAAATGTGGGATGATTGTAATGGAGTGGTGTTTCATGTGTAAGAAAAATACTGACTCGATTGACCATCTACTTCTACATTGTGAGGTGGCTAGGGAGTTGTGGGTTGACATTTTTAGTAGAGCTGGGTTGACTTGGGTTATGCCTAAGAGTGTGGTGGAGCTTCTAGCATGTTGAAATAGGCATCATGATAGCTCTCAACTAGCAGTGGTGTGGAGGATGATTCCTTTGTGCTCCATTGCTGTCGACTTCAACGGCATGGACCTACATGATTTTCTTGTCTCTATTGCGCCTTCTTAGTTAGGGCATACAGTTGCTTTCTTCTTGTGTATTGTACTGGGCTATGCCCATTCATTGATCAATAAAATTTGTGTACTTACCAAAAAAAAAAAATTGGTGTTTATTGAAGGAAAGGAATGAGAGGTGCTTCAACAACAAGGAGAGAGCTGTGGAGGAAATCTGGAATTTTTTGTGTTTTTTTGGGTTTAGTGGTTTTCTACTATTGTACTAAAGGGAGGGAATGTTCATGAGTTTTTATTTTCTTTTCAGCTTTCTAGAATGTAATTAGGTGTCTCTTTTGTATACTTCCTGTGTACATGGGCTTTGCCTAGTTTCATTTGATCAATAAAGTTTCTTACTTATAAAAATAAAATAAAATAAAATCCGCTCTCTCAAACCAAGAAAAGCATGTGAACAAAGTTATAAGGATCAAACATGAAAAAACGTAGAAGCAAAAAGCAATACAAGAATACAAGATCTTGTGCTGCCTACAAATTATCTTAACCAAGCATTAATTGGTGGATTGTTCCCCTCCTTTGCTGTGCTCGTCCTCTCCCGAGGAGGAATTGGTTTCTTGCTCTGTATGAGCTGCCTACAAATTACGGCCTCCCCTTTTGCTTTTTAGGTTGAGTAGCTAGCTCTACCATTCGTGCATATCCCGGTCGCTTCTTTCCTACTAGGGATATTCACTGCATCAGAATTCCTAACAACTTTCTTTTAACAAAAAACAATTTCGGGGGCCACATCTCCCGAGGGGAGGCTGTAATTCTTAGGCAGCTCATATAGAGTGAGAAACGAGCTCCTCCCTAAGGAACTGGATGGAGTCAGTTATAGTGATCCTGCTACTGTGAAAACATATTCTAGACGTGCTTAATTGGGAGAAATCTTTGAATTCGATCGTGCTATGTTGAAATCCGATGGTGTTTTTTGTAGCAGTCCAAGGGGTTGGTTTACTTTTGGACATGCTTCGTTTTCTCTGCTCTTTTTATTTTGACATATTTGGCATGGTGCTAGAACCTTGTTCAGAGATGTTTCTGCCGGTATTGACCTTTGGATGCTTAAGTAGAATTTGGAGCATTCCAAAAGCTTGAGGAATAGGAATACAATTAGTCTAATACAAGATTGATTTCTTGATTTCACCTTTATATTTGTGGATTTAACATAGTTTAACATAAATAGGGTACCAGTTAAATCTTGATTTGAATTGGTGCCTTTCCTTTGACTCCTTTTTAGTTATCTGGGAGATGATACAAAATAAACAGGTATGGAAGCTATAATTGTAAACCACAATCGAATCTATGGAAGCATTGGGTTATACATTGCTCTTCGTCTCGACTTTAGGAATAATATTTTTCACTGTCTTTTTTAGGGAACCACCTAAAGTTCCAACCAAAAAGATGAAATGATTTTTATTATCTCTAATTCTGATCATCTTGTTAGCCTATAATGAACATAAACCAATTTAATTAGATGGAAAAAGAAAGGAGAAAGAGTCCATTGATAAGTCTTATCTATTTCAGAGTATCTATCTAGTCTTTTCTTACTATAATATCTGTTTTGACTGTATTGTGCTATGTGTCAATTAATAACCCAAGAAAATTTGCGTTCTCCTAGTTTATTCCCCGCCTTAGGAGTAGGAGTAGTTCAAAAAGAGGGATTAGCATTATTGACCCAATGATAAAGCACTAACACCTTCCTTGTTGGGGCTCCCCGCACTGGGAAAACACTCTAAATTTTATTTAGTTGATTAATACATGTCACTCTGCATTTGGTAGATGTATATTTCTTATTTTCTTCTTATTATCAACGAAAATTCCTTTGTTTCTAACCGACAGAAAATAAATATGGGTCTTGGTCTTTTAGGCAATGAGCACGTATGGGAGGGTGAGGAACTTGCGCTTGGTCCAGCACATTGGTAAAGATCTTCATCTGATCTTAAAAAATTCTCTCAATGTGGATACCAACTTGTGAATCTTAGTTCTGCATTTCTTGTTGGCTTAAGAATTTTATTTTGCATCTTGAAGTAAGACTTGCGTGTTTGGCTTCTCAAGAGTACCAATCCCGACCACTAATATTGATATCTTTAAATTGTAATAGTTGAATTATTGGTTATTTGGTTTCAGTGGAATTTTTGGTTATTCAATTACATATCTCATCATATAATGCTCTAAATCCACTTTGTTTTTTTTATTCTTCTTCCTGTTATCTTCTACTATGGAAATCCATATTGGTGACTTCGCTTGTTACTTTGTGAAATGTGATCTTGATCCTCCCATTAAATACATGTATTAATGTTATGGATTTAGCCTTTGAAGATTGTTTTCCTAGTTTGTCTAGTATTTCTAGTTACAAGGAAGCATGGCCCTTTGAGGTCAAATCCTTCTACAATGTGCTTAGGGCTATAAATAAACAGTACTATTTGACAAGCCACTTGAGATCGGCTTGGTCAAACTCGAGTATGGCCCAATTTGGTTCTTAAATGAGCTGTTTGTGAATGCAAATTTATGGTCGATTATTAAAGATACAACTCGTACAAAGCTCGGCTCAACTCGTATAAACTCGAATAACTTCGTATTTATTGTTTTTTTATAGTATTATCTCTACTATATATAATGATAATATTTAAAATATTCAAAGAGATTAGAGCAAATCATGTTTGTAATACTAAACACGTTACTTGAATCCTTATGAATCTCATTGTTGATATATGTATGTATAAACTTTATAAAGATATTAGGAAACAGTCAAAATTTTTAGATGAAGTTATAAAATAAAATATAGATAATCAATTTTTATCTAAATGAAGCAGCTCATGAACAAGTTCAAACTTGCTCGAATATTAAACAAGCTGTTTGTGAACATAAAATCTAGAATGAACAGCTCGAGGTTGACTCGTGTTCGAATAAAAATTAAAACGAACTAGGCTTGACCACCCACTACTTACTCGAATTTGACTGATTCACACCCGTACTGATGTGCTCATCCCTCAACTCAGAGGTTCATTTCCTTGGAAGAGTGTATGGAGGAATAAAGCTCCTTCGAAGGTGGCATTCTTTGGTTGGACCAGAGCCCTTGGAAAGATTCTGCGATAGATAATTTGAGAACAAGATGGGTTATAATAGGATTTGTGTTGTATGTGCAACCAAAGCAGTAAAAACATTGATCTCATTTTGCTTCACTGCGGATGGTTAAGGAATTATGGGTATTAATCTGTCTTTTTGAGTTTAAGTGTATGCCCAATGACTCTGGAGTTGTTGGAGAAGCCGGCAGTCATAGTAATATTGAAGTTTGGAGGATGGTTCCTTTGCGCTTAATGTGGTGTATTTGGTTGAAGTGCATGTTAGAAGCTTTGAAAGTGGTGAGAGGATGGTGTTAGAGATAAAAGCATTTTGCTCAACTCCCTCCATAGTTGGATAGCTGCCCACAACACATTTCAATTTGCTAGTTTTCTAGATTTTAAAGACTTTGTTCATTTTTCTCTTCTATTTAGTAGGGTGTGTTCTTGTGGATATTTCCTGTGTACATGGGTTGTGCATCTTTACTATTATTAAGATTGACTTATAAAAAAAATGTTATATCCATTTTCCAGAAATCTTTAAGAATTAAAGCGTGCTTTATAATATCGTGTTTAATATTGATTTGTCCCAAAATAATAAGATCATGTTTATAATACTTCATTGACATTGAATATTTCATAACTTTTAACAAATTACATTGAATATTTCATATCTTTGAAACTATGTTTAACTCTTGCTATGTTTTGAAGCCGTATCCGGCTTAAAGGTGAACCTATCAAAGTAGAAATGATCCCTGTTGGTATGGTCAATGATATAGGGGAATTAGCTGATATTTTGGGTTGCAAAGTCTGTAGCTGTGAAGTATCTTGGCCTTCCTTTGGGGGGGCACCTCATAAATCCAAGACAATGGGACAGGATTATAGAGAAGATTGAATGTCAATTGGCTGGTTGGAAAATGATTTCTTTGTCCAAATTACTACTTTAATCAAGAACACCTTATCTAATATTCCAACCTATTGCATATCTCTTTTTCCTTTGCCTGCAGGAGTGGCTAATAGAATGGAAAGGATATTTTGTGCTTTCTTGTCAGGCAGAATGGAGAGTGAGAAGAAATTCCATTTTCTTAAGTGGGATAAGATATGCACTCCTCTTTCATTGGGCGGTTTGGGGATTAGAAAGCTGAAAGCTTTCAATAAGGCACTTTTAGGGAAATGGCTGTGGAGGTATCATCAAGAAGGGGATGCTCTTTGAAGGATTGTTATTGATGCCAAGTATTGGAGTACTTGGGGTGGTTGGTGCTCCAACAAAGTAAGAGGGGCATATGGTGTGGGAGTTCTCCAGAAATTTCAGATTTGAGGTGGGTAGGGGAAACCAGATTAGTTTTTGGCATGACTTATGGTGTGGGGATGGGGCCTTGAAGAATGTTTTCCCCTCTCTTCAAAATTGCTTCAAATAAAGGTACTTCTGTGGCTGATTACATGGATAGCACGGCTGGATTTATTCAGTAGTCAGTAAGCTTTATTAGAGACGTACAGGATTGGGAAGTGCTTACTGATTTTTACAGCTTGCTTTATGCTTTAAACATAAAATGTGGAGGGGAGGATAGATTACTTTGGAATCAGTTTGGTAATAAGAAATTCTCGGTTAGATCTTTGTACAAGGTCTTGGCGTCACATTCTTCTACTGACTCCTTTCCTCGGAAAAATATTTATAGATGCAAGGTGCCTCTTAATTTGGCTTTCTTCGGGTGGTTGGCTTCTCACGGGAAAATTCTTGCCATCGATAAGTTGAGAAAGCGAGGTATCGTTGCAATAAATTGGTGCTTTATGTGCAAAAGATGTGGCGAATCGGCGGATCATCTTCTCCATCATTGTGATGTGTCGAAGGCTTTGTGGGACGAGGTCTTTGCTAAGGTGGGAATTGCTTGGGTGATGCCCAAGAGGGTGGTGGTGAACCTTTTTGGCTTGTTGGAGAGGGATTCTAGGAAATCGTCAAATAGCAACTGATTGGTAGATGGTACCTCTTTGTCTTATGTGGTGTATTTGGAATGAGAGGAATGGGTGCTGTTTTGAGAATAGAGAATGATCGGTGGAAGGGATTAGAGCTTTCTTTTTTCATACTTTGCTTTTGGCATCGGTTATTGTAATGGATGGGAATAGTCTTAATGACTTTTGTAATTTTTTTCAGATTAGCTTGTAATTAGGTGTCTTTGTCATGTACACTTTCTGTGTATTTGGGCTATGCCTAATTACGTGATTTAATAAGCTTCTTACTTATAAAAAAAAATATTTCATATTTTTGAAATACATGATCATGCTTGTTAACTGAAAATGATCTAGTTATTATGTTCTATTTTTAATTGGTAAATGTCAAGTTAGGCTGAATATTGGAGGCATCTTTCAAAGTCAATTTGTAAACATGTACATAAAATGTGGTAACTACTTGCATAATTGTGTGGTTTTTCTACTTGGTTTCTATTGAATTTCATGTGAATTATTTCTAAAATTTTATCTGCCTTTTCTGAAGTAAATAATATGGTAATTTATGGACTTGTTTCTCTAGAGAACCTTGTGTACATATGAGGAACCTCTTGCTAATTTGCATGCTACATTGTCTTTCAGTTACTGGTGCTTCCCGTGGTTATGCTTTTGTTGAATATGAGACTGAGAGGGAGATGCGGCGTGCATACAAGGTGCTGGAACACATTACTAAAGATATCTTGCATCTATCTCTGTTTTGAAAATAGATGAAAGTTTCCAAAATATGAAAGCATTCATTCGTTTTACATTACGTATTAACCCAAAATTTGAAACCACATTTTTTAAACTTCAACTCAGTTTTTCAAATTGGAACCCATCTGTCTGGTCTATCTAATGATATTTAAAGAAAAGAGTCTTCGTTTCATTAAAATGCATTCCCTTTTAAATTTTCATCTATTAGGAGATGGGGGGAGTAATTTATAGATTCTGATGTTAATTCTTGATCTGGCTTCATGAGATTCTTGCATATTTCTTATTTGTCTCCCGCTTTCTCATGTCTAATCAAGCTAGATTGGTTTTTATTGCCTGTAATGGAGAAAATATGGTATTATGGTCCCATATCTTTTGATGTTGTTAGGGTTGTAATCGCCCCCCCGGGGGGGGGGGTGTCAAGGACTCTTTTCCCGGACCAGACCGGACCTTTAGCTATCGGTCCGGTTGGTCCATTTGGTCTATATGAGCTAGGAACATTTTTTTTTCTTCTTTTTTGGCAAATAAATTAATACAAAAAAATTAATTAAATCCGTAAAATTAAAATTAAGTGAGCTCTTTAATGTGGATTATGTAGCTAACTCATTAAAAAAAAAAATTATAATTATATTTATGATGTTAATAGTTACTTAGTACGTAATATTATGTAAATTGTATTGTGATGTTTAATGCATGATGGCCTATATTAAAATTTTAACATTTATATATGGTTAATGAATAATTGTAATTGACCATAGATACTTCATACTTACTTGCAACTTGGATATCTTACAAAAACATTTACTTAATTACTTTAATTAGGTGTAGATACTAGAATATGTATCTTTGCATATACTATTATGAATTTATGATTCATGATGATTCATATCTATTACTATATATAAAAGCGGAGTCTTACAATTCCGAAGTGGCATTCTACCCATTAAATTTGAAGTGTTATGTTTATGAAGCGGTAAACCTTTTAAAATCAATGTTTCATTATGAACCATTATAATTTGATATTGTTTTGTATTTTAAGCAAAGTCATTTGACTTCCGATGTGGTATTCTACCCATAAAAGTAGGCATTCTACCCATTAAACTTTAAGTGTTATGTTTATGGAGCGGTAATCCTATTAAAAATAATGTTTCATTATGAACTGTTATAACTTTTAAGTTTCATTTCATTTCTTACATATAAAGATATAAACCGATTCAAGTCTCCATCCAAAGGCACAATTCAACCTTTATATTGTTTCGTCAAATAAACCGCCCTATAAACTGTTTCGAATTTCTCTATTATAAAACCTGGTCCCTCTCTAAATCTCTCCCTCATACACAACAATTCGCACATTGCGCGGGTTATAGGCTCGTAATATATTAGTTAATTGGTAGCAGAATAATAATTATATATTTACCATTTTATATTGTTAATGGTGATAGGTTAGATGAAAATTACATAATTCACTTATATAACTGCTATATTAAATAATATATGCATAATCCTACTTTGCCTTCTCATTTTGACCGTCCATGTATTTATTTTTTTTACTTACTGATTAAGGAAGTGACTATTAGTGCATTGATATATTTTTTTTAATTTTTTAAAAATGTTTAAAGATGCTAAAAAAATGTCAAAAGAAAAAATGAAAAAAATATAATACATGAGTTTTGCCTAGGCGGCACGCCTAGCGGTCACTACTGGGCGGCAGCCTAACATTACTCATAATATATATAATTTATAAAAAAATATTTAAAAATATATATAATTATGATTCAGTAAGTTTGATCCGGTCCGGGGTGAAGACTGGACCGATTCCCAAAATTTCCCATCTATTAGGACCAAAACCAGCCAAACCCCTAGATGTTGTGGGGGGTTGATCAAGTAAGTTCCCTTTTCGTGTACATTTATCAAAATTAAGTGCTCATTCGGCCTTCATGGGCTTGATTGATTTGAATGTTGTGATTCAGGTAGAAGCCCTACATTAAGCTTATTTATGTCTGTGGTCATGAAGAAAAGAATGTATAACTAATTTTTAGTGGCTGTGGAGGGATGATGGGGATTATTTGCTCTGGTCTATTGGTAGTACAGTGTCATGAAAAACTTTTGAATATGTTTGCTGCAAATTGTCAAATAATTATGGGTTAATTGTAGAGTCGGTACTCGTTGGGTTTTCACTTTTTTTCAACTTTTGCATATTACATGGTTGGGTTTTAAAAAATTCACATTTTAGTCCCTCATCTTATCTCCCATCAGTTTTCTGAGAGAATTGCCATGTAGAGTAGAGATGCACGTGTCAGCCAATCAGAACCTAAATGACAGTAGTTCCATAAAAATATTATTTATTATGGGATCACTGTCGTGAGGTAGAGATGTATGTGTCAGCTTTTGATTGGCTCATATGTGGTATCTCTAAGCCAAGTGGCAATATCCCTTGTAGTTGTGGCAGTTCACTCAAAAAAAAAAAGAAAGTTATGGCAGTCTGCTTTTTATTCAAGGCCTTTAACTATATTTCTATATTGTTGTAAAAAACATTAAATTATCAGAATAATTATTCAGTTGATTACAAAATAAGTCCTTGGGTTTTTACTCTTTTGCAAAAAGCTCACTAAGTTTTCAACTTTTGCATATGCATCCCTAGGCTTTAAGAAACTTGCATTTTGGTCCCTTTGTCTATCTCATTAGTTTTCCAAAGGATAGTACATGAACTAAAAATAGATGCATAGAAAGGAAGTATAACAACCCCTTCCTAGAGATGGAATGAGCTGCTACATTTTGTCATACTTTCTCTTTATACATAAATAATATAAAATCCAACATTTAATAAAAGGGTCTTTTATTAAAAAAAGTTTTTTGTCAAAATATACAAACCGTCCCATTAGTTTACACATAAAAACTTGAGTATGGAGATCCATCCAGTTTGCAAAAATGCTTTCTCAAAATACATAACAAAAAGTCAATCATGTTTATCAAACAGTTTCACAAAACACAATTAAAACTAAAGACTCCATCAACAAGACCCAACCCAACGCTACTAAACATCCGTCTTCCATTGGCTGATGCAGACCATTACGCCTCGTGTGTTAGGGTTAGCAGTCTTTTGAACTCGATTCTGCTCCTGGCCATAGGTTGGGAATTGATTAGTCAGGATGGCGCCACTAGGTGCACCACCAATGGAACCAATCCGGTATTTCAATCTATCCCTCTCTTTGGTACCATCATCATTTAGTCGTTAACTATTACGTATTTTCATACATAAAACTTTAATTTCCTTTTTCCTTTCATAAACATTTTCATTTTCTTTCTTAGTCCAATGAAATATGCATTTTCTTTTTAGAAAAACATGTACATGATAAATTGCATAATCTCAATCTTGAATATGAATGCTTTACATCATACTTATACACATTGTTAATTAATAGGATGCTCAGCATGGGCTATCAAGAAAGGCTTATACATTATATACATTTACTATTTTTACCACACAGAAGCATTTGTAGAAAAAGAAAGCATTTTTAATATTTTTACCACTTGGCCCCTAGGGGTTGGCTCGAGTGGTAAAGGCCTTGGGCTTGGGGTATGCTCCCCCAGGTCTAAGGTTCAAATTCCCTTGGGTTCAAATACCCATATAACTTTCAGATAATTATAGTTTTTAAACTTTTAACGATATGGTCATAATCTTTATAAAATCAAATAATCGTCATTTCTACCTCGAAAACACTTTTTTAATTTATTTCCAAACAAATGTAACATGTTTAAAAGTGCTTTAAACATATGGTTATCAAACAGTAAATAACTTTTTCATAATAGAACTTATTACTTAAGTTATAAGTTATATTTCCCATCCCAATCCCAAACATGCACTTAGAATATCTCAGAATATTTGTGAATAGTAGTGAAATGCGTTTTGTGTTTGAGTAATGTTTGGGAAGGAAATATCTGAGAATAACTGAGAATACTTGAGAATACTTGTTGACAAATGAGGCCTAAGTCTCCATCCATGGATTGAAAACAAATAGAACCTAATTACTTGATTGAATGAGTTGAGTAAAAGGGATAAGCACCAATCGGGTATGAAAGTTTTTGGGGCCTAACTTAGTCTTCAATGCAGAAAATGGATGAAGTGCAGCAACAGTTAGTCCAATATATGTATTTAGTTTGGTGTTTCCCTTGGCTGCCGCGTTGTTTTCTAGCTTGAGTAAGTAGGCTCAAAATAACGTACTGATCTCTAATGGTTTGACACACAAAATGGAGGCTTAAACCTAATTAAAAAGGGATGTAAGTAGAGAAAATGATAAGAGTTAAAACTATAGTAGAAACCAAATGGCTTAGAGCAAAGCAGATCAGTATTTTTGTCATTCCTCTTCAAGCATCTACCTTCCTTCCACTTGGTTATACACTCAACTAAACAAGTAATAGATGAAAGATGTGAGAAAAAATGAGGTTGAAGAGCACCATGACAGAATCGGTAGCAGCAGAAATTTCAGAACTCAAAAGCAATGTTTACTGCTGTCTTGTTGTGTGCTATACGAGACCTAAGAGAGGAAGAGGGATGGAGTTTATGCTTTCCTGAACTGAGTCTTCTTCCAGATGAAATCTAAGCTAGGGGTCCACTCTTATAGGTTGAAGACATGAGCTGAAAGAGAAGAGGAAAGGGGCTGCAGCGCATGGAACAAAACATAATTTTTTTCCTGATATGTATTGAAGGCTATTGGGTGGGGCTGATTTTTCCTGTTTCCATTTTCCTTCCTTTTGGATATCCACTCAACTATACAACCAATAGATGTAAGATGTGAAGAAAACCTGGAGTTGAAACCTATTATCTGGGATGGCAGCACCATAAATTTTTTTTTGATAAGTTTAAACAAGGAATTAGTACTACAAGTCAGGAATATAGTGCTGTTATTTAACTCCAGTCTCGTAATGTACAAGAGAAGAAGCTGATGACCACACATGAAGAAATATGGTTATCGTCTACATGAAGGGCATGAACCTGAGAGAGAGAGAAGATGAAGTTAGCACTTATCAGTGATTGAGTCTCTTTCCAGGGTGGTCTAAACCAGGGCACAACACCAAGATGTTGAAGTTGCGAGATGAAGGAGTGGAGAGATGGAGTGTCTCGACTGAAACTTGAGGAAATTTTTTCTGTAGTGTAAAACCTACTGTATTGGGTAGGAGGGTTGAGCCTATCTTGAGTGTACCGATATGTGTAGATGAAAAGTGGGGCAGGTGAGATAAATATCTAACTCTTTCAGACCCTACGTGTGTGGTGGATATTAGAAGAGAAAAATAACAAGAAATAAATTATGAAAGGATATACTAGGGACAATCGGTAGCACCTTTTTCCTGAAGGTATTGTTCTTTTCTCTTATTCACAAGGTCTTACTTAAGACTACAAATATGTGGAGCTTTAAAATAAATTCCAAGATGACATTAAATTATTTTTAATAAAGGAATAGATATATAAAAATCATGATAAGGGATACTCCTAACTAAAAAAATTACGCGGAAGGAATTGATCTTAAAATAAATTGTTTGAGGTGTCAAGGGATGGCTATCGGGTGCTCCTTACTGAAAGAGGGTGGAAGTTTGTGAAAAATATGTGTTTGGGGTTGGCCACGGCACGTTGGTTCACCAAAGCTTTGGAGGATTGTTTGAAGGTGGGGAGAAAGGAGTTCTATACAGCCCATCGGGAAGGTGATAGGGGCTTCATAGCACAAAGGTGCTCAAACTCCCAAGGTGCGTTCATGGCTTTGGTGGAGTACAAAGGGGGTGGTCATCGAAACTGCATTTTTATACCTAAAGACAGAGATGAAATGGGATGGAGGAAGCTAGCGGAGGTTTTGGGGGAGGATGGACGAGAAGTTCGCTTCGTTGGATCGGCACCGCTAGCGATGATAGTAGCATCTTCTACCTGGTCGTACATGGAGGCTTTCCAACAAGAGAGGGTCCTGGACTGTTCTCGTGAACCTGCCAAGCTGGGTGCTTGTTGGTTCTGACACTTTGGCTCGATTGAGAGGAGCTGCAAAATAATATAACTTGGCTGAAACAGTTGAGTGCGATGAGGAGGAAAAAGGGATAGGGGTGGGCTTGGGTCTGGGTGATGGGCTAAGTGAAAGTGATAGGGGGCCCTGCGTTTTGCCAACTAATGTGGGTGTTGGTGTGTGCGTGTGCTCATTGTATGCTGGACCCAGCGTGGGCTCGTATGCTGGACCCAGCGTCACTAATGGGTCCCAACAGGCAGGCCATAGGGTTGGGCTCAAGCCCATGAGCCATTTTGGCATCGGGAGTTTGGTGAAGCCTGTGTGGCAAATTAGGCCAAGGGATGACCATGGGCCTTCAACCAGCAGGAGGATGGTATCCTCGCTAGTAAAAGCACTGTCGACCGTGTGACAGGCTAAGGAGTCTTCGACAAAGCCGCAGATGGTGAAGGCGGTGGTGGGAGAGGTGATGACAAAGGCCTCTGCAATGGTACTTGACAGCTTTTCTAAGCCAGATAACACTGATGAGTACCTGGGTGCTGGATCTCCAGTGCATCTAAGCCAGACAACGTCGACGAGTGACAAGGAAGAGGCTGCCACCCCTCCGACAATGGCATCCTCTCCGATGAAGGCGATGCAGCAAATGGATGATATGGATGTTACCTGAGACCTTTTTTTAGAGGAAACAAGTGACGTGGGTGTTGATGAAGGGTCTTCTAAGGGCCTTATACCGATACAAGGTCCTTCAGAATGGGAGTATGGGAATTTTTCTGAGGAGAGTGAGCTGAGGAAGCTGCTAGTTTCGCAATGGCTTAACAGGGAGGGGGAACCCTTTCCTCTAAATTGTATGCTTCCAGATCAGTTTAATGTTTCGAATTGGGTTCTGCAGAAGGTAAAGGAAATTCAATATTGTGTAGGGATGGAGTGTGAAGATTTTGAGGAGCAATTTATGGCACTGCTTACAGCCATTGAAGCTGGTCCTATTGATCCTAAAAGATCAGTTTCTGAAAAACAGAGGGAGCTAAAGAGGCTAACGTGGTCTCTTAATTATAAAGCCTAAACTTGTTTCTTGGAATGTTTGAGGGCTTAATGAGGCAAATAAACGTATTCATATAAAAATTTGCTTTATGAATGGAGGGCGGATATCGTATGCTTACAGGAAACTAAATTGAAATATGTTACAAGGAGAATTGTTAGAAGTATATGGAGCTGTATATATGTGGATTGGGCTTATCTTGCAGTTGATGGGGCTTTGGGGGGTATATTAGTGATGTGGGATAGAAGAGTGGTGGAGAGAATGGAGGACTTTATAGGTGAGTACACAGTGACATTTTCTTTTAGAAGCTTGGAAGATAACTTTATGTGGGCCTTTGCTGGTATTTACGGGCCAAACTTGGACAGCAATAGAAGTATGTTATGGGAAGAATTAGCTGGAGTATTTAGCTGGTGGGAATTATAATGGTGTATAGGTGGTGACTTCAATGTTGTAAGATTTCCAAGTCAACGCTCAAGAGATAGTAGAATGCGACCAGCAATGAGAGAATTTTCATAATTTATTTTTGACTTGAATCTGGTGGACATCCCTCTCATGTGAGGGGCATTCACACGTTCAAATAATCATACGTGGTCTAGATTGGACAGATTTTTAGTATCCTCAGATTGGGAAGCTTAGTATCCGGAAGTATGTCAAAGGAGGCTATCTCGTCTGTGCTCGGATCATTTTTCAATTTTACTTGATTGTGGTGGTATCCAAGGAGGGCTTTGGTATTTTAAATTCTAAAATATGTGGCTGAAGACAGAAGGTTTTGTGGACAGGGTTCGGCAATGTTGGTCTTCATATCAATTTGATGGAACCCCTAGTTTCATTCTTGCAGGTAAACTGAAAGTTTTAAAAAATGATTTGAAAACTTGGAACACACACTCTTTTGGCAATATAGGGGAACGAAAGAAGTCCATATTTGAAGAGCTTTAGGAGCTAGAGAGGACACAGGAGGGCCGGGTTCTTTCCTTGGAAGAAATTTCTCGAAAGTCAAAGGTGGTTACTGAATTAGAGAGGGTTATCTTGCTGGAAGATATTTCGTGGCACCAAAAATCTAGAGCTTTGTGGTTGAAAGAAGGGGATCGAATTACAAAATTTTTTCATAGAATGACCAATTCTCACAAGAGAAACAATACTATAGAGATTCTGAATATAGAGGGTGTAGCATGTACCGAGGCCCCTATAATTAGAGATCATGTTGTTGGTTTCTTGAACATTTGCTTATAGAGCAAATGGGGTGGCGGCCCAAGATCAATGGTTTGGCTTTTGATTCTATTGACCCACAGGATGTCTTGAGGTTGGAGAGGCCTTTTGAGGAGATGGAGGTTCATGATGTGGTGAGGAAAATGGCCAAACACAAAGCACCTGGGCCGGATGGATTTTCTATGGGATTTTTTCGAACTTGTTGGGAAGTGGTGAAGGAGGACTTGATGAAGGTGTTTTAGGAACTGTTCATGGCTGGAAAATTTGAAAAAAGCCTCAACGCCACATTCATAGCACTAATTCCTAAGAAGATTGGAGCATCGGATGTCAAAGATTTTTGGCCCATTAGTCTTGTGAGTGGGGTATATAAGATCATCTCTAAGGTGCTTGCAAACCGTTTAGGGGAGGTGTTGGGGAAGATTATTACAAAACCCCAAAACACATTTGTACGAGAAAGGAAAATCCTAGATTCAGTCCGCAAACTCAAGATTCCTAAGACAAGTTCACTATTTTAATTAAAATCCTTAGTGGCTTACTTAATAAACCTTAGGGAAAATATGTCTAAAATTATAATTTTAACTCCATTAATTTAACACACAAAGACATGACTTTAACAAAATTAAAACATGGCTTGAGCTTGATAAAACACAAGGAAACACTACCACAAAGTGCCTTGCAAAACACACGGCTGGAACCCAGAAAAACAGAGCATAACTCAATAAGCTATCACTCCTCTATTCAGTTACCACCTAACTAGAACATATTTTAGAGGGAACAAAAGAGAAATCAACCTAGAAATTACTACACAATACTCGGTCTGCACAGAAAATCCGAAAACCCCCTAATACATGGCATGAACTCATGTAGCATGGTTTCAATCCACAAGAAATCTGTAGAATAGAGCATTACCTGACTTGGCTTTTCCTTCAAGACACGAAAACAAGCAACAAACAAGAAGAGGAGAAGAAATCTGAAGATTTGAGGCTACAAAAATCGTCCTCCTTGAAGAGGCTTCGATCGGATCTTAAGCTTAGAAAAGAAAGGGAAGAATCGGCTTGAAGGATGAAGAGGGAATTGTTTGGCTAGAAGAAACTGAGAGGATATTTTCGTGTGAATGAAAGGGGCTGCTCTTAGGGATTGAAGGAACTTTCTTTCTTGGCATGTCTTAGAAGCTGGAACAGACATGCAAGGGAAGAAGGAAAGAAGTCCAATGGCTTGTTGAGGAAGCCGATGGTTTCAAAGGAGAGAAAAGTAAGTTGATTAGTCAAAACTTCTCTCATAAGCCAAGGGATGGACGGTGAGGATTCAAGCATGGGAAGATATTTTCTCACCTACCCATCCTATGGTGAAGAGGGTGTGGGTCACTTCTTAATTAGATAAAAAGTAGAGGGTTTAAGAGAAAAGTATTATAAGGTCTTAAAATATACTCTTAGATTATTTTTAATGATCCACATAAAAATAAAACTCACACATCTTAAAATAAAATAATAAAAATATTTGACTTGAAGGATTAATAAAATGACGTAAGGACCTACGTAGTGGGACTCGGGTATTACATTCGTAATATCAAACAATTGGCTAACACTCTAGGATGCAAGGTGGCTGCCCTACCTATGAATTACCTGAGTCTACCGTTGGGGGCTACCTCAAGGACTGTAACAATATGTGATACGGTGATCGAGAAGATCGAACGTAGATTGGCTAGCTGGAAGAGATTGTATTTGTCGAAAGGGGGCATGATCACTTTAATCAAAAGTACTCTCTTTAATCTACCAACATATTTTTTCTCTATTCCCAATTCTAGCAAGTGTGGTGATCCGGAATGAGAAACTGTCTAGAGACTTCCTTTGGAGTGGCATGGGGGATGACTTTAAATGTCATCTTGTCAAATGGAATAAGATATGTTCCCCCCCACTTCCCTTGGGAGGGTTGGATATTAGAAATATAAAGATTTTCAGTAAGGCATTACTTGGGAAATGGTTGTGGCAATATAACACGGAACCGGAAGCTCTATGGAAGTCGGTGATTGATTATAAATATGGGCCTCATAGAATGGGGACTTGGAAGCATATTAGTTAGGGATGGGAGGTGTTTTTTCATCATACTAGACTTGTGTTGGGAGATGATGCTAGAAAAAAATTCTGGAGCAACATATGATGTGGAAATAATACACTAAAAGATTTATTCCCCTTAGTATTCAGGATTGCATATGAGAAAGAAGTTTCAGTGGCTGATTTTATGGTGATAGCTAGAGATCAAATATAGTGGAACATTGTCTTTAGGGCTCAAGACTGGGAAGTTGGTAGTTTTGAGGAGTTCTTCCAACTTTTGTATTCTGTGAGACCGAGCATCCAAGGAAATGAAAAGTTGTGGTGGGTACCGGCTGGTAAAGGCACATTCTCAGTTCGATCATTTTATAAGTCTCTCACGTAGGTGCAGAACACTTAGTTTCCATGGAATAGGATCTGGCGGAATAAGGCGCCTCCTAAAGCGACTTCGAATGCATGGACAACTTCACTGGAAAAGATCTTGACGACGGATAATTTGCGAAGACGTGGGGTGATCATAATAGATTGGTGTTGCATGTGCAAGAAGAGTGGTGAAACTGTGGATTATCTTCTACTGCATTGTGATGTTGCTAGAGCGCTATGGGTTGAGGTGTTCAGCAGATTAGAGTTAGCTTGGGTTATGCCCGCCACAGTGGAGGCGCTCTTGGCTTGTTGGAAAAATCTAGGAGGTATTTCATAAATCAAAGCCATGTGCAAGATGGTTCCTATTTGTATTCTATGGTGCTTATGGCAGGAGCGAAATGATAGGACATTCAAAGACAAGGAGAGATCTTTTGAGGATCTTAGATCTTTTTTTGTTAGAATGTTATTCATATGGGCCATAGCTATAGATTTTAATGATTTAGACCTGAATGATTTTCTTGTTTCCTTTTCTTCATCCTAGATATGCCATCTTGTGTACTTGGGCTATGTCTATTCTATTAATACAATCGATTACTTATCAAAAAAAAAAAAAATGTTTGACGTGGAGTTTTCCCTAATAGGGTCGAGTATACAGGCAGACTTCTAGGAGTTCTTTTTCTTTTTTTCTTTTTTTTTTGCAGCAAATAATTCATGGGCTATCTCTCAGCCAAAAAAAAAAAAAATTGAAAGTGAAAAAAAGAAAAGAAAAAGAAAAACATTGCATTGTGCATTTCTTACATTGTTTTCTTAAATCTTAAGCATAAATCATTCTCTCTCTCTCCCCTCTTCTCAAGAAGAAGGTTGCTATCTCTTTTCTTTTCAATATATATTTGCAAATGTATGCATGCAGGTTTATGGTTATCTCTATAAGGATCATCTGGTACAATATAAGGATCATGACTTTTACTTTCTTTACTACAATGATTGAGCCTAGTAGTATATGATGAAGTCTCCTGGCTGCACTCTGCCTGTGATGGTTATGCTAGTGGGAACAAAAAGATCATCTTCGTTGTGTGACTCTACTTTGCAGGATGCTCATCATTCTATAATTGATGATTGTGAAATAATAGTTGATTACAACAGACAACGGTTGATGCCAGGGTGGATTCCGAGAAGGTTAGGTTAGTTAAACATTCTCAATTCTGAAACTCCATTGCCTCTATAGAGTAATTCTATATAATTATTGTTCTCTTCCAACAGGAGGGGGTCTTGGTGGTAAGAAAGAGTCGGGACAACTTCGATTTGGAGGCAGAGAAAAACCATTTCGAGCTCCTCTGTATGCACAATTTCCATATTTTATGTACTTTAGTTATTTTTCTTCTCTTTTGGATGTCATATCGTCCTTTACTTTCCTAGCTATGATTTTTGCTACCTTATATTAGTTTGTTAGATAATATTTTTAGGAATTCAACTAGTAAAAAGGTTGAGTGAAAGAGAATTGCATATCCAGGTCCTGTAGCGAGGAAGAAGTATTGCATCTTTTTTTTTTTTTTTTATATTTGATCATGCATCCATTAGGTCTTGAGTGGACAGCCATACCTTACATCTTGCTTGTATAGAGGGAGGAGGTGCCATTTAAGCTAGTGTTCGTTGGCAAAGATATAGACCAAAGTTCGAATAAAAGTTCATTCGGATGGGCCAGAACTCAGGAACAGTTGGAAAAGTGAAATTTCAATCAGCATTTAGATCAGCATACACAGAGCAGAAACATTGATGATAGGCTGCTAGAAGGTTAATAATATACATGCACAGCATCGATTTTTTACACCTTCTGTCCAATGTCAAGATGAAAGTTTTTCCACTTCATAGCTGTATATATGGCTTGTCTTGTGTACTGTTAGGTTTAGGGTTGGCTAATCTGTAGCCAAATTCACTGGGTTATGCGGGCTGCAGATCCTTTTGTTTAGCTCATGGACCTCATTTACATGAATGTTTACTGATTATTGTATCTTAGGGCTGCAACCTGGGAAGGTTAATGCAATCTGACTTCAGCATGAATTAACCAACGGGCAAGCCTGGGTTTCAGTTTGTTTGTTTTTTCCTGACAATAGCATTGGACTCAAGTTTAAAAATACTGACTAGACAGTCTAGACTAATGTTGGATCAAGTTTAGGTGGATGCATGGTCAATCTAATTTCACTCAGACCTATTCATGCATTACTTGTAATACATTCAGGATGTGTTACTAGTCATAAACTAGTGGGAAATGAAGTTACCTTTGTACAGCATGACCCATAGCATTATTATTGAAGATGTGTACTTGGGTTGCACTTTTTACGCCTTTCTAATAGAGATTTAGTACTCATCAAAAAAGAATTTCAATTTTTTAACATCTTGCTGAGTTAATGTTCAACTGACTTAACAAGTTTAACTTGATCTTACATTGATAACCGCCCACTTGGTTGGGAGATAAGCTGCTAGGTGTCTGAATCTGCCTCGTCAAAGTGTTTTCAAGAATATCAAAATTTTCTAATGAATTTTAGTAGAAGGAAATGCATTGGAATAACATTTTTTTCTTGGTAAAAGGGTTGATGATATTGGGCTGAGTTGGTGTAGAGTTTGGTCATTTATGGAATCTGCTTAAATTTGGTCCCAACCAACCCATTTCTTTGATTGCATGTTATATAATTAGCTAATTAGCAGAAGCTTATGCTACCTTTTTTCTCTGTTAGCAACTTCATGTCTGTGAAAAATGCCTATTGCCATTGAAAAATGATTTTGGCATGAAATTTTGCATCAGCTTGCAAGATTTTTGGTTTCCCTATGTCTTCTAACAATCTTGGAGAGTTTTAGTATTATCATATTCAAGCTTTTCTTCTTTGGTTTAGCTACTAGCTACTTTGGTTTTTCCCTTCAAAATTTAAGCATAATCTAGATGAAACCCAACATCTCACCTTGAAAATATTACATGTTTTGACCTGATGATACATAGAGTCTTTATTACAATTTTGTATTAAATAGAAAGCGGTTGTGATAAATTTTGAAATTCAAGTCCAATGGGGTTCCTTCAATTTTTAAACAAACTTCAACATTTTTTATGAAGTGGCATTATCACATTGGCTGGTTGTAAATTGGGTTGTAAAACAGTTATTCATGTCATATTCTATGTTCTGTGGCTATAAAATATTAAATTGCTGAGTGCTTATCATATATGGCATTACTAACTGTATCCTGAATTATGTAATCAGGCGACCAATCCCATTTGATGATTTGAAGAGACTTGGCATTCCACCTCCACCAGAAGGAAGGTACATGTCACGCTTTCAGGTAGTATTCTTATCTTATTAGCCTCTACAGCTCCTTCTCAAAGAGAGATACCAAACCCAAATATGCTGCAAGAGAACATGATGATCACGCAAGAGAAAAGAAGGGAGAGATGAAAGGGAAATCGATAATAGCATACATGAAAATTGCTCAGTTATAGATTCACATATCATCTTAAACGTTTCTAATAATCAAAGAAGCCTCCTGAGTATATGCAGTTTCCGGGCTAGTATCTACATTTTTCTTTCTGAGAATCAATTTTAATGACTTTACAAACAATAATGCTTTAAGACATTGAAAAAACTGTTTCAGGTATCTATTGAATTTTGGGTCTTGAGTTTACTGCTATCTAGAATGTCACTTCCAATTATGCAGCTATGAACAAATTATCAACCCTTGACTCATGAATCCTAGAACTAATTTTTCTTTGGTATATTTTCTGTGGTTAAAGGACCCATCTCCCCCGAGAAGAAAAAGAAGTTCGGTGGACTGGGAAGAAGGCTCTCAAACAAGGGACGGGCAAGAACACAGTCATAATAGAAGTTCTGGGGACAGCAAAGAACGTTATCACAGCAGGAGTTCTATAGAGCAAGAAGAGAGCTCTAAAAAATCGAGCTCTCTGGATAGGGTAGAGCATTATGGAAAAAGGACTTCCATGGAACGAGATGATCGTTCTTACAATTGGAGCTCTAGTAGGAGGGAAGAGCGCCATCACAAGAGCACAGACAGGACTCGCAAAAGGAGTTCTGAGGGCAAAGATGAGAGGAGCTCTCACAAGCGCCACAATCATAGAAATCCTTCCTATCAACATGAGAGGAGGTCCAGTAGCCATGACCGACCTTCTGATTACTAATTTCTGTAAGGTTTGTTTATTGCAAATGTGTGTGGGGAGAGATATCAATAGGAAAATTTTCAACATATTTGTCAGCATTTATTTTCATCCTGCCGTATGTAAGCTTTTTTTCTCTGCTAAATGTAAATTTCAGTAAAACTTGATGTTTGTTTATGCTGAGAATAGGAAATTCGATTTGCAAGATTGGTTATCGGCATATCCAACACACATTGGTGTGAAAACTTGTTGCATTAAACTAATACAAGAAAATATTGGTTATTTGACCTTTTTCTATCAATATAATTAGCCACAGTTTATATATGGGCTTGTATTGTAAATAACTGAAATTCCTGGTATGGATGATTTTGTGTTCTCAAACTATTAAGGTTTTGATACTTTGCATCTCAAGTTATAAAAATTAAGACATTAGCTCTCGAACTTAAAAAATTTGGAACTTTGTATTCCCATTCGAAGTAAGTGATGTAATCTTTGGCTAGATTTGCGTAGTATAAAGTGTAAGTTTTGGTAATTTGATGGCGCAATGAACTAATTTTCATGTTTTGAACACGCTTGAGCCACTAAGGCACCTAACGGCATCGTTTTACAATGCTAAAGAAAATATCACCGAGAATTATTTGTATGGCAAGTAATATTCATTCCCTATAAAAAGGGTGGGCAAATTTAAGGCCCATAAAAAAATTCAACTTTCTAATGGTGGGCTCTACTATTTTCAAAAGGAGGGCACAAATCTCATTACTCTAGTAGTGTATCATTCCTCTAAGGGCATGTTTGGACATTTGGAATATCTTAAAATTTTGTGAATAATAATAAAATAGATTGATTGAAGTTGTTTTATTGAGTTTTGAGAAATAAGAGAAAAAAAGTTGAATAAAAATATTAAAAAATTATTTTAATATAATTTTTGTTTTAAAGCTCGTAAAAGTTGCATCAAGATCTACAGCAACTGCAAAAGTCATCTCCTTGTTACATGTTAAGCTCTCTCTTCCATCCATGCCATGGAAAGGGTCAAGTTGTAACATTACTTACCCCATTTAAAATACAAGAGTTGCTATGGAATAACCCTTATTTTAACACACTAGCCACACCAACTAGCGTGACAGATGAGTTAGATTTGGTAAAGTAAAAATGATGTAAGAAATAAAAGGATTAAAATGGGAGGGAGCTAGATGTAAGGAATAGCTGAGGAAATACTATATCTCACCTCGCCCAAGCTAGGGTTCACTGTTGCTCCGTGCCACGACGTCCCATGGTATTTCCAGCTTGAGAGTTGCTACAAGGAAGCCTATTTTGCTACACGAAACGCACGAATTTGCCGAGGTGGATAAGTGAAGGAAATGAAAAATAAAAAATATAACAAAATAATAAAAAGTCAAATCAGAAGCTTCTTTTTACTTTTTGCTTTTTCTCCCTCCTATGTATGGTCTTTCATCCTCCCGCCCAATTCATGAAACTTCGAAAATAAGTAAATATTTTTCTCCTGCAATGACGATTCATTCATCCTCCATAGCATTTCAAGCATCCTAGAGAAGGTAATCACCTCTCTCCCCCTGGTCTGTGTAATATGTGTGTAAGGGAAGGAATTTGTAAACATATTTTTCTGGATAAAATACGTGTAAATGATCTGTAAACATTATTTTTTTGGACAATCTGAGATTACTCTATTTGCATTTTATCTTTATTTGTATGTGTATTTAGTGATTTTTAACTATATTGATAGCATCCATTTTATCTTTATTTGTCTGTGTATACTTTAGGCCTTCTATAACTTAAAAAATTTGAAAAAAAAATGTAGGCAACCATGGCCAAGATTTGCAGTGTTTTTTTCTTAAAGAAATCCTTTTTATGTACATCCTCGAATTTTAAAGTTGACTTGATGGTTTCTAGTTGTGTGGATTTTATGTGAAATTGGAAGGAAGGGTAAAAACTAGATCTTAGACCAATGGATTAGATAAAATATATATGATTTTAGTTTGATTTTGGATAGAGAAGATGTGTTTCATGGATTGGGCTCTCACTTGTAGCATTGTTGGTTATCTAATTGTATGAAATAAATTACTAGAGTAGTGAGGAGAAGTATTTTTGGTTGAATAGCTCAATGGGCGAAGAGGATGACTTGTCAAATATACCCTTGACAGATTGTTCAAGCTCTATGAAGGAAATGGTTTAGTTTAGATTTATTTAATGAACTTATTTTTGTTATTATTGAAAAACTGAAACTAATGCTTTTTCTTGTACTTTTTATTTAGGCTTATTATGATGTCATGTCAACACAATTTATTCAACCATTTGTTAGGACACAACCTCCATATGCTCCACCAACCCCTAATACCCATCCAAATCCCTATCCTTCTCCTCCATGTGCTCCTCCTACAAAGCATAATGCTCCTTCCATAAGCACACATTACCCCTATATATGGGGTTGTCAGGTGAATATAATACCTTCTTTTATATCATACATTATGTATAAAGTTAATTAACTTATTATAATACCTTCTTTTATATCCGCCCATTTTGTAGCCCCCAATTATCCAATCATTTGGGTCATATAGCATGGGCACATCAAGAGAAGTCGAGGAAATTGTTAAAAGTGGGCATGATGAGACTTCAAAAACAGTTAATGAAAGTGTGACTACGGAGCTCCCTACAAATAAAGAATGTAAAAATTTGAACTCAAACGAGCATGATATTGAGCAAGTGGATTGCACTATTCAAATTGGTGAGTTAAATGTAAGAATTCAGATTTTAAAAATTGTGGATTGAATGTTTGGTTGTTAAACTATATATGATTGTTATGTAATGATAGAAGAAGATTGTGAGATGAAGGCTAAGAGGGGTATTGATGAGGATTGTAGTGCGATAAATCATGAATCTGCGCCTGTTGATGAACCCAAGTCTAGGATGACTTTCAAGGATGAAGCTACACTAAGTGCGTATTACAAGCGATATGCAAAACAAGAGGGATTTGGAGTGAGGATACAAAGGACAAAAAGAGAGTCAATTGGGACAATGAAGTATATTACACTTGGTTGTTCAAGGGGTGGAAAGTATACAAGTAGTAGTAGTAATGTATTGAAACCACGTCCAACAACAAAGACAGAATGCAAGGCTAAATCAATGCTCGGCTCAATAATAGTGAGTGGTGTCTGACTAGTTGTAGAACTTACCCACAATCATGGATTGAACCCACTGGTGTCTAGATATTTTATATGCCATCGGAACATAGACTCACTTGCTAAATGGAAGTTAGAATTGAATGACAGAGCTGGGATAAGGATGAATAAGAACTATTATTCATTTGTTGTTGAAGCGGGAGGCTTTGACAACCTACAATTCACAAAAAAATTGCAAAAATTTCATTGACAAGGCAAGACACATTCGCCTTGGAAAAGGAGGTGACGTGGCACTCTTAGAATATTTTGAGAGGATGCGTGATATGAATCATGACTTTTACTCCACTATGGACTTGGATGAGGAGGAATCTAGATTAAGAAATGTATTTTGGGCTGATGCACATAGTAGAGCATTGTATCTATATTTTGGGGATGTCATTACATTTGATACGACTTATTTGACTAATAGGTACGGGATGTCATTTGCACATTTTGTTGGTGTAAATCAGCATGGTCAATCCATACTTCTAGGTGCACGATTGATATCTAGTGAAGACACACATACGTTTGTATGGTTGTGTCGAGCGTGGTTAAAATGTATGGATGGCCAAGCACCAGTTGCAATCATAACAGATCAGGACCATGCAATGAAGAGTGCGATTGCAATTGTCTTCCCAGAAAAAAGACATAGATATTGTCTATGGCACATACTAAAAAAACTTCCAAAAAAGCTTGGCTCACATTCGATGTACAATTGTGGTCTAAAATCCTCCATTCTGGGGTGTGTATGATTCTCAAACATGTGTTCAATTTGAGGAGAATTGGGGGAGGCTATTGGATGCATACCGACTTCATGATAATACATGGTTGAGTGGGTTATATGAGGAGCGTATATTTTGGGTGCCAGTTTATTTGAAAGATGTATTTTGAGCTGGGATAAGCACTACCCAACAAAGCGAAAGCATGAACACTTACTTTGATGGGTTCATACATTCGGGTACCACACTTAAAGAATTTGTTGATCAATTTGACAATGCCATTAGGAAAAAAGTTGAGAATGAGCAATCTGCCGACTTTAACTCCTTCAATGCCACAATACCATGTGTTTCAATTTGCAAAATAGAGAAGTAGTTCTAAAGTGTGTACACAAATGAGAAGTTCAAGGAGGTGCAAAGGGAGATAATGTGAATGATTTGCTGTAACTGCTCACTTATAAAAAAATGACAGTGCAATCTCAACCTATGAGGTATCTAATACTGTGCAAATTGAAAACTTCACCAAGGACATAAAGGTTTGCGTTTATTTCAATATTGAGGAGTTTGAGCTGAAATGTACTTGTGCTTTGTTTGAGACTCAATGCATTTTCTGTATTTAGAGCACAATGCGGTGACACATCATTATTTTCTAAGTATATCTTAGACCGTTGGAGGAAGGACTTGGAGCACAACTATACACTTATTAAGAGTAGTTATGACGATTTGCGTGGCAATCCTGATACACAGAGGCATGATCATCTTATGAGTTTGTTTTCTGAGCTAGCAAAACTTATATCAAGAAATGAGGAGCGTTACTTGAACATGGTGGACCATTTACTCGATGTTAAAGACCTATGTAGTGATTTAATGTGTGAACCAAGGCTTTCAGAACAAATAGTTCCCACTAATAGAAGTGCATAAAAGGGTAAAAAAGTCCTCAGTCCAAATGTTGTGAGAGGTAAAGGAAGGCTGCCGACACGGCGGAAAGTTTCCATGGTTGAAAAGTCTGTAAAAAATAAGAAAAAGAACAGTAAGAAACAAAAGGTTTGAAGCTCTCTTTATAGTTTTTAATTCACTTTGCTACTAGTGTATAGATTTTGTTATATTGACAGACTTTTAATTTCTACTAGCCCATCCAATTAAGTGGATCAAATGAAATACAACCAACCCCTTCAACTCAAGTTAGCACAGTTTATACGGTATGATTTTCTATTATGCTTTTCTATGCTTATGTAATCCCTATTTATAAATTTTGTCCTTCAACTGTGCAGGAAGAATGTTCAACACCCATTGGTGCCTAGTGGAGTAGGTTCTATATTTTTTTTGTACTATATTTTTTCCTTCAATTAGTAAAAAATGCTTCTTTTTCACAAGTTGTGTTGGATTTTGAGTTCATAAACTGAGCACAGAATTGCATGGATTGTTCTACATTGTTGACTTGAAAGAATTTTTTTTATTTTTTTAGGTTGTGCCTACCTCTAAGGGTCAAGCTCTTGCTAATGAGTATGGCATCAAGTTTTTGAAATTGTATCAAGACATGGAGGAGGTTTTCTTCTCAATAGCAAGGGATATTTTTTCCATCACTTGGATGGTTTTTGGTTGTCCCACTGGAATTTCTATTGAATAATAAAAAGCTTGTTATTTGATGTATTTTAAGAATTGGAATTTGTATTGAACAATTATTTAAGCATGATGGGTTGTGATGAAGTAGTTTCTGCAAGTCTTTCTTAGGCCTTTCGTTCTTTCTTGACTATTGTTTCATTTTAGTCAAATAATGCATAAATTTTTGACCTTTTTCTAGAAACACTCATTTAATCCATCCATAACTGATATGAATTGACTGCGCTATTGGGGCCCTAGCAAGCTAGAGTACACTCGGATTCTATGCCAGTTTTCCAACTTCCTTCTACTCTAATGAGTAGTATATGTTCTTATAATTTGTTCACATCATTTAACTAAATAGCATTTTATTTTTTTTCCTGGCTAGAGTTTAACGTGTTGTACATGTAGTATATTGCTGGTATTACATTCGGAATTGGGGATACTAGTTTAGACCAATGAATGGTTTCAACAAATGAACCATTTAAGTCTTATTTTAGTCTGGAAGCTCTTTCACTGCATTGTAATTTAATAAGGAAAGCACGGAAACTAGAGAGGGGGAGAATGGAGAAAGAAATAGAAAATGGGTCTCATTAGGTTTTGTTTTAAAGAAGGATAAATTGGACATTTCATATTTCGTGCCTTCTGTGTTTTATAATTGTTGTGTGATATAGCATTTTTCTTCCAGCTTCCAACTTCCATAGTATTGCCATCAACAAAGACACTGGGTACGCTTCCAGATTACAATTTTTTCAGCTTCGTTCTTTGTTGGGTATGCCCACCATATTACATTTTCTTGAATAAAGAGAGAGAGGGAAAGAGACAGAGAGGGTTGAGTAAGGAAAACCCATCCTTTGCACCAGTGCTGTTGGACTAGTGGGTGCGGAGATCGGAATGGAGGACGTGGGTGGCCTTATGAGATGGTGACTCCTCAGGCAATGCTTTCACCTCACCTTGTTAGTCCTCTGTGTGTGTGTGTGTGTATACCAAGTACATCTATTATAAGCTTTAATTATTTCTCCAAACGAGACCCACTCGGTGGCATTGGGCAAGTCTGTTTTGGTTTCTTTGCCTTTCTTTTTTGTTTTATGATCCTCATCATGCTTAAATAGAATGGTGTCATAGGATTGAAACGGTGGTGTGTAGCAGAATTATTGGTTTCAGAACTATTTATACCTTCAAGTGAGAGAACAAAAAAAAAAAAAAAAGCTTCCAAGTTTTACTCCTCTAGTTATGTTTGGGAGTTTTTTGTATAAATTTATGACACTATTGTTGATTATGATTCGAGAATCATAAATATGTTGCAGGTTAAGTATGAGAATATATCTTGATTTTTATTTTTTTTTGCTGCACTGAAGGCATTATGTTGATATTTCACTTAACCACCACCCCCCCCCCCCCCCCGCGGGTCCAAATGGTTGATGATGTATTCATTTATAATGTATTCATCTTCCTCTGAAGAATGTGTGTAAATATATTTGGTTATTTTAATTGTGTCTATGCTCTGGTTTATGAAACCTCATCCCTAAATTGATTCTTAGGCCAAAAAGTTTGATGGGCAAAGGAGAAGATAAAATATCTCTTAACCACTAATTGAAGACATTTTTGAGTGAATGGTCAATTTCTACGAAGGTGATACTTTGTTTATAAATTTTCTTGGTTCACCTTGTTTCTGTTTTAAAAGTAACGATTTTTTTTTTTTTAGGCTTATTATAGATCTATGCCGACTCCATTTGTAGCTCTATTTTCTAGGCCTCTGCCCCATATTCCTCTAACACCCACTATCAATTCAAATTCATATGATGCAATGAATCCCTAGCTCTCTTCATTCCAAAATGCTACCCCAAATGCCACTATGCTTCCGCTCTAAACCAAGGTTTCAATTTCCATTTCATTCTGGATACTATTTTGTCGAGATTAAAATTCCAGTCTTTCTAGCAGATTTTGGCCCATTCCAGCCAGAATCGTAATTTTTGTCCGAAACTTAAAGGCATGGCATTTTCGTAAAATACTTTTAGATACATGGCATTTTTGTAATTTTTTGTGCATTTCAACTTTATGGTTTCTCCCATTTCCATGCGAAATCATAAACAAATCCTTGGACCTCCACACTCTCACAACTTGAGCCTCATGCTGCTCCACCTCATCGCAGCTCCAGTTGCTCCATTAAGCTAGTGTTACATCTGGATTTCATTTGATATTCGCCTATTTTTCTCTCCCAACAACTCTACTAGCATATCTATAGATTTTAAAAAATATATAATAGTTCTCTTCTTGATCTGGTTCGTGGTTCTACTAGCATATCTGGTTTCATATTCGCCTCTTTTTCTCTTGTTGACTAATATAAGCTGCAGTTCTTTGAGATGAGTTTTCTAGTTAGAGATGAGATTGAAGTTCCAAAACAGAGCTAAGAAACGAGAATCCAAGAAAGGATTGAAGCTGAAACGATATTATTTTCACCTTTAGAGTTGGGTCTAGCTTTTCGGCCAAACTAGTAAGAGTGTTTTCTTCCTTAAAGTACTCTGTGGATTCACGTGGCCACCAGCAAGTTCACTTGTGTTTAATGCCCCAAAATTCTGAGTCTCACACTTAACTAAGAACTATTATTGAGTTTTTCAAATTCGTGTGTTTTTAATACTTGCATTAAGAAATATTATTGAGTTTCTTAGGTATGTATATTTTTTAGACTTGTATTGATGTTATTTTGGAATCTAGTTTATATATATATATTTTATCTATATAACGACTATCCCGAAATAGTACATCGAAATGTACTAGTACCAAAACGTTCCATTCTAGTACCTGAACCGGAACGGTCCCTGAAACAGAATTCAAAACTTTGCTCCAAACTCCTATGTGCCTCTTCCAAAATCCGATGCGCCTCCTCTAAACCATAATGCTATTGCAACCCCTTATCCCTACATAAGGTGAAGTCAGGTAAATTAATGATGTAGTTAGTTAGAAATGATTATATGTGCTATTATTACTTACACTGCATTTTTCTGACATTGTGTAGCTCCCGTTTATCCAACCATTTATGAGTTAAATAAATTACCTCGGTTCATCTAACGCAGAAATTTCAAGCAAGGTTGAGCAATTTGGAGGAAGTGTGAATGTGGTACTTCAAAACCAATAAATAGGGCTTTAGGGCGGGCCCTCACATCCGGCTCGCTCGACCCCCGCCTAGAGCAAGCAAACGGGCAGATTAAAGCCCATTTGAAATGTAGGGTTGGGTGTCAGGCTTAACCTTGGGCTCGCCCAACCTATATATATATATATATATATATATATATATATATATTTATATATATAATAAATATCATATATTAAAAAGAAAAAAAAAACCCTAACAATAAATACTACCTCTCTCGATGCGTAAATTGATTTTAGTATTCCCAAGGGCCTCTCTCTAAACTCTCTCCCCTCTCTCTAAACTCCCCCAACTTCAAATTCGGCCAGAGGGGTGGGAGCATAGGCTCCTCCCCCTCACCCTTTAACCTCCCCCTCTCTGTTCTTCTTCTCGTGTAGTGTTTAGTTTTATTTTTGTAATTTTTAGGCCAAACAAAGGGAAAATCACTGTTCGAGACCTTCTGGCACCCAACAGCCAACACGCGCCCCACCAGGAGGTTGCCCTGCCGCCGATCTGCAAAACCACCAAATGCGGCCTCAACTGGAGTGGAGCGTAGCCCGCACACAAGGGTCGAAGATTTTGGAGTTCACTGCGCATGGCCCCCACACGCCACCAAGGAACCCTCTGCTGTTGTAACACGCAGCCGTTCCCTGACTGGCGACTTGGGATCTTCCAAGCACGACCTCCAACAGCCTTTTTGTGCACTGATTTTTCACTTTTGCAGTGTTTTCACAATGTAATTTATTTTATGTCTTGTCTTTATTTTCTAGAAAATAAATACCAAAAAATGTAATGTCATTCGGACTAGTCCGAATGGAGTTTCTCCCCCCTCCGCATAGGCAAAGATGGTGGGATTTATTCCTCCATACTCTGATTAGTCATGTAAGAAGTTTTGTTACATGGTTATTGTTACCTCTATCATGGACAGAGTTGTGCTATCTCTTAGACTTAGATCTTTAGAGATTTACCTTCTGGACTAGACCATGTCAGTCACAGAAGTATGTTGGAAAGCTATTAATGTTTGTAATTGGCTTGTTTTCAAGTCAACTTTGTATGTCCTCTTTAATGAATGGAATTAGATCCGGTTTTATCAACAAAAAAAAAAAAATACTACCTTTCTCTCTCTCCCCTCTTCTCTCCTCTGCCTTTCTTCCACACATTAATAGTCGTTCTGCACGTTCACCGTCCTCTCTTCTCTCTCCTTTCTCTTCTCCTCATTTTTCTCTTCATCTTCACCTCCTCCTCTAAGTCAGCTTCTCTATGTTGTCGTGGATCATGGCCAAGTCGCAGTCTAGAATGGTAATACCACAGCTTGGCCGTGGGTTTCTATGACCCAAGACGATGGTTGCGATCGTGGGTCTTTAACTACAACCATGGGTCTACAAGTTTTATGACCAATGATCACAACTACGGCCCGTGGGTCTATGCACAAATCTTCATATATGTGCGATTACTACTTGATTGCTTGGTTTGATCTGTAACTCTATAAGTTTGTTTTTATTTTTTGTTGGATTTGTGAGATTCTTATGATTATATGTGATTTTGTTGGACTTCCTTGTTAAAAATGTGTTGTTGGACGGGGTGGTAGGATGGGCGCCAATCCACTCGCCCAACATGTGGATGCACCCGTATAGGGCAAGTAGCACCCCTACCAATAAATGTGAGTGGAACTGAGGAGGTTGTTGCAACTAAAGAGGGTACCCATATAGACTCAAGCAAGCATTGTATTGAGTAGCAAGCAAACGTTACTTCTAGAAATGATTCGTCACGTTTTCCTCTCAATTATTAAGGAAAACATTGGTTGTTTAGTATTTGTCGATTAACGATATATGCGGTGTAATGAACCAAAAGAACCAGAAGACAATCTTGATTTGAGCGTTGAAAGGGCCATTGATGTGGACAACAATGGGGAAAATTTGGAATTTGAGATGATTGATGAACCTAAGTCTGAAATTATTTTTAAGGATGAACATGTTATTATTGCGTCTACAAGCTCTATGCAAAGTAAGAGGGCTTTAGTGTAATGACTCAAAGAACAAAACGAGAGTCAAATGGGACAATTCAATATATAAATCTTGGTTGTGCACCTGGTGGAAAGCACAAAAGTAGACATATTGTTGTCTTGAAACCATGTAAAACAACAAAAACAAAATGTAAGGTCAAAAATCAATACCCAGTTGGTTAATGGTGAATGGTGTCTGACTACCGTAAAGCTTGCCCACAACCATGGATTGTTGAGCCCATAGAAGTCTAGATATTTGAGATGCAATCTGAATATAGATTCAATTTCGAAGTGGAAGGTAGAGGCAAATGACAAAGCCAGAATAAAGATGAATAAGAGCTTTAATTCTTTACTTGTTGAAGTCAGAGGTTTTGAAAACCTTGAGTTAATTGAGAAAGATTGCTAAAATGTTATTGACAAGGTGAGGCACTTTCGCCTAGGTAAAGGAGGTGTTGACGCACTTCTTGAATATCTTGATAGGATACATGATATAGACGATGACTTTTATGCCTTTATGGGTTGCGATTGATGCATGGAGTATAGCATTGCACCTATACTTTGAAGATGTCATAACATTTGACATGACTAATAAGTATGAATGCCATTTACACCATTTGCAAAACTGAAATTAAGAATTCAACATTCATATAGCCCTACTATGTTTAAAACCAAGCATTCTCAAGTATAAAACATCCCTACTTCACAACTAAGTTGCTCAGAATCTTTTACATTTACTGACTATAGTGACTTTAGTTACAAACAATATATCATGGTGGAAAACCCCCAATGTTACCAAAGTAGTTGAAAATTACTATTCATAATCAATCTCCAATACATGCACAAAGCAAGCCATGAAAAGCTCATCCCCACCCTTTGCCTCCTAATCTCATCTTGCTGATTTTGTATCTCATTTGACTTTTGTACGAGTTCATATTCTATCTTAAACTTCAAAATCTCTTTTGAAGACTTCATCCTCCCTTTTCTAAACCTAAAACTCAATTTTCACGACTTCATCCTCCCTTTTCTAAAATTGAAACTCCATTTTTAAAACGTCATCCTTCATTTTTTGAACTTCATTCAACCTTTTCTTTATAATCATCTACCCATATGAAGAAATTGCATTTAGGATGCCCCTAAAAAATAAAAAACCTCCTAGTATAAGAAACTGTTAAGCCATCTATATAGAGTTGTTTTAATAGAATTTAACGTTATCATCTCATATCTCAGATAACCATAGAATTGTCGCTCCCATGGTTTTTTCTTGTTTGCAAAGTCTATAGTGATGCTCTCAAACCGCACCAACATAGGGGCCAGTCTATCCAAAAACCATTAATAATAGAAAATGATGATTTTGTAGATGTCATACTTAATCAAGATCTACAATAGATTTATATCTACCTTATCATCGAAAAATTTTCTGAATACGAAAGAGGGTATAACCCCCCTACACATAAAATATACAAGACATTCACCTAAATAGCAAAATGGAAAAGTTATAAAACTTGATGAAATGTAGAAATAGAATACCCTTACGCTATTGTGGACCACTATCCAATAAGCATCTAATATGGCACTATCCATGTGATCAGATTTTCTAAACCCATCTACAATGATCCTCCATATAGAAACGAAAAAAAATATAAATTTTAGCTGTATTTGATGACTGTCAAACCCAAAAGGACTAGAATATATCATATATGACGAGATAAAAATCAAGACTACTACAACAAATGGACAAGAAAATATAACAAATGAGAGATGAAAGCTGATAGAAGACACCGATAATCACCAATAATAGAATTACCAATAATCATTGGCAAAGCACACAACTAGAAAGCTCTACATCACCCAACCCCATTAGCAACCTAACTACTAAGCAGAGATCCAACAAAGGCACCACCAAGTCGGGTACTTACAACCAAACTCTCACTGAAAAAATGACAAAACCTTTTAAATAAGAGAGTTAGATGCAGAAGTCAAACAATAGATTAGTGAAAGGAAGGCAAAATATCACCTTCTGCCAAGGTATTCCAGTTGAAACCAAGATATACGGAAATGATTTGAAGTGGTTCATTAACTACTCTGTATAAAACAAGTATAAAAATTAAATTAAAAAAGGGAACTACCTTGATTAAGAAATTTAAGGGAACTTTGTATCAAGATTATCAAAGGGTTTTGACTATGGCTCCCAAAACCAAGCATGAAGGCTAGATCCATCTTCCCATAACACATATTGAATGGGTAAGGCTAGATCCATCTGACACTATATTGTAATGATTGGGTAAGGCAACTTGAACAGAGAGGAAGAGTGGCGAGTTTTAGGTCATGAAAAGGAAACCTGGGTCGGTGCGGCTAGACTGGATGGAAGATAGGTTTTTGTGAAGACAAACCACAAAGGTTAATGGTCTGTGTGGATGGTCAAAGTGGATGTGAAGCTGGGTTCTTAGGATGGAAGGTAATGCTTGAATAGAGAGAAAGCAATTGCCAAAGAGTGTGGGTGCAGCTGTTTTCTTAGGATGGAAGTGCTTGAATAGAGAAGAGGAATAATTACGCCTAAACTACCACACGGTGTTATAATATAGTTTATGGTGTCGATCCACAAGGATATGAAAGAAACACTACAATATGCAAGCTTAAAGGAAAAGATCAAATGACAAGGTGACAAGAATCTAAAAAATATTTTGAATTCTACCTAAAACTCATAATTAAAATGAGATTAGGGCACAGATAGAAAGGCAAGTAAAATTTCTGGTTTCCATCAACCGGATCCAATACTTTGACTTTTTCAATTCAAACTATACACACAATTAAGAATTAAAACACCAATTCGTAATTGGAAGATATGACAATATGCCCATCTAATTTCACAAATTTAACTCTAGAATTTATTTTCCCCTTTACAAACCACAGTTTTCATATATAAAAAGTAATATTAAATCTAAAGACAACATTATGTTCACAAATAATAGTGTAGCAAAAAATCACATCAATGGCATGAAAAACTTGTTTAAGTCACAATCATATATTCATAATCCTATGGCTCAACAAAATCAAACCATAGCAAGATTTAGTATAATTGTCTCAAACTTTTAATATTCAAAACAAATAGAAAATTTAATACTAGAATCTTAAACAATAAAGCTTAATCTGTGAATTGAAATATAGTCAAAATATTTTCACCAATCAATTTCTGCCTTAGGCTTTACCTAAGCTTTAGTTCTCCATGAGAGCACCAAAAAAATATATTCTTTTTTTCTCATATTTTTCTCCTCCATCCCTATACGTCCTCCCTTCAAAAACTCCCTTAATGATATGCTTCTCTTGGGTATAAAAGAAACCCTAACATTTTCCTGATACCTGCATAAAAAATTGCATAACTTTTTGGACTTAGATTGGTAGCCGCATACATGCTGTAAGAATTTAGACATCTTTATCATATATGAATTTGTATCCCTTTAAGATAACTTTCTAACACATCAAGAATCATATCAATCGAATGTGTGAGTGGAAAGTTATGATCAAAACACTAAGGTATGCCCAGGTTCTCTCCTAGCGCGTTTCAGATTTGGACTTCTTGTAATTTCCTTCTGTGATTTCTTTCCTTTTTTCTTGATTTGAATTACTCTCAAACCTAGCTTATTAGAATTTATCCTTTATTTGATATTTTGGAAATTTATCCCAACGTTGAAATCTTCTCATGTTGAAGTATCCTTGCTTTGCTGAAAGTCTACACATCCATCCACATTGAAAGTCAGCCCATGTTGAAAATGAAGAGTCCTTATTACTTGAAAGTCTTGGTCAATTCAAAATTCATGCTTCATTGAAACCTCTTGGGAATTATTACAATTCAAAAGTTCCTTTGAATTTGATTGGGCTTTAGCTCTCTCTTTTATGGATTATGAAATTGAATATAAAAATGTGCTTAGAAATATATAAGTAAAATAAACAGAACCTAAGTTCAAAAATACAAATTAATTGCTATGTTTTCTATTCACATTTTAACATTTTAGTCAAATAATAGGGTATTTACAATACACTTTCGTACACTCATCACACCCCCCAACTTGCTTATTGCTAGTCCATAGCAATTTTGATGCAAAAGAGATGAAATAGACTAAATCACTAAAATAGGCCACCAATTCACACTTTCCAGATTCACATATCAAACAATCTAAGGAATCCAATAAACCATCAAGATCAATCCCCCTATAGCAATTCACAGAATGTGTGTGTGTGTGTTCTTCAAGCCATAACTATCTTACCACTAGCCTCAACACATGCAACATCAAGAATGTCTCAAGCAAAATGTTCAACTCCATAACTCACGGGTCTAATAGTGTTTCTTGTAAGGGCTCTCTCTATGGAGTTGACAAGTGGTGTACACACAATCACATAGAGATTTAGGTAATTATGAACAAGCAACAAGCAAGCATTGATCTTATGATAGAAATGCTAACAAATGAGAATTCAACCATTATTTCCACAAGCTTACTTGGGATTAGATCGGTCAAAACAAAAAGTTGCAATGTGGCTTAGGTTAGGTTATATGAAAAAGGATGAAGAAAGAAAATGATTCAAAAAATTCCAAGGACATACTTAAGGATTCTTATTAAACATCTCAAAAAACTACATTCCTCACTTGATATGCTCTTTAGCCTTTCAAATCACATAATAATGCCTCACTTTTTTTTTTCTTTTTTTTAGAAATTTGGTGAACAAGTATTTGTCACCCTGGTATTCTGCTATTTCTACCCAGCTTTGGTATTTCTGCCTTTGAAGCTAACTCACTTGAGCAACTAATAATTCGTGTTCTTCCCTTTGTTTTTATTCTTTGCAAAGAAAAAGAATTTAACATCTAGTACACACTTGGAAGTAAAAATGATAGAAAAAATCAATGTATAGATTATACTCCAATGCTGAGAGGTGTGGATAATGCAGGTATATGAAGGAAAAAAAACTATATGTTTCTTGGTTCAAAGTTGGCTACTATGAGTCTATAATTGAAAGGGTTGACTTGAAAGGCTCAAACGTTAATCCTAAGTTGACCTTTATCATATCCCAAGTATATCCGCCATCACACCAATAACCATGCAATGATATTCTAAAAGAAAGTACCCAATTCAAAAAAACTTAATGAATGCTTATCACAATTTTCAGCATTTGTTGGCTCTCAATCCTCTCCAAAACTCACTCATAAAAACTTTAGTAAAAAAGTTCTCTAGATACATATGTCAAACTACCATCTTACCAAAAACTAGGATGAGTGCATTAGATATTGTGTGAATCCCTCAGCATAATGATCAAGATGGATTTGTTGAATTCACTAAAATGGTTATGTATGAGAATAAGCACACATGTGAAAGGATGTACGTGTGATACTAATTAAAAAAAATTATGTCATATGTAAAAGTGCCACAAAGTTCCAACAAGCATTTGTAAATGCATAATTTGCACTACTCCTAACTTAAACGAAACATTGTGCTCAATTTAAGAATCAAACTGAATGGATAGTAACTGAAGATGGTAGAATATACTTGATGTGTGACGTGGGCAACCCGGTAAGCACAAGAGATGGCAAACTGAAATGGCGAAATGGCATTATCCTCAGCCATGAACTTCCTCTTGTTTTAGGCACTCCAATCCGTCGGTATCTCATATGCAGTCAAATAATTCACAATATGAGCAAACCATGGTAAAGAGGAAATAAACAATAAATGCTCATCTAGAAAATCATCCCTCATTGGCATGTGGTCGGTGGTGTCCTCAAATGTGAGTCTTGAGGGATGGTCGACCACTACATTTTTAACTCATTTCTTATCTTTGATGGTGATGTCAAATTCTTGCAAAAGTAAAATCCACCATATTAATTGCACTCTAGCATCCTTCTTTGTAAGAAGGTACATAAGGGCTGCATGATCTGTGAAAATTGTAATAGGAGAACCAATCAAGTAAGCACAAAATTTGTCCAAAGCAAAAACTATAGCTAGCAACTCTTTTTCAGTGGTTAAGTAATTCATTTGAGCATTATTTAGAGTTCTACTAGCATAGTAAATTACATAAGATTTCCCTTCCCTTCGCTGTCCAAGGATAGCATCTACAACATAATCACTAGCATCGCACATAATCTCAAAAGGTAAAACCCAATTAGGTGGCTACATTATGGGTGCTAAAGTAAGCTGGCCAATCAGCATTTTAAAGGCCTCTTGACAGGCTTGTGTCCACTTAAATGAGGCATCTTTAGCTAGGAGGTTGCATATTGGTCTATATATAGTAGAAAAATTCTATATGAACCTCCTATAAAAATACGCATGACCAAAAAAGGATCTAACATCCTTTACTGTCCTATGTGTAGCTAACTTAGAAATTAATTTAATCTTAGATTGATCAACCTCTATCCCCTTGGAAGAAAAAATATTTCCTAGGACAATGCCTGAAGGTACCATAAAGTGACATTTTTTTCAATTCAAAACCAATTCCTTTTTCTCATAACCGGTCAACATTCTCTTTAAATTCAGAAAGCATGTATCAAAAGAAGTTCCAAAAACAATGAAGTCATCCATAAAAACTTTCATGTAATTTTCAACCATGTTACTAAAAATGCTCATCATGTAGCATTGAAAAGTAGCAGGGGCATTACACAATCCAAATGGCACTATACGAAAAGCATAAGTACCAAAAGGGTAAGTGAAAGTGGTTTTATCCTGATCTTCTAATGCAATTTCAATTGATAGTACTAGAATAACCATTCAAAAAATGGTAAACTGGGTGACCAGCTACACGCTCAAGGATTTGATCAATAAAAAAGAGGGAAAAATGGTCTTTTCTGGTGGCAGCATTCAATTTTCTATAATCAATACACATCTGCCACCCAGTCACAACTTTGTACGTACTAACTCTCCCAATTCTTCTTCACCACAGTAACACTTAACTTCTTGGGGACAACCTACGTAGGACTAACCCATTTACTGTCAGTAATAGGATATATAATTCATGCATCTAACAGTTTTAGCACTTCATTTTTAGCACTTCTTTTATGGTAGGACTAAGTTTGCATTGATGGTCTCTATGAGGGCTAGTTCCTTCCTCAAAATTAATTTTATGAGAATAGACTAAGGGGCTAACACCTTTGATATCTGCAATGCTCCAACCTATCGTTGACTTGTGCTCATTTAACGTTTGAAGTAATTTCTCACCTTGAGATTCAGACAAATCAGATGAGATAATAGTAGGAAAAATATCAGTTGAAGGAATTTGTTTTTCACTTTTCTTATTTGATATCTGCAATGCTCCAACCTATCGTTGACTTGTGCTCATTTAATGTTCGAAGTAATTTCTCACCTTGAGATTCAGACAAATCAGATGAGATAATAGTAGGAAAAATATCAGTTGAAGGAATTTGTTTTTCACTTTTCTTAGGCAACTCCTCAAATTTCAGTTGCCAAGTCTGTGTGTCATAATCCTGAGTTTCGTAAAAGTGGCACAAATATCAACAATATCAGATGAATCGCTAATAGTATCAAACTCATAATTAACAAGGAAATATTCAAGGGGATAAGAATCATGAGTTGTGTGAACTCCCTTGTCTATAAGTGCGTCAATCATGTACATTTGGTAGCACTCGTCATCCTCTTTTGGCTGTTTCCCAATATGAAAAATATTCATCTTGAGAGTCATATTACCAAAAGAGAGTTTCATTAGACCATTCCTACAATTAATAAGAGCATTAGTAGTAGCAAGGAAAGGTCTACCAAAACTTAAACGGATTTTAGAACTAGAGTCAACAACAGAACTAGTGTCAAGGATTAAGAAATCAACAAGATAATAAAACTTATCAATTTGAATCAAAACATCCTCCACCACACCCCGTGGTACTTTGATTGAACGGTCAGCCAATTGCACTACCACAGTAGTTCATTTGATTTCTCCTAACCCTAGCTGCAAATAAATGGAATAAGGCATCAAATTTACACTAGCTCTTAAATCTAGCAACACTTGCCCAAACTCATGATTTCTAATATTACATGCAATGGTTGAACAACCATGATCCTTGTACTTAGGAGAAATTCGCTACTCAATTAGAGCTCTAACTTGCTCTATCAGAAATGTTGTCTTTTTAACATAGTGCTTTCTCTTAACTGTACACAAAATTTTGAGAACTTTTGCATAAGTAGGAACTTGTTTAATAACATGCAAAATAGGGAGGTTAATTTTTACCTGTTTGAGGTTCTCCAAGATTTCATTGCTAGGATCCAAAGTTCGCATATTCAATTTTAAAGCTTAAGAAAATGGTACTTTAACTGTGCTCTTTATTACCTCAGCTTCCTTGGGCAGCTTAGTACCACTGTTGTTTTGTTCCTCTTCAACATCTTCTGACTTTTCAGTTGTTGGTATATGTAAGAATTTAACATTTTGTGTCATAATGACATTGACATCTTTCAAATTTTCTTGTGCCATATGTTGACCTTGAGGTATGAATTGAGCTCGAGAAGGGCACTTGCCACGCTCATTCACACTCAAAGAACTCATCAACTTGGATACATGGCTCTTTATCTCCTTGTTTTCTTCAATAACTTGCTTAATCAAACACTCAAACTTTTGATTAGTTTTACCCTGTGTCTCAATAAAAGCATGTAAAGTATCTTCTAAGGGGTACCTAGAAGAAGAAGATGCATGATATGGTGTAAGGTAAGCTCTAGGTGGCTGTGCAAGATACTAGTTTTCAGATTTCCAGCAAAAACTGGGGTGATTACGCCACTCCGAATTGTAGGTATTGGAGAAATGTATAAAATGCTTCTTGTACATACCTAAGGCATTATATTATTCTTGAGCTAGGTGATCTACCCCACCACACACAAAACACGGTCCAAAGGACTCTACACAGGTAGCCATGTGTTGGCTTTAAATCTTTAGTTTTTAACACCTCTAACTCCCTAGTAAGCATCTCAACTTTAGCTTTTAGGTTATCTTCTTCCCTAAGATGGTAAATTATACCACCATTTGTACTCCCAGTAGGCCGTGACCTATTTGTACTCCCAGTAGCACTAGGTCCAATCCAAGTGGAGCTTTTTTACCAAGCTCATTGAGATATTCTATAGCTTCATCTGGATTTTTATGCAAAAATTCACCATTACACATCATCTTTATGAATTGGCCTCTCTCAGCGTAAGTCTCTCATAGAAATAACTAAGTAAGCGTCAGTTCTCATAATCATGGTGAGGATACATACTCAACAATTCCTTAAACCTCTCCCAAGCCTGATACAAAGTCTCACTATCCTTTTGTGCAAAGGTGGAGTTCTGCCTCTTTAAAGCACTAATCTTATGTTAGGGAAAGTATTTGTTAAAGAAGACGTGTGTCATCTCATTCCTTGATCCTATTGATTGTGGTCTTAGTGAGTACAACCAGCTCTTTGCTTTATCCTTCAAAGAGAATGGAAAGAACTTAAGTCTCATATCATATGAAGCATTATGAATATGGAAAGTCACAACTACTCCCTGATGTGCAAATAATGATTTGCATTCTCTAAACCATGAAAGGTGAATTAATTATATCATCCCTGGTTTAAAATCAAGTTGGCGAGTGTTGGCTAGAAACATGATGCATGATGGTGTGGGTGTGCGTGTAGGGTGGAGGTAGTCCTGAAGAGTTCTAGTGGGTTGATCTTCGTGTTCACTCATTTTTTTCGGGACTAGATGGGTTGTCAAATAAAGGATTAAAAAATTTGATTCTAACTCTATCATAGGCCTATGAGCAAACCTACCCAAGGCATCTCTATATCTATGCATACAAGGTAAAAAAAAAACTAAAAACTAACAAAATACTATGAAAATAAAAAAGAAAATAAACAAATGCAGCAAGCTAAAAGAGGGAACAACAGCCTTTACACGTTGCTAGAGTAAATTATGCCTTGTATCGATTCTTGCACTGTACTCCCCAACAACGGCACCAAAATTTGATTACGCCTAAATTACTACTCGGTGTTATAGTAGTTTAGGGTGTCTATCCACAAGGAGACGAAAGAAACACTACAAGACGCAAGCTTAAAGGAAAAGAACAAATGACAAGAATCTATTCAGTATTTTGAATTCTGCCTAAAACGCGTAATTAAAATGAGATTAGAGTACAAATAAAAAGGCAAGTAAAGTTTCGGGTTTCCATAAACCGGATCCAACACTTTGACTTTTCCAATCCAAACTATACACACCATTAAGAATTAAAACACCAAATTCCTAATTGGAAGATATAACAATATGCTCATTTAATTTCACAAATTTAACTCTAGAATCTATTTTTCCCATTACAAACCACAGTTTTCATGTATAAAAAGAATATCAGATCTAAAGATGACACTATGTTCACAAACAATAGTTGTAGCAAAAGATCGCATCAATGGCATGCAAAACTTGTTTAAGTCACAATCATATATTCATAATGCTATAGCTCAACAAAATTAAACCATAGCAAGATTTAATATAATTGTCTCAAACTTTTAAGCTGTGTTTGGATGTTGAACTGAGTTGAGTTTGTTATGAATAGTAGTGAGTTGAGTAAGTGGACTGAGTTTTCTGGGGTCCACTTAAGATGAGTTTAAATGTGTTTGGATGTTAATATGCCTTTAGATATATTTATGGGAAGTTGAAAAAGGTTGTAGGTCCCATGTGTAAAGAAGTGTTGAATTGAAAATGGTTGTGAGTCCCATGTGTAAAGAAGTGTTGAATAGAAAATGTTTGTGGGTCTCACATGTAAAAATATTTTGAGTTTAGATAAGTTTAGTAATTTGAGAGTTGAGTGTTTAGATGTTAGACTCAATTTAAAATTAGACTAAACTGAGTTGATCTCAGTTGAGTCTATCAACCAAACGAGATCTTAATATCCAAAACAAATAGAGAATTCAATCCTAAAATTTTAAACAATAAAGCTTAATTTGTGAATTGAAATATAGTCAAAACATTTTCACCAATCAATTTCTACTCTAGGCTTTTCCTAAACTTTAGTTCTCCATGGGAGCACCAAAAAAATATGTTATTTATTTTCTCCTCCAACCCTGTACGTCATCCCTTCAAAAACTCCTCTAATGATATGCTTCTCTCAGGTATATATATATATATATATATATATATATATATATATATATATATAGCTAAATGTTTTCCTCATTCTCGCATAAAAAACTGCCAAACTTTTAGGACTGAGATTGGCAGCCGCATATGCACTTCAAGAGTCAGAATTAGACATCCTTAGCACATACAAATTTTTAGTCCTTTAAGATAAATTTCTAACACATCAAGAATCACATCAATCAGATGTGTGAGTGGAACGTTATGAATAAAATACTGCGGTATGTCAAGGCTGTCTCCTAGAGCGTTTTAGACTTGGACTTCTTGCAGTTTTCTTTTGTGATTTCTTTCTTTTTTTCTTTATCTGAATTACTCTCGAACTCACCTTCTTTGAAGTTGTCATTTATTTGATATTTTGTAAAGTTATCCCAACGTTGAAGTTTTCTCATGTTGAAACATCATTGCTTTGCTGAAAGTCCACACTTCTATCCATATTGAAAGTTAGCCCACATTGAAAATGGAGAGTCCTTATTATTTGAAATTCATGCTTCGTTGAAAGTTCTTGGGAATTATTCCAATTCAAAACTTCATTTGAATTTGACTGGGCTTTAACTCTCTCTTTTATGGATTCTGAAATTGACCATAAAAATGTGTTTAGAAATATCTAAAATAAATATAACCTAAGTTCAAAAATACAAATTAATTTATATGCTTTCTATTCAGATTTTTGCATTTTAGTCCAATAATAGGATATTTACAGTGCACTTTCGTACACTCATCAAAGAAGTAGCCGCCAACGAGTGTGTGTGGAATTATTTTTTGGTATGGAAGTGTTTAAACAGAGAAGAGGAAGCAGTTAGCGAGTTTGGGTACTGTAGCTTGAACAGGGAAGAAGCAAAGAACATAGAGGAAGCAAAGATTAGGTCACGGGAAAGAAACCTGGGTTCGATTCATAAGCTACATTTCTTGTGGTCTTTTACTCTCTTGCCACACTGGCGGGGGTGGTCGGTGTATTAAAATAAGGGCATGAGAATTGAATTATTATACCTTGCCCACAAGGTACATGTAAACTGCTTTTAGGGCATGGTACTCCTCTCAAGCTGCATCGGAAGCTTGTTGACCATGCCATTAGACCAACAATTCAGTCAAGGGGTGATTGTTCTTCTTACGGACATGACAATCTAAAATCAACTTTGGTTCAAGACGAAGGACACTTTCAAGAGATAGAGGAGGAAGATTAAGAGGAACAACATCACGAGAGCCAACCTTGGATTTAAGTTGAGAGACATGGAAGACCGGATAGAGCAAGGAGCCAGAAGGAACTCTAATTTGTACTACCATACTACCCACTTTCTCCAAGACACTAAGAAGGGCCATAGAAATAGGGAGAGAGCTTCATATGCTGGCAAAGACGAACAGAATATTGACAGTAAGGCTAAAAGACATAAGAGGTCACCTATCTCAAAGCTTCTTTCTTACCTTTTCAAATCATCATATTTTCTCATACAATTTTGGGCCTTTTGTAGGTTTTCTGGCAAAAGTTTGAAATTTGGTCCCGTGTGAACAAGACTTTTTCAACGGCTGCAATTCGAGCAATTCATGGTATGTAGGTAACGACCCAAGGAGGTGAGTTTCCAAACATAGCCTCAAATGGTGTGAGCTTGGTAGAATGATGATAGGTTGTGTTATAGCAATACTTTATTAACAACAACCATTGCATCCACTAATTAGGTTTATCACAAACAATACACCTCAAGTAATTCTGCCCATATATGTTAATAGCCTCGGATTCACCATTTGTTTGAGGATGGTATGTTATACTGAAGGCCAAAGAAACTCCTTGAAGCTTAAACAACTCAGTCCAAAATCTCCTAGTGAAAATAAGGTCTCTGATAGAGATGATAGAGAATGGCATCCCATGTAATCTGAATACTTGCTAGATGAACAACTTAGCCAAGGAATTAGTTGTATAAGGATGAGAAATAGGTAAAAAAAAATGGGCATATTTAATGACCCGATCCACGATAACTGAAATCACACTACGCTCGCAAGATATTAGTAGGCCTTCAATAAAATCCATAGCTATCATAATCTAGGGCTTATCTACAATAGGCAAGGAATGTAACAAACTAGCAAAAGGAATATTTCCTTATTTCACCCTCTAAAATCACATTCTCTCGTCAATAAAAACCACAATCCAAGGCTTTTCAACAATAGGCAAGGAATGTAACAAACTAGCATGAGGAATATTTCTTAACAACAACCTTCAACCCTAGCCAATAAAATCTCTAAGAGCTATCTGTAGGGTTTTATCAAATCTAGCATGTCTAGCAATAGGACTATTATGTGCATAAGAAAGCAGATTCTCCCTTAGGGAATTATTATCACCAATGTTAGTGTTTCTAGTAATATAGGAGTCCATCCCGTAATGAATACTTGGAATTACGTAAAATAGTCTGTTGAACCTTCTACATCAGTTGTTGGAGGTGGAAGTCAGTATTATAACACTACTACAGTTCTTCCAACCATTTAGGAGTAGGATAAGATAATAGACATAAGGTCACTTCTTCCTCTTCACCTTCATTTCTCCAAGAAAAAGCATCAACAACTTTATTATCATATCCTTGCTTATACTCAACAACAAAATTAGGAACTAAAAGAATTGAGACCCACCTAACTCTGCATAGGAGTCACAATCTTCTGTTCCAAAATGAACTTTAGACTCTAGTGATTTGTCTTGATTTAAAAAGCATGACCAAGCAGAAAAGGTCTCCACCTTCTCACTACCACGACCAATGTTGGGAGTTCATTTTCATACATAGTTGCAGTAAAAATCTATATTTAAGAACATGATTGTAATATGCAATAGAGCGACATTTTTGCATTAAATAGCACCAATACCTCTTCTGGAGGTATCACACTTAATTAGGAACATCTGTGAAAAATATGACAAGGCTAGAACAGGAGGATGTGTGACAACCCTCTTCGAAGCTTTAAAGGCTATTGCAGCTTTAGGAGACCAAGTGAAAGCACTCTTAAGTAACTCAATCAATGGGGCTGCAATTGTCCCATAATCCTAATGAATTTCTTGTAGTATCCAATGAGGTCAATGAACCCTTGTAAAACTTAAATTATTTTAGGAGTAGGCCAATTAGTCATAGCCTTACTCTTCAAAGGATTAGCTTATATATCTTCACAAATAATTACATGACCCTACAAGTCAATTTCTATACAAGCACTTGCACTTACTTTTCTTAGTTAGCAACTTTTGCTACCTCAAAATGTCAAATGTAACCTTTAGTGTTGCAAATATTTCTCCAAGCTTCAATTGTAAACCAATATGAACTTCCCTAAATAAGGTTGGAACACTCCATTCATTAAATTTTGAAATGTTGAGGGTGTATTGGTCAAACCAAATTGGTATGAGTGTCCTAAAAGTTATTTTAAGGAACATCTTTAGGTCTTACCAGACATTTGATGGTATTCGGACCGCAAATCAAATTTAGAAAAAAATTTGGATCCAAGTAACTCATCTAGCAACTTCTCAATTATGAGGATGGGAAACTTGTCCTTCACAGTCTTGTTATTTAAGGCCTTGTAATCTACACACACATGCAGGATCCATAAGTTTTTCCTACCAGCAAAATTGGAGAAGAAAAAGGGCATTGAGTGGCATGGTCATGAGTTCAGCTAGGAGGAAAGCCAATAGATTTAGTAAACACATAATGAAGTTCATCCAATAAGGGCCTAACTAGTGAGTCATCAAAATGCTCTCCTAGACACACCTTGCTTTCTTCTAGCATTTGTAGCAAAACACCCATATTGCTCCCTTTACTTGACAAACTCAACTCCTACTCATCAAAAAGATCAGCTGTTGTAGGCCCTTGTAGAAGGATGGTTCTATTAGCAAGGGTGAAGTGCATGGTAAGCTTATTGAAATCCCACATGAAAGAGACCAATAAGGGTGAAAAACAAAATCGGTAAATCCTGATTTTATTTTTCTCAAAATCAGTAGAAACCAGTTCATTTTATTCTAAAATCGGATCGAAGCAGACCAGTTCATATAAATTTTTTAATTTCTTAAATGACATAAAATATTTTTTTATATTATATATAATTTTTAGATATAATTTATATAATTTTTAGATATAATTTATATAAATTTTAGATATAATAATATATAAAATAATTTTATATTATATGCTAAATTGCTAATTAATATAATTTTAAATTTTAAAATCCTATTATTCATGTATAATAATAATCTAATAACATAAAATTAATATAACTCTAGATATAACATAAAATTAATCTTATAAATCTTAATATAACATTAATTTATATAACATTATCATTAAAAATTTTAATTTTATGACATAAAATTAATATAATATAAAATTTTAATCTTAAACATGAACATTTTGATCATATGTTATTAATATAAACTATATATATCAAGAATAAATACATTTTTTTAGAAAATCACGGGAGCTGGAGTGCTACTACTGATCTTGACTTTCAAATATATTATTTTTGTTTTCTAAAAGAAGCGCCAAGTACAAAGATTCCTTGTAATAAATAAAGTTTTGTATTAAAATATTAAAATCATAAACAAGGGTGCGCGGAAGTATTTATTAAAATTTCTCAAAGTCCATGTCATAAAAATCATAACTTAAAATCTCTATACATGATCTAGGTCACTGTCACACCTCCTTGGACTTAGTCCCATCCTACAGCTTTACCTTCATAAATATCCTGACCTAAGATGGTTTAAAAATGTAAAACAAACTAAAATGAGTCGATGACTATGTAAGAAATCGATCATAACTTAAACATACGTATGCTATAACATACATGATTTGTCTAAATTAATAACTTGTCTAACTGATCTTAATTATCTAATTGTTCTGACTTATCTGATTGTTCTGACTAGTCAACACACTTAACCATGTGTGCAAGGTTGTGCACCGGTCCCAAATCTTGTGGCCACAAGGGGAACTATTGATTTGATATGATAAAATATTATGGTAGACCACGCTTGAGTTTATGGCTTGCATATCTAACCTGACTGCATTGGTACCATACATCTGAATGACCATCTGATTAATCTAATTAATCTGATTTTTACCTTGCACTTGATCTTATAAAATCTTGCGTGTTTTATGCAACATAAGATGCATGAGGTGCATAATACATACATAAAAAAAATTGCATAATGGTCATGAATTATGATGAATGCCATGCTTGAAAATATCATGATATGCGTGGTACATAAAAACTGACTTTCAAAGAATTGGTTTGAATAATAATATATAACTATACTAATCATAATTTATGATCAAACTACTTATCTTGTAGTGTTGCTTCTTAAAATTTTTTACACAAAATTGATCACGATGCGATGGAGGGGCGACGATGGCTGTGATTAGGAGGGAGCAAGAGACGATGGTGGCCTTGCCGTGTTTCATGGTGGGGGAGATGAGGCCACGACATGTTGAAGGTAAAAGAGAGCTAAAAATAAAAAGCCTAAACTTGAAAAGGTAGGTGCATGTACAGTGTATGAGACTCTATTTATAGGATGGTATGGGTTGAGTTTAGGAACTTTAAGGTGAAAAGGATTCTAGAATTGTACTCCTAGTATGTTTGAAATTAAAGACATATTTTAGTAGTTCATTTAATGTAGGATTATGAGTGACGGTGACTGTGTAGGGAATTTCAATCAGTTATGATTTTAAATTGAAATAAATTTCTAATGGCCAATATTTAAATTCTAAAAAGAATCTAACTCGTTCAATAAATATTAAATGGAATTTAACCCCTAGTTATTGAACCTAATTAAAACTTCTAATCAATCTCAATAATTAAAACTTCTAATCAATCTCAATAATTAAAACTTCTAATCAACCTAAATTATATTGGGCCTAAATATAATTTAGGCCTAATAAAAATGATCAATATTCGATCTTAAAATTATTTGGCCAGGTCGTTACAGACACTAATATATTATCACTAGCATATTATCACTAACATATAAAATCAAATACTATATCACTATTACTAATATATATACTGATTCTATTAGTAATCCACTATATATAACTAACTATATAAATCACTATAGTATTAGTAGTAGTACTAATCCACTATATAATATAACGGAAAAACTGGACCAAAACAGACAAGAACTGATAAAATCAGAAGTAACGGTTTAGGGGCATAATTGGTGCAATATCGGTTCTTCAAATATTAAAACTGGTGTATACTGGTTCGGTTCTAAAATATATCCAAAACCAGACCGAACCGAACCAGTTACACTCTTAGAGCCCAATGAGACCAATCATTATATGCCCAACACCATATCACAACCTGTCAATACTAGCACAAACACCTATGTGATAAAGGAGAATTTTTGAACAATCACCTTCACATTGTAGCATTTCCCTTCACTTGAAATCTTCTCACCATTTGCAATCCTCACTTGAATTGGTGTCTTTGTGGCAACCTCTAGATGAGCTTTCTTGATATTGGCAAGATTAAGAAAGTTGTGTGTTTCCTATCAACTAAAATTACCACTCTCTGACTGTTGATTTTACCAAGCAACCTCATTGTTTTGGGATTACCACTACTGGTAATTGGATGTAATTGCAATCTCATGTTTTCTTATGTATAAGAAAAAACCATCAAATCCTCCCAAGGCCACCTTCCTTCCAAAATCTGTTCATTTATCATATTAGACTTTCTACCACTTCTTGAATGAAAAACAACTTATGTGACTTACAAACATGGCCAAGTCCGCAATACGAATCACAACCCCCTTTTCTTTTCCTCTCTCTACAACAGTCTTACGTAAGTTAGTTTAATATGTTAGGAAAAAGTAAATGAACGTACAAAGAAAGCTCTCTCCCTTCTCTCTACAATTTCCTAGAGCAACTATCTTAAACTTTTGATTTTGAAATGTAGAATTATTTTGGGAGACTCTAGTAGCCTCAAAAGTGGCGTAGAGGTGCAATCACAACAATTTAATATGGGCTCTAAGATGAGCAAAGATCCGAGCTTGTGAAAATTTCGCTCTACTTGAGACAATTCGAATTAACCTTATCTAATACCATTAATAAGTTAGACGAAGACTCAAATATGCTCTTATACTCTTCCACAAAAGAAGTTTGTCGAAGCTTAGGTTAAGGCTTCCATTGGATCATCGTAAGTAGGGGTGTAAGGTTATTGGTCAAAACCAAAAAACCTGATCAGGCCGCAGTTTCAATTGGTCCGAACCAAACCGATAACCTTACTAGATGGTCTCGGTCCCAAAATCTTAGGATTTTCAATTTTTCGGTCCAATCCTATGTTATGGTTCTTTCACCTAGGACTGGACCAACCGAAATACATATGTAGTTTTTTAATAGTTTTTTATATAGTATTAGATATAGTAGTTGTATAACTTTATTATGTAATTTTCATCTATTCTATGATAATTGACCATGTAAAATATTAAATATGAACTAATATGTTATTGACAACTAACTAATATATTATATGATAAATCATAATATTATATGCAATGATACATACTCTAGAATCTTTTACTATTTTTTATTTTATTTTGATGATTGCTAACCTTTATGGATGGATAAATGGTGATGCTGCCCCCTTTTTAATGGAACAAAAATGTGGCCTAAATGTTTTTTAAAATGTGTAAGGTTATATATATATAGTTGATAAAGTTAAATAGTCGATATCATATATATATATATATATATATATATATATATATATATATTCAAGGCTGGAAAGATTTTGGATACATTTCTTAGTTGGGCCAAAATAAACAGTGTTTATTGGTAAGTTGGGCCTTTAACAAAAAAAGTGGTCCATTTTGCACAAACAGTGTTTATTAATACATATCGAATGGATTGATTGGACTGACTGGACCGAGAGATAACGGTCCGATCCAGTCTAGAGGTACTACTGGTCTGGTCTCGAGGTGGAAAGTGGGTGGACCGAAAGTTTTGGTTCGATCAAAAAATACCCCTTCTGACCAATTACACCCCTAATTGTAAGAATTACGATCAAACCTCATTAACAAGACCTTAGTAAGTGCAAACACAACTTACTAATTCACCAAAATCACCCAAGTGTACCAATGCCTTCCCTTCCATGTGGAAGGAAGCAAGCAAAATTTCCTGTGCTCCAAGTTCTTATGGGATTCAAAAAAATTATTGGACTTATACAACCAACTAGAGGTATCTTCACCCTCAAATCTAGGGAAGTCAACACGTATAAATTCAATCTTGATCTTCGACTTGGTTTGATTTTTGTAAGCATTCTCCCTTGTACCACTCTGATTATGCACTAACCCATCAAGAACAGGTTGTTCGACTGCTTTGGAAGATTCCCATGAGGTAAGTATGTCCATTCTCTAGTTGATAGTTGATGTCCGTCCAATCGTTGCCTTATGACTTCAAACATCTATTGGTCACTAGCAATGATCTTCTTTAATTTAGAAACTAAGTCATCTATGAACTTATTGTGTGCAGTAAGCTCTTGCCCTTATTGTTAGGGTTGTAACGAGTCCGGTTTGGTCCTATTTTGGATCAATTTTGGGACCGAACCGGTATACAACGGTTTGGCATTTTCAAGAACCAATACCACACAGATAACCCTCCTAAACCGGTACTTCTGGTTTTACCTATTCTGTCCAGCTCTCCAGTTTTTAATATATATTAAATCTCTAATCTCTTATACTTATATATATATATATATATATTAGTAATTGTAACAACCCGCTCATTTTTCTCTCGATTGGTCACGAGTCTCGTCTAGGAGTTTTAAATATTGAAACTATGTTTTTAAATATAACGGATGATTTTTAAAGCAAGCCCAGTGTTTTAAAACCCTCAAAATATTTTAAATGTCCAAGAAATTTTAAATGGAGTATTTCCAATGTTATTGAACCAAACTCGATTTTAAGTAAGACAATTATAATATTTTGGGTGCCTTAAAAATATTATAATCATAGAAAATCATTTTATCTAAATGATTTTAGTAATTTAAAAATATTATGAGATTTAAATTATGTTAAAAAACTATTTAATTAGATGGTTTTATTCTCTTAAAAATACTTAGCAAACTTCATCATTTTAATTAATGATGAAAGAATTGTATTTTTATAAAATAAAGTTGATTTTAAATTAGTGATAATGTATTTATATCTTTAATTATCTAGTTTAAGTTAGTTTAATTCCAGGATTAATCTTCACCTTCAGATCAAATTAGGATCCCTAGGATGAAGGGCCTAGATTAAAAGCCTAAACCCATCACTTTTCCCCTCACTTTTTTCTTTTCCCTCTCTCTCTCTTCCCCTTCAGCAGTTGACAACCTCTTTTTCCCCCCCTCAATCGCTTCTTCCTTCAGCTCCTCCCAGTGCCGCCGCTATAGCCTGTCGCCGACAACCTCACCTCCCTGGCCACCTCTTCCTCCTCACCCCCAGCCCTGACGCTGACCTCTTTCTCCTCCTCACTGAATCAAGCCCCTAAAACAACCCCTCTCTCTCTCTTGATTTTCTCTAGCACTATCGTTGCCAGGCCGCACCACTGCCACCTTGCCAGCCTGCTCACCTTCGACCATTCCCCAACCACTTGAAGTTGAAGCACCAGCTCCCTCTCCTCCTCATTTCTCCTTTCTATCATGGGTTTCCCACTGTCTCCACCCAAATCCGCCGCTATGCACCACCGAGCTATGCCGCAACGCCACCCGTCCAAAGCCTTATATCTCTCCCTCACACATACTCTCTCCCTCTCTATCTCTTAGGATCTCAGATCCTCCACCATAGGGTTGCCACAAGCCACCACAGTCCCACCAAAGCTTCCCTAGTCACTACGTAGCCTAACCCAGCCCTTAGATTCCCCACGCATAGCCTCCCTCTCCCTTTCTCAGTTTAGGCCATGCACGACCTCCACCACCCCAGTGTCGCCGTGACCCTCCATCGACGCCACCATGGTGATGGAAGCCTCACTCTCATTCAAGTGTTTGTGGCGTGTTGGGTAATTGAACTTAGGGTTACCTCAAGGCAATACCAAGATCCGATTGGTATGATGGTGAAAATTAAGACTAACTTGGGCTAGCACTCAATTCTCGAAAATTAGGGTGACAAAGCATAAGCTTCACTTTTATTAAAAATAGCATAATAATCCATTACAATGCAAAACTGAAATAAATAGTACTAGGGCTCGGCTAGCCCTCCCCCAATTATTCCCTCCAACAACTTCTTTTGAAATCATAATCTCAAAACAAATCAAACTCCTAAGTTTAAGGAAACAATCTTATCAAATGCCTAAAATAAAGGAAACAAACTTAAACAAATTAACAAATAGATAATCTCCCTAATTTGAAGGAGATATTTGGCCAGCCCTCTACCAACCGCCCAATGCCATAAAATCAAGGGGTTTTCCTTCTCCCCTAAATTCAAGGGATTTGCCAACCAACCCTTAAAATCAAAAAATTGGCTAACAACTGGATCCTTCTCTAGTTGACCTTGTCTTGGGCGCCCAAGGACCCATCACTCAAGGCATGCATGCACCCCAATGCCACCCTTCTAGCCTTGGCACGCCTAGTCCTCCTAGTGGCATTATGAATGGCCCTCCTAGCCTTGGCACCCCATTGATCCTTGAGAACTAGAACACTCTCCCGTGTAGCATCTTCAGTTGGGAGCTCCCTCTATTGAACCAAGGCTTTGGTTGCCACTTGGCCACCCTTCCTCACATACTCCCTCAAGTCATTAGGAACCTCAGCCCCTAACTCCCTCTCCATGCCCCCATCTTCCACTTCATGTCCATCACTCAAGCCCCTATGTTGGGAGGCCAATGTGATAGGAAAACATTGCCCTCATTGTCCAATAGCTTCTCCATCTCATTAGGCCCCACAACCTTACATCCCCCTCTTCCATTCATCTTAATGGTCACCCATTTGCCCCCCATCATAAACTCCATAATCATTTTTCTATAGTCCGAGACTATCTTCTCTAGTTCCTCCAGCCATTGCACACCCAACACAACATCCAACCCTACAATATAGGTAAAGAATATAAATCCACTACAATTTCAAGGCCTTGTGTTTTCAAACATACTTTTTTAAATACTTCTCTACACCTCATCTTCTCCCCACTAGCTATCTTGACCTCCAATGAAGTCATAGAAAAATCATAAGCAACCCCAAGCTCTCGGCCACTTTAGAGTTGATGAATTTTAAGGATGAGCCATTATCAACAAGAACTGTTACCTCCATCTTGCCAATATGAGCTTGTGTTTTCATCTTTCTAGGCCCCACAACACCCGTCAATGCATGGATAGAAATTTGAGGATCTCCCCTCATGGCTTTATCTTGTTCTTGCTCTTCCTCCCCTATGTCTTCCTCTTCCTCTGACTCCATCTCTATGAGAAAAATTTGCTTGGCTTTGCATCTGTGGCCCATTGCGAACCTCTCATTGCAATTGAAACAAAGCCCCTTCTCTCTTCGTCGTTGCATCTCTTCCCAAGGTAGCCTCTTCACTCCTGCGGATTATGGTTTGGTTCCACTTGATGCACCTCCACTAGGACCTCCCAGTGAGAAGCCTTACTAAAAGTTTGGTTTGCATCAAACTTGGAAACCATTAGGGGTGGTTTCCTCACCTCCAAGCAGCTATTCTTCCTCAGATCTTGGAGTTGATCTTCCTTAATCCATGCAACCTCCAAGGCTTGCATCAAGGTCTTCTGCTTCTTAAGTTTTACCTCCGCCGCCAACTCACTTTTCAAGCCACCCATAAAGGTCCCAATGAGGGCTTTCTCCGACCACCCATGTGCTCTAGTGGATAAGTATTTAAACTCTTTTTGATAATCTCTTAAAGATCAGGTTTGCTTGATCTTTGAGAGAGTCTCATGGTAGTCCATATACTCGGTTCGCCCGAACATCCTCAAAAGCTCCTTGACAAACTTCCTCCATTTCAACTCCCTCCTTCAAGCCCTATAGGTCTTCCTCATCCATTGCCACCATTGGTTGGCCTCCCCCTCAAGGAAGTAGGCGGCATAGGACACTTTAGCATGGCTCTCCATGTGATTGTGCTCGAAGTATTGCTTGCCTCTACTAACCCAAGTGCTCAGGTCATCACCATTGAACTTGGGAAAGTCCATTTTTGGTTTGAGAACTTCCCCCCTACGTGCACCTCTCCTCTCACCTCGATTCCCTTCTTCCCTTTCACTTTTCCTGGTTGATTCCTCATTAATACTTGAGGAATCTTGAGTGGATGTATTCAAGTCCTCCACCCTCTCTCGGTGTTGGCTTCTCCTAGACCCCACGGAGCCCTCAAGACTATGTTGCCTCCCGGCTCTTCTCCTATGGCATCTCCCATCTCCATTCCTCCTTTGATCCACCAATTGGTAGAGCACTTCCTCTAACCTTCCAACCCGTTCATTGGTGGCGGTGTGTTGTGCCTCCAAAGTGGCTTCAATGTTCTCAATTCACTCCCTATGTGTTGGTTGTCGATCGGCCATGGCTTCCTCTCCTTGGGTTGGACACTCTCAATGAAAGTACCAATGATGGAAGCCTCACTCTCACTCAAGTGTTGTGGCTTGTTGGGTGATTGAACTTAGGGTTACCTCAAAGCAACACCAAGATCTGATTGGTATGATGGTGAAAATTAAGACTAACTTAGGCTAGCACGCAATTCTCAAAAATTGCGTTAACAAAGCATAAGCTTCACTTTTATTGAAAATAGCATAATAATCAATTAAAATGCAAAACCGAAATAAATAGTACTAGGGTTTGGCTAGCCTCCCCCAATTATTCTCTCCAACGACTTCTTTTGAAATCAAAATCCCAAAATAAATCAAACTCCTAAGTTTAACGAAACAATCTTATCAAATGCCTAAAATAAAGGAAACAAACTCAAACAAATTAACAAATAGATAATCTCCCTAATTTCCAATGCCACCCTCCTAGCCTCGGCATGCCTAGCCCTCCTAGTAGCATTACGAATGGCCTTTCTTGGATCTCCATCAATCCTCCCCCTTCAAAATTGACCTTGTCCTCAAGATCCGAATCTGGGAATTGATCCTTGAGAACTCAAACACTCTCCCATGTAACATCTTCATAGCCACCCCTTCCAAGTCCACCAACCCGCATGCTTAAATAGCCGCAACAATTATGGACAGCCACTGTACGTGGCTAGCCACCACCGTACACGACTTTGGTCACTACCCATGAACTCCCACCATGTCGGTGACCCTTGCAAAGCCTAGATCTAGATGAGAAACCCTAGAGTTGTCCACCCGAAATAGTCTCGTTGTATGTGACTCACCCAAAAATAAGTAGCACAAAAGTTGTCCCAAGTGTAGGAGGATGTCGCGTAATAATTAGAAATAAATTCCTAGATCATCTACTTAGAGAAAGTTACTTAAAATCAAACTCGTTTAAAATGGTGAAAATATTCACAAAGAGAAAATAAAAATAGTGGTATGTGCAATGAATGGAAGAGTGCAATATGAATGAAAAGGGTACTAGTCATGGACTAGATTCATATTTTTAGATTTTTGTTTAGTGCCGAAATGAAATGTAAGAGACTAACAAATTAAAACTAACAATCAAGGAATCAACTAAGCTAAACAATCTCAATTAATTAGAACATTAATTAATAAAATTGAAATTAGTTTAGTCCTAATTAATCTAATATGCAATGGAACTAAAAGATTAACAAAATTAAACAAAGAACTAAGCTAGATTAGAAAATAATTAATGCAATATGAGCTGAAAATTTGAAAAGCCCCAAAATCAAAATTCTAGGGTTCATCCTTGTATTTAAATCATAAATTCTCAAAATCAATCCATAACAATTGTAATATCTATTTAATGGAAGATTAAATAAGCAAGAAAAATAACTAACATCAAATAAATAAATAGCAAATAGAATGCCCAGAGATCTAAGCCAAATATCTCAAAAATACATCATAAACTTTAAACTAAAATTAAATAAATAGTAGAATGTGGAAAGAACAAGCCAAATAAATGGAGATGGAGGTGCTAGGCAGTGGAGGAGACTGGGCAGTGGCAGGCGTTGGGCTCCTCAAAGTTTTTCAATGTGCGGAGCTACTCTACGTGCAGCGTCCCAAAAAAACAAGAAAAGATAATTATCCCCCAGTCCCCCATGCCTTTTTGCATCTTTAAACCAAAGTGTAAAACCCTTGCCTTTCTTTTCTTTTCTTTTTTTCATGTGGCGTGCGTGCATTTCTTTCTTCTTTCTTTTTCATGTGTGTTGCCCAGCATGCATTTTGAGAGATAACCAAAAGAGTTTTCTTTTGTTGCTTCCGTCCAATATCCAAACACCAAGAGATTGTTGGTGCCTTTTTTACTTACCTTTTTTACTTGCCTTTTGCATTTCTTGGCTTGGAAAGAAAAATAAATAAAATAAAATAGAAATCAGAAAAAATAAAATAAAATAAAAATGAAGAATAGAATACAAAAAATGTGTTGTGCATGTGAATAAAATATTGCCCAATTAAATCACAAGTTATAGAATTAAGCATAAACTATGCTATAAATCAATTTAAGTCATAACTCGGATTTATGCATCTTAACCATTTTTTCATCTAAAATCAATAATAATGTAATGAAATAATTCAACTATATGGGTTCTAGATGCATAAAATATGCAATGATTTACCTCAATCACACCCCCAACTAACGTTTAGCAGATCCTTAAGTAAAATAGTAAAAATTAATTGAGATGAATGTTGCATAAAGATCGAAATCCAAACAGAAACAATCAAACACAATTATGAATTTTCACAAAAGTGACACGTTACTACTCAACCCCCAGGGGCTATATCCACCAAGACTATCTCAACAATCTTTCACATAGAATTGAGTCAAATGTCTCAGAACTCAAATGTGTGTGTGGAGCTAAACTGGTTGTGTGTTCCTCATTACTAGTCATAATTTGTCATAGGATTTTTCAACCTTAAGATTAATCATTAGTGATTCTAACTACCTCAAAGCCCAAAGGACGCAGTTTTCACGTCAGCTCTATTTTTAAAAGTTGAATACTCAACCCCCCAAAGTCTTGGGTAACTGTTTCTAGCCCTTAATTTAGGAAAGCTCCCTGAATCGCTTTCATCTCTTTTTTCTTTCTTTTTTTTTTCTTCCTTTTTTTTTGTTTTTTTTTAAGAAAAAAAGCTCGGTAGTCCTGCAGTTTACTTCTTTTGTGTGAAATCAATAAACAGTAAATTGAGGAACACTACAAATGTAAGCATGTGCAAAATGTCATTCAAAACTTGTCATTCATTATACAAAAATTTAACCAAGTCTCATCTCAATGAGTATAGCATCCCAGTGTTTCAAGCTACACATCAACAAAATATAATGCATCAAAAATATGCTCTATGTTCAAGCTTGAAAATAAATCTTCACAAAATGATTCTGCTCAACTATTCCACCAAAATGTTCAGATTTCACAAAATACTAAAAATAGAGTGTGTGTCAATCATATGTATATCAATGCACATTACATTAATGCAATTTTTTTTTAAATCTGTGCACACACGCTACCCCCAACTAGTGAGAGACATGGTCCTCAATGAATCGAATGGAAGAAAACAAAGTGCATAGAAATAAGTAAGCAACACAGACAACCAAACATGTGATATAAAATCAAAGCAAAACAACGAATAAATATAAAAGAGAAAATGCAATTAAACAAAGTCGTAAGGGGGAAAAAGATCAAAACACTTCCCTGAAAGATCTCTTCATTGGGTTCGAAGTGAGTCATAAACGGCTTGAGACGTTGTCCATTGACAGTGAAAGAGGTACCACTCGTAGGATTATGAACTTCTACCACCTCATGAGAATGAATTTTAGTTATAACATAGGGGCCACTCCAACAAGATTTCAATTTACCAGGAAAAATATGCAAGCGAGAGTTGTAAAGAAGAACTTCCTGGCCAAGTGTGAAATGCTTGGGATGAATTTTCTAATCATGTAGAATTTTCATGCGTTCCTTTGCTAGATGAGCGTTGTCATAGGCATTTCGATGAGCTTCATCCAATTCATTGATCTGCAATTTTCTCAACCTTGAAGTTTCATCAAGTGACATGTTAACATATTTTATAGCCTAGAGAGCTCGATGCTGAATATCAACAGGTAAATGAAAAGATTTACCATAAACTAATCAATAAGGGGTAATCCCTATATTAGTTTTAAAAGTCGTCCTATAAGCCCACAGCATCAAGAAGCTTAACTATCCAGTCTTTCCTATTAGGATAGATGGTTTTCTCCAAAATGATTTTGATCTCTCTGTTTGTTAATTCTGCTTGCTCATTTATTTGAGGGTGATAAGGGGTAGAAACTCAGTGTGTGATACCATATTTCTTCATTAAGTGTTGAAAATAGTTTGTTGCAAAAATGAGAACCCCCATCACTAAAGATAAATTTGGGCATGCCAAAGCGAGCAAACAGAGATTGCAAAAATTTTGGGACAATACGATGGTCATTTGTTTTGCAAGCGATGGCCTCCACCCATTTTGAAACATAATCCGCAGCCAATAAAATATATGTATTTCCAAAGGAAACCGGAAAATGTCCCATGAAGTCTATTCCCTAATAGTTAAAAATTTTTAAAGTGAGAATCGGGGAAAGAGGCATCATGTCTCCTTTGCTAATGGATCCCAATTTTTGACAAGGCTCACAAGCCTTACAAAAATAATAAGCATCTTTAAACATGGAAGGCCAGTAAAAACCACTTTGCAAAATTTTAGCGATTGTTTTCTTTGCTGAAAAATGACCACCACATGCTCCCATATGAAAAAATCTCCACACAAAGGAAAACTCATCATCAGGAATGCATCTTCGAATCAATTGGTCCAAACAATATTTGAAAAGGTATGGATCATCAAAGTAAAAGTGTCATACCTCAGAGAGAAATCGACATTTATCTTGGGTGGACCATTCAGAAGGCATTCGCTCAGTCACCAGATAGTTGACTATGTCAGCATACCAGGAAGCTCTATGAATCACAAAGAGCTGCTCATCCGGAAAACTATCATCAAGAGGAAGGCTGACATTTGAAGAGGAGGATGATGACAATCTAGAGAGGTGGTTAGCTACCACGTTTTCAACTCCTTTCTTGTCCTTAATGTTGATGTTGAACTCTTGAAGTAATAAAATCCAGCGGATTAAGCGTGGTTTGGCATCTTTCTTAGTCAACAAATACTTCAAAACTTAGTGGTCAATGAAAATGGTAATTGGAGAACCAAGAATGTAAGCCTAAAATTTATCAAGTGCAAAAACCACTACAAGCAATTCTTTTTCAGTAGTAGTGTAATTTTTCTGGGCATCATTCAAGATTCTACTGGCATAATAAATCACAAAAGGTCATTATCCACACGCTGCCCCAAAACAACACCCAAAACATAATTACTTGCATCAGTCATAATTTTAAAGGGAATGTCCCACTGCGGGGGTTGCATAATGGGGGTGGTGGTAAGCGATTCTTTAAGGGTATCAAAAGCATTTTGGCACTCATCAGTCCAAACAAATTCAATATCATTTTGTAAAAGAGTGCACAAAGGTTTTGCAATAGAACTAAACCTTTGAATAAACCGCCTATAAAAGCTAGCATGGCTAAGAAAAGAACAAATATCCTTAACCGTCCTAGGGATAGGAAGTTTAGATATTAATTTAGTTTTTGCTTTGTCAACCTTTATACCTTTGGAAAAAACAATATATCCTAAGACAATGCCCTGAGTAACCATAAATTGGCATTTCTCCCAATTAAGTACAAGATTTTTTTCCTCACATCTCTGGAGAATACGTGTCAAATTATGCAAACAACTATCAAAAGATTTCCCAAAAATAGAGAAGTAATCCATGAATATTTCACAAATATCCTCAATCACGTCAGAAAAAATACTTATCATGTATCTCTGAAAGGTGGTTGGGGCATTACATAAGCCAAAAGACATTTTGGTAAAAGCAAAGGTGCCAAAATGACAGGTGAAAATGGTTTTCTCCTGGTCCTGAGGCGCTACAGCAATTTGATAATAACTAGAGTATCCATCCAAGAAGCAATAAAATGCATTACCAACCACTCTTGCTAAAATTTGATCCAAGAATGGTGAAGGAAAATGATCCTTCCTACTGGCTGAATTAAGTTTTCTATAATCAATGCACATTCTCCAGCCAATAACCATTCTAGTTGGAATCAACTCATTTTTATCATTTTGAACAACAGTTAAACCAGATTTTTTTGATACCACTTGAGTTGGGTTTACCCATTTATTGTCTTAGATGGGATAAATGATACCCACTGCGAGCAGCTTGAACACTTCCTCTTTGACAACTTCCTTCATGGTAGAATTGATCCTACGTTGAGCATCACGAACTGGTCTAGCATCATTTTCAAGATGGATTCTCGGGGTACAAATAGCAGCATCAATACCTTTGATGTCGACTATTATCCAACCAATTGCGCCTCGATGCTTTCTTAGGACTTCAATCAACTGGACTTCATCCTTCTTATTTAACTTTGAGGAAATCACCACAAGGAAAGTGCCATCTTCAGGACCAAGAAAAACATACTTTAAATCTTGAGGAAGTGGTTTCAGTTCCAACTAGGGAACTTCTTCCTCTGAAGATTTAAGTATGTCTCGTGGTGGTAGTGTTTCAAATTGGGGTTTCCATCTTGCACCTGCAAATTGTACTTCAAGTGGTAGAGAAGAATCTGCAAAATAGTCCAAAACTTCAAAAACATTTTCATCAATATCGTCAATTTTTTCATCAAGAAAAAATTCAAGAGTCTGAAAAATGGAATCATCACCAGAGAAATGAAAAGTCGAGCAAATAAATTATGTTGGTATCAAACTCTCTACAGCATTCAAATCACTTGTGTCATCAAAATGTGATGGCATCTTGCAGGCATTGAAAACGTTCAACTCAAGTGTCATGTTCCCAAAAGTAAGTTTCAGAACTCCACTTCTACAAATAATCAAAGCATTTAATGTAGCTAAAAATGGTCTTCTAAGGATGACATGAGCTTGGTAAATAATGGAGGTTGGCTGCAACATATCAAGAACTACAAAATCCACTAGGTAGTAAAATTTGTCCACATGGACCAGCACATTCTCAATAATACCTCTTGGCACCTTAACTGATCTGTCAGCCAACTGTAACATGATGGAGGTCTTTTTCATCTCACACAATCCCAATTGCTCAAACACTGAGAACAATAGCAAGTTCACATTACTCTCTAAATCAAGTAAATCTCTCCCAATGCGTGACTCACCGATCATAATGGAAATTTTGGGAGAGCTGAGATCTTCGAACTTCTGAGGAGTCTCACTCAATATCAATGCACTAACTTGCTCCGTTAGGAAAGCTTTCTTCTTGACATTCAGCTTCCTCTTCACTATACACAAGTCCTTCAGAAATTTTGCATATGAAGGAACTTGTTGTATGGCATCCAAGAGTGGAATATTAATTTTTACTTGCTTGAAGATCTCCTGAATCTCAGTGTGGTATTTGTTCTTTTGGCCAACCGTCAATCTCTGAGAATAGGGAACCACAGGTTGGTACCCCTTACTAGTTTCAGACTCTACACTCATAGGCTTCTTCGACTCTGGTCTCACTACCTTTGGTTCTTTTTCAGTTTCATCAGCCTCTATTACATGTTCAGGTATAGGAGCAACTACCTATCTGTCCATAGTCATCTCTGGTTAAGGAACTTCCTTTCCACTTCTCAAAATAAGAACGGCCTTCGCTGTCTCAATAACCTCCCCTGAGACATTATGTACTTGTTGTTGTTGTTGCCAGTATACTTGAGGATTAGGATGAGGTTGTGCTGGAAATTTTCCTTTCTCTAAAGTGCTCAACATCGTGCTCATCTTGTTGATGGTACCCTGCAAGTCATTTATGGCCTGAGTGTTCTGATTATTTGTGGTGGCCTGAATCTACATGAATTGCTGAAGTGTATTGGCCATCTATGCCATACTGTCGTCTAAAGACTTCTCCATAGGTGATTGAGGCTAAGAACTCTGTGCAGCTACACGAGGCTAAAATAATGGAAGTGCTACAAAAGGATAGCTTTGAGAACTCTAATATGACTGATATTGGTGCTGAGGAGCAGCCTGATGAAATGGCTGCTGAGAAGGTGGAGGAGACCGGCCAGGCTGATCATTCCTCTATGAGAAATTTGGGTGATTCCTCCACCTCAGATTATATGTATTGGAGAAAGGCTAATTTTGTGCTCTGTTTACCCAGTTAAATGATTACATCTGCTCAGACCCATTCTCTTGAAATACTGGCATAATTGAGCAAACCTAGGTCTTGTGGTTTGAATCAACACATAAAGAACATGCCTCTATTGCTTTCATTGTCTTCACTTTTTCCATCTCCATGACCTCTAATATTCTAGTTAATGCAGCTATTCGGGCTTGAACGTCAGTGTGCTCTTTAAACTCATATCTGCCCCCACCAGCAATAGCCCTCAGTGGCTGTGCTGTCAATGAAACTCGACCAGTCCGAGTGTTCCATTGTTGTGCGCTCTCAGCAAGATAATCAAAAAATGGAAATGCTTGATCAGGTTCCTTGCTAAAGAATTCTCCATTGCACATAGTCTAAACAAACTGCTTGCATTCTGGAGTGAGATTAGTGTAAAAATAATTCACTAGCCTCCAGGATTCAAAACTGTGATGTGGACAGATGTTCACCAAATCCTTAAACCTTTCCCAGCTGGCCCAGAAAGTCTCGTCAGATTTCTGATTGAACTGGCTGATTTGCTCTTGTAAATACTGAGTTCTTTGAAAAGGAAATTTTTTTGTAAGAACTCACGCTACATATCAGACCAACTAGAGATAGAATTAGGTCTCAAAAAATTAAACCAAATCTTCGCTTTATCCTTTAAAGAGAAAGAAAATAAACAAAGTCTAATAAATTCATCAGTAGTGGCTCTTTGATAAAAGTAATGGCACTATTGGTAAAATAATGCATGATGGTGTAGTGGTGCAAGTGGACTACAAATAATCCCTAAGAGTGCGTGGTGTAGGTGCAGTTATGGTTTGTTCAATTTCAATGTCCTCGTCTATAGAAAAAACAGAAAAGCTATCTATCTCTGAACTGTGTATACTACTCTCAGTGCTCGATGTAACTCTAAACAACCTATTTGAATTGTCTCTCACCCACGACATTAAACATCAGTCCAAATAGCATAAGTAAGGTTCAAGAGACTAAGTAGTAGGTGACAAGTGAAATGTATAATTAGAGATAAGATAGTGAAAGAAACATTTGAAATAAAAATAAAAATAAAAATAACGAGTTTAAATTTACGTCAAGCAACTATTTCCCGGCAACGGTGCCAAAAACTTGACTCACTCAAAAATGCGTAGCACAAAAGTTGTTCCAAGTGCAGGAGGATGTCGAGTAATAATTAGGAATAAATTCCTAGATCGTCTCCTTAGGAAAAGTTACTTAAAATCAAACTCGTTTAAATGGTGAAAATATTCACATAGAGAAAATAAAAATGATGGTATATGCAATGAGTGGAAGAGTGTAACGGGAATGAAAAGGGCACTAGTCATGAACTAGATTCATATTTTTATATTTTTTTTTTAGTATCGAAATGAAATGTAAGAGACTAACAAATTAAAATTAACAATCAATGAATCAACTAAGCTAAACAATCTCAATTAATCAGAAAATTAATTAATAAAACTGAAATTAGTAGAAGTGGAATTACGAAGGCTTGAAGATCGCATTTCTGAGCTGGAACAGACTGTAATTGCAAATTATAGTCAGCATGTAGAAAATGAGTTATTGTAGTGTAAACAGATGCATTTACAATGGGTGCATCGGGAGGAAATGTTAAGCTGCCAAAAGTCTCGTGTGAAGTGGCTTGCGGAGGGTGATTCCAATACAGCGTTTTTCCATGCGATGATGAAAGTCAAGAAGAAAAATAAAAAGATTGAGCAAATGTGGAAGGAGACTGGATAGATCTTACGTTCAGCGGAGGAGGTGCATTCTGGTGCGGTGGAGTTTTTCCAGGATCTTCTAACAACGGAAGAAGTACATCTTGATGGGAGTCATTATCTTTACTGGTGCCAGAGATTTCAGCGCAAGAAAACGAAATATTGTGTGCAGCACCATCTTTGGAGGAGGTAAAAATTGCTCTTGGGTCCATTCCTGCAGATTGTAGTCCAGGGCCTGACGGCTTTTGGGCAAGTTTCTTCACACTTGCATGGGATATTGTGAAGCAGGACCTGTTGGCTATGGCTTGCGAAGTTTTTGAGGGGACGCCGTTTACGACTTTTTTTGGATTGACAAACTTGGTACTTATTCCAAAGGTTGATGAACCGGTAGGATTTGGACAGTTTCGACCAATTAGTTTATGTTCAGTGGCGTATAAAATCATAACAAAAATCATGGTCATGCGTATGGCTCCTATTCTTCATCGACTTATTTCTTCTGAACAATCCACCTTCATTCCTGGAAGAAGTATTTTTGATAACATGTCTCTTGCACAGGAACTAGTACATGGGATTAATCGGAAGGTTAGAGGTGGTAATGTCATGTTAAAAATCGATATGGCAAAGACGTATGATCGGGTGAATTGGCGTTTTTTACTAGAGATTTTGAGACGATTGGGTTTTTCAGATAAATGGAGAGAACTAATTTTTAATTGTATTTCTTCTCCATTTTATTCAGTCATGTTAAATGGATGCACAATGGGTTTTTTTAAACCTTCTCATGGACTTCAACAAGGTGATCCATTATCACCATATTTGTTTATTTTATCAGAGGAAGTGTTGTCGTATATGTTGCATAAAGAGTTTCAATCAGGAAGGATAAAGCCTTTTAATCCCAGTGGAGGAACTATGATCAGTCATTTGTTGTATGCAGATGACCTATTGATTTTTGTGAATGGTGGAAAGGTTTCTTTCCGGAAACTTATGGAAGTGCTTCACAAGTATGAAAATATGTTTGGCCAGCAGGTTAGTCCGCAGAAGTCCTCTTTATTTTTCTCTAAGCATATATCAGCTGCTCGTAAACAAGTGTTAAAACAATTATCTGGCTTTGAAGAAGGTAATTGGCCGTGTACTTACTTGGGGATACCTCTATACGTTGGGCGTATGCACATAAGGATGTTTGATTTATTATTGGGTAAAATTCAAAAGAAACTAGCAGGTTGGAAAAGTAAATTGCTTTCCTTTGGTGGAAAGATTATTTTGCTAAAGCATGTGCTCAATAGCATATCAATTCATATGCTTTCAATTATGAACTTGCCAAAGGGCGTAATGTCGGCTATTAAAAAAAATTTCTCTAACTTTCTTTGGGATTCTTCCATGGAGAACAAAAAGAGAAAATGGGTATCTTGGAAGACTATTTGCTTGCCAGTAGAGGAAGGTGGACTAGGTATTAGAGATTTGGAGGAGGTTCAGAATTCCTTACTTATGAAGTTTGCTTGGAAATTAATTGCGGAAAGGTCACTGTGGTCGGATTTTTTCTTAGCCAAATATGTGGGCAATGTTCACATCTCTCTGGTCATGTCTTTGGGAAGAGGTACTAGATTTTGGAAAGGGGTTATGCGATTAATGCCAACTGTTTTATGTAATTCAAGATGGCGGATTGGTAATGGGGAGGTGCGATTCTGGTATGATAACTAGTTGGGTGATGGGTCTTTGGCAAAGGAGAATCATGTGGTTGGAAATAAGGATTTGAAGGTGCGTGAGGTGATGGATGCTAATGGATGTAATGTGGATGTGTTGAGAAATCTGGTTGCAGCACCTGTGGTTGAGAAAATTATGCAGGCAGGATTTCAATTAAGGGAAGGGGATGATAGATGCATCTAGGTTCATTCTGTGGATGGCATGTTCACTACGAGATCGGCATGGAATTTGATTCGAAAGCAGGGGGCTGTGTATCCATGGAGGAGATGGCTATGGAAGGATTTTCTACCAGCAAAAATGTCATTCATGTGTTGGAGAGCAAGAATCTAGGCATTCCTTTGTGTTCTAAGTGTTGTTGCTGTGTGGAACCAAAAATTGAAACTTTGAATCATGTGCTTTGGGAAGGAGAGGGGGTGACGACAATATGGAGATTTTTTGCAGTAGGTAGTGGAGTGCGAATGCCACATATCCGAAGTTGGGAAGGTGCTATGCAGTTCTGGTGGAGTCGTGCAAGAGGAGTTTCTCAGGTTGGTTGGATTAAAGGAGTGCTACCTATTATTATTTCTTGGAATCTTTGGTATTTCAGATGCAAAGCTAGGATGGAAGACAAACTGTATGACTGAAGGAGCATGATCCGAACAGTGAAAGTAGCTTTAATGGAGGTAACTAGCAGAGTGAAGCAGTTCACAAAAATGGAAGCCCAAGATTTACGTGTGCTGCAGAATTTAAATTGTCCCCTTGTTCCTGTGCGTTCACAATTGCCGAAGCTGATAAAATGGATGCCGCATGCTATAGGGAAGTTTAAGTTAAATGTGGATGGTGGAGCTTGTGGGAATCCAGGTTTGTCCGGTGGTGGAGGTGTTGTTCGGGATTCACAAGGGAAAGTTTTGGCTGGTTTTGCTCATTTTTATGGACAAGCGACGAACACAATTGCTGAGTGTCGTGCTTTACTGGATGGATTACGTATGTGTCATGCTCTTGGGTTAAGGGATTTCTTGGTTGAATCTGACTCTAAGGTAGTGGTCGGCTAGTTGGCTTCTAGAAGATGTAATTATTGGTATCTATGGGATTTTTGGGAGGAAGTAAAGGTACTCGTTAGGTTGCTTCGACCTAAGGTTCAACATAATTTCATAGAAGCAAATATGGTTGCAGATTTTCTAGCCAAGGAAGGAGCGAAAGGAAGGATAGAAGATTTTATGGGGGGGAATAATGTGAATGGTAAATTTCGGGGTCTTGTTCGCTTAGATAAATTGGGAATGCCTTTTATTTGTTCTTGATGTATTTTTTATGGTATCCCTCCGCCATAAGTGAGGGCTATGTTTAATAAATTCGGGAATGGGTCACTATTGGACATGTGACTTCCTTCTCTTTAAAAAAAAAACCAAAATTAGTTTAGTCTTAATTAACTTAATATGCAATGGAACTAAAAGATTAACAAAATTAAACTAAGAACTAAGCTAGATTAGAAAATAATTAATGCAATATAAGCTGAAAATTGAAAAGCCCTAAAATCAAATTTCTAGGGTTCATCCTTGTATTTAAATCATAAATTCTCAAAATCAATCCATAACAATTGTAATGTCTATTTAATGGAAGATTAAAGAAGCAAGAAAAATAACTAACATCAAGTAAATAAACAGCAAATAGAATGCCCAAAGGTGTAAGCCAAATATCTAAAAAATACATCATAAACTTTAAACTAAAATTAAATAAATAGTAGACAGTGGAAAGAGCAAGCCAAATGAATGGAGATAGAGGTGGTACGCAGTGGAGGAGACTGGGCAGTGGCAGACGTTGGACTCCTCAAAGTTCTTCAATGTGCGGCGCTACTCTATGTGCGGCGTCCAAAAAAAACAAGAAAAGAAAATTATCCCTCGGTCCCCAGTGCCTTTTTGCGTCTTTAAACCAAAGTGTAAAACCCTTGCCTTTTTTTTCTTTTTTTTTTCCATGCATGCGTGCGTTTTTTTCTTCTTTCTTTTTCATGTGTGTTGCCCAGTATGCATTTTGAGAGATAACCAAAAGAGCTTTCTTTTGTTGCTTCCATCCAATATCCAAACACCAAGAGATTGTCAGTGCCTTTTTGACTTGCTTTTTGCATTTCATGGCTTGGAAAGGAAAATAAATAAAATAAAATAAAATAAAAATCAGAAAAATAAAAATAAAAAGGAAGAATAGAATATGAAAAATGTATTGTGCATGTGAAGAAAATATTGCCCAATTAAATCACAAGTTATAAAATTAAACATAAATTATGCTATAAATTAATTTAAATCACAACTCAGATTTATGCGTCTTAAACATTTTTCATCTAAAACTAATAATAATGTAATGAAATAATTCAACTATATGGGTTCTAGATGTATAAAATATGTAATAATTTACCTCAATCAATATGGTCATGACATTGACCACGAAGGAGCGACCACCGCCCAAGTTAGTGGCTTCTGATGCCACAGGGCAGTGCTGGATAGCGAGCAATGAAAAATTTATCTCGACGACGGTATAACTCTTTTTTTCCCTCGTTATGTTATTGTGAAGTGGAGTGTGGACTGTGTTGTATTATGGATTTCGCTGTGTTGTGAACTGTGTGGCGTAGTTGTGAAATGATGGGGGTATATGTGATGTGAAGTGTAGTGTCATTGTGGACTATGTTGTTAAGGTAGTTATGAAGTGTATACTATAATGGTGATGTGTGGCGTAGTGTGAAGTGAAGGGAGTACACTTGAAGTGTATTCCTTGTGGTGAAGTTTTTATGTGTTGTATGACATGTCATGAAGTGTTGGATGGTCACATAGTTGAGAAGTGTGGAGCGTAATGTGGGCTGTTGGGAACTGTGAAACAGTATTCCAGAGTAGTTGTGATGTGACTGTTTGGTCAAAGTGACGGATATAACTGTGTGGTAGTGTTATGGTTGGGTGCACATGTAAAATGACAAAGTGGTGTAATAGTGACGTAGAGGGAGAATGACAGGATGTCACGAAGTGACATGAATAAGTGAGAAGTCATGCTTGTGATGAGTGAGGAGTTGGTGCAGTAGCAGGATGCCATGTGACGTGACGAGATCACGGTGTAGTTTGGAAGTAGTTTCGAGCTACGTGATGTGATGGGAAGTGTAGTTGTGAATGTGGTTATGTCGTGTTAAGTGTTGGGATGAACTAGGTAGTTGGACGGGTAGCATGAAGAGTCATGTTATTTTGGTGTAAGGGAATGTTGGTACCGGAGTACGGAGCTTGTTTACACAAGTGGGTGTTCAATGGAATATATGTTACTCTTAGGTGATAAAAGTGGCAGAGTATATGTGTAATGTTGTTGGACACATGTGCCAAATGGATTCATCATATGTAATGAGTAATCTGTCTTGAGCATGGGTACACGATATTTAAGCCTCAGAGTTGGCTTAAAGTTGCATGGATGGAAATGAGGATGAAGTGTGGGTTAGGATACATGAAGGAATGGACATATGTATCGACTAGGACTAGGTTGCATAACTTGGTTGGTCCAAGTTATGCATCATAAGGATGGTTTAGTAGGAAGTGAATGATTGAGGCGACTGTGTGTCTTAACCTTTAAGGTGAATCAAGAAGGTTCACCTCGAAGGATAAAAACATGAAGTAGGAAGCATGTGAGGAAGTGTTAGTGTGTCTTAACTTTAAGATAAATCATGGAGGTTCACTTTAAAGAATAAGAACTCGAAGTAGTTTGGAAAATGTGACCTTAAGAAGGTCCCAGAAAGAGGAAACGTAATAAAGGAAAACATAGAAGGCAGGGATAGAAGGAGAGTGTCTAAGTGAGAAAAGTCTTAAGTGAAGTGTAGTCTGTGTTTTCTAGTTTAGTTACTTATGCACTAGATAGAGAATGGCATTAAGGTTATGTGTGCATGTAGGTTGTTATATGACACGCACATTAATAGACTGCATGAAATGAATGTGGCATGGAGTCCATGTAAGTATTATGTTCATACTCTTATAGAGTTTTCTAATGATATGAAATGAAAAAAAAAATATTTCTCTTTAAGATGCTTTATGAAATGAAATGAAAGGATGTTTTATGAAAAGTATGCAAAGTATAAGTGTTTAAAGGTATATGTATGTATGGCCTTCCTTGGCAACCCCTGTTTGTGCACCCAAAGTAATAATTGTATGCATGTGAATGGATGTTATACGTAGTATCTATCGTCTTTATTTTCTATAAAACAAAATGTTAGAGTTTATGTCTTATGCTTTTAAATGATGTTTTAAAAGGACGTCATGAACTGAGTTTTGAAGGATGCGTTGAAAGATGATGTTTAAACTTATTCTTTTAAACAATGTTTATGAGATGAATGGACTGATAGATGTAAAGGACTGAAAAGGAAAGAACTGAATGAAAGGAAATGACTGAAAGGAAATGAATGTTTTAATGCATGAAAATAGGTAACAGACATGACTAAATGAATGATTGTATCAAAGGACTGGGCATATTGTAATGCCGGGTAAGTAGTACTGGCGGTGCACCCAGTGCTACTCCCTAACTGAAATGGATTCCCAACCTGTGGTCACGGGTGGAATCTAAGTCCCAAGGAAGACCGCTAACCCAAACACACGAGGTGTAACAATGTGTACTAGCCACAAGAAAGTGATAAGAAAATGTATGTATGCTCTAATTCTTTAAGAAATGAAGGCACGAGGTGTGGGAAACGTTTTATGAAACAAAAACATTTTTAAAGAAAAACCATGCTTTGTAATATTTTAAATGAAATGAATCCTTACGTAAAGTATGGATAATGAATGATGAATATATGAATGAAAATCTATGTTAGTATATTTTAACTGTATGGAGTAATGCTTATTGAGTATTCGACTCATTTTAATTCTTATGGATAACATGAGGACGAACCGTTAGGACAGATATAACCCATGGGAAGAGTGACTAAAGCCTAGGTAAGTTTTATGTAACGTGTGAAAGAGTATTTTTGTAAAATGACTTTTTATTTAAACTTACTTATTTCCGCTGCAAAACCTTCTCTTATATTTATAGAGTAGATTTTAGTTTTAAATTTAGAATATTTCATATCCTAGGAAGGAAAGGAAAAAGTTTTAAAAGGATCAGTAATTCCTGTCTCCCTTTTTTAGAAACTATTTTTTAAAAGTCCTAACACAATGATGGGACTTACAATAATGCACTAATATTATTAGTATATAATAATACTATTGGTATAGTACTATTACTATATGTTAGTGATAATATAGTAATTAATATACTAATGTATATTAGTATTACTAATTTATTTATCAAAAGGAATATGTTGAGAATTTATTAAGCCACAAAATCTAATTAATATATATTTTATATTTAAAACATATGATCAAATAAATGTTCATGTTTAAGATTAAAATTTTATGTTATAAATTATAATATAACATTATTTCATATATAATTAGAATTTATAAAAATTATATATAATATAAAAAATATTCTATATTATATTAAAAATTAATTAAAAAATATATAAATATGCGAGCCAGTCTGGTCCAGTCCTAAAAAATATAAAACCGAGATTGGATCGGTTTTCATAAATTTTTAAAATGAAAGAACCGATCTGGAACCAGCTGGTCTAAACGGCCAGTTTTCTGATTTTCCAGTTTAGTTTTACAGCGCTGCTTATTGTGCCTAATGCTGAGTTCCTTATACCTTGGAGGTCGTATGACAGGATGATCTATCTGATACGCCCACTTGGAATCTCAAGGAAATTGAAGCAAATTAGGATTAGAAACGGAAATTATGAACTCTGTCGAGCATTGGTAAAAAATGCAAAACCAAAAACGCACGAACATTTAATACGAGAGGAGTTAAAGCATTATCATTAGATTAGCTATCTCATTTGGTAAACTTTGTCTAATATCATACTTTTTACATTTTATCTATTCTGCTCAAAACCTAATCCGCATTAAATTATCCATTTAAACTCTATATAATGATATAATATTATTTAATTGTAACTTTGTATTATTTTTTAATAATTTTTTGATCATATTTTATAGATCTAGTGGTTATATTTTATTTTTTAATCAAATAAAATATATTTTATTTTAATTATCATAACTTATAGCTCACATTTCCGATGATTTTTTCCTTTTGAAACGTAAATATCTTTTTGGCCAATTTAATATTGTACAAACTTTTCTTCTAAAATGTAGGTTGTACCATTCGGCTAGGTGAAAAAAGAATAAAAAATTAAGATGAACTTTGTATATTTGAAATTTGAAGCCAAATTTATTGCATCTCTTTCGGTTACTATGGCTAAAAATTAGGATAATTTGATTTTGTCTAATTCAATGCAAGCAAATATTGGTTTTCATTAGCCATTTAGGTTAAGTTTAGATAGTGAATTAAGATGAAATAAATTAAGATAAAAGTTGAATAAAATATTATTAGAATATTATTTTTTAATATTATTATTGTTCTAAAATTTAAAAAAATTAAATTATTTATTGTATTTTATATGAGAATTTGTAAAAATTGTAGAGTCGGGCTACTCTGTCACTTAGAGTAGCCTGCTCACTTTGACCGCTAGTTGTTTTTGTAACTTTTTTTTTTCACATTTTTTAAATATATTTAAAAAATTAAAAAATATATTAATATACTTAAAATCATTTTCTTAATTATTAAGTAAAAATAACAAATTCCTGAGCGGTTAAGTTGAGCAGTAAGGATTGATAAACAAAATAGTTTTTTTTAAAATTGTAATGATAAGATGAGGTGGATTAAGAGTCTTTCTCAATCTAAATTGAACCTTAATAGATCACATTATCTTCTGGTTAAATCAATGTTAATGCTCTAGAAAACTTCTCCTCCATACCAATATAGTGTATTTAAGGTAAAAAATTAAAAATTTAGATTTTCTCTTTCACTACGTTTGATTTTTCTCCCAACAAAATTGGTATAGGATGAGAGACTATCGATGCCCTGTGTGCGTACCTAGATGTGGGGAGATGGTGGCGAGTGTAAAAATGTAATTTTACTTTCGGCATTTTCCCGACTGTGACATACTGGGATCACAGTTTTGACTGACTGCAACTGGCGGAAGTAAAAAAAAGAAAAAGAAAAAAGAAAATAATTACGAACAAAGCGAACTACTTTAAACCTTGGAGGGCAACAAGTTGAAATCAAGCGAAAGATACAGCCAACCTGAAACACAATTCTGCATCTTAATTAAAGAGGAGGCGATCCCGTCACCGACCCTCCTACCTCACCAGATCCACCCACGAATCGCGACTCACCTTTGACTCCACTCCTTCATATACAAGCTTCACTCCTCATTGGTCCGTCACGCAGTCTCCTTCGCTGGCGTCGGTAGATCGTTTTCCCGCACACAGGGCATGGAGATGGTGTTTGGGTGAATTCAAAGCAAAATAGAAAGAAAAAGTAATTACGATACTATTACCAGATATCTCTCTCTCTCTCTCTCTGCATATTCCTCGCATCTGCTTGTATCGGAATTCCATAAGAAGAGAGAGTATTCTTGTTCCCCAAATTCTCTTACGCATTTCTCCTACTGAGTACCGAGGCTCTAATCTCAGACCCGGACAGAAAGGGAATTGAATTCCGATACCGGAGTTGCGGATCTGGCGGCGAAGTTCACTGCCGGCAATACGAATCGTATATAGAGGCAAATTGAATTCCCGCGCCGGAGTTTCCGATCTGGCGGGAAATTCCACCGCCGACGAGACGGAACGAACCTCTTTGATTAATGCTCGTGGAGGCATTTTTTATCAGGTGGTTTTTATGATTTGGTTTATTTAAATTTTTATTTTTTATGCTTGCAATGCACTAATATTTGTATTAGGAGTTCCATTTTGTTGTATAAGAAGCAAGATCTAAGCTCTTTGTATGTATATAAGGTTTTTTTTTTTCTGAGTTGCTCTGAAATCGTTTTAGAAGGGAGATCTGGATGAATTATCTGCGACTTATGTTTCTAATGAAATGCGACTGAATATAGCTGTAGGATTTTTTATTGGCAATGAATAATTGAAGTTGCATTGCATTTACTTTCTGTTTGATTGCTTAGAAAGTTCTTTTTGATAAGAAACCAAATGATACGGGCCTTTGCCTTTGAAAAGATTTCCTTTATCATACTGTATATTTCCGTCGGTCTCGTTTTTTTTTTTTTTTTTCTCAATAATGAGGAAAATTTAAGATTCAAAATCTTGGTTCTACGTTTATACCCCACATTTGTTAGCAGCCATATGAAGCATAAGCGTCTCCTTTATTGTTTTGATCTGAATCTATGTTTAATATTTTCAGTTTATCTACACATCGTTTATGACAGGCATTTGCATGTAATTGCTTGACAATTATAGATTTTGAGCAATTTTGTTTTGTTCAACCCCTAGAGGGCTAGTGATAAGTCTTACTAATTTCTGGTTGCAGATACAATTTTGGTTAGAGTGTCACAGTTTTGGGACGGACCAATGACGAACGGGATGATAGAATGCAGCGTCTGCCATTCAAAGTTGGTTTCCCCTACTGCCAAAACTGTGTCGAGGGCTTATGATAAATACAAGAGCAGAGTATCATCCAAGCAACGTGCCCTCAACATCATCTTGGTTGTTGGTGATTGTTTCCTAGTTGGTTTACAGGTATTTTGCATATCTGAACCAGTAAAATTATTACTGTCATACTCCGCAAGTATCGTAATCTATGATTCCTTTGATAGGTATACATTCAATGCTTAGATTATTTTATAAATCTCTCATGCATCAAACCCCCTCCTCCCAGGTCTGGGCTCTCACTAGACTCAGAACAGTTATGTTTTATAAAGTAAGAGAATTATGTATTCCTAATTCAATACGGATTGTATGGGATGCTTCCATTTCCTCGTCACACTAAGGTTTCAATATGGGTCAAGTGCTGGTTTGACTTATTTTAGATAGATGCGCTATTTTTTTCTTTATGGTTGCTGGTTTGGGGTTGAATGAATTTGAAATTTAGGCTGATTTCTGCACTTGAAACTTGTAACTTCAGTTGAAACTAGTTCTTTATGCTTAGCTTATGGACTCGTTTGTCTTGAAAACAAGTCAATAGAGCCAAAGTGCTTTTGATGATTGAAATGCCTGTTTTCTTTTTCATAATTTACAGAATTTCAAAAATATTCTTTCGGTTGAACACTAGAGGATCTCTAATCATTGTTTTCATTTTGTTCCCATGACCAAGTGTTAACGAAATCTGTAAGCTTTGTGTATTTTGTTGTCTCTTATGGAGAACAAGTTTATATTAAGTAGAAATTAAGAAATATATATTTGAGTTTTCCAAAGTTTTTAAAAGGCTTTCTACATGACATAACATGGCTGAGTAAACTGCCTCAACTATATGCACTAGTATGTAGTACCATCACTAGTATCACCAACATTATCACCTGCAATGATCATTGCTGTTGGCACCCTACCACCATCAACGAATGAATGCCAAATTATTGCAGCTGCCACCACCCTCCAGCAGTATAGTCTGTTGTTGCCACCTAGCTACTCTGTCATGGTCAAACCATCACTGTGATGGTGCTCCCATTCACCTCTTCCCAACTTCTACCACCAGAACTGCTAAGCCACTGCCATTGTTGTAGCTGCCAGTAATAATATTATTGCCATTTCCATTCCCATCACTATCTTTTCTACCGTGTTGATTTGTACTGATTTAATTATTTAAACATCCTGATATCATCTCTTGTGGTTACCAAATCTGTAAAATTTTTACAAAAATGGGAGACAACTTGCCCATCCATGTTCATAAGTCAAAATACATGTGAGATCTTGGTCCAGGTTGTTAATTGAATGGCACGACTTTGCTATGATTCCTTTGGGAAGTTCTCTGTCTTTAGTTCTAGATGATCTGAAATGTTTTATACTCTTTTTTTTCCTGCAGCCTATTCTGGTTTATATGTCCAAGGTGGATGGGAATTTCAAGTTTAGCCCGATTAGTGTTAATTTTTTAACAGAGGTTGCAAAGGTTATCTTTGCTGTTGTTATGCTCATATTGCAGGTACACTTGTTTATTTCTTTACCTTTCTTGTTATATCATTTCTTTTTCAGAACATATATGAATTGAGTTTTATAAGTAAAATCAAGTCACTTTATTGACTTTGCAATCTTGAGTAGGTAGACTTGTTGTTGTTAGTAAATGTTGCTCGGTTCTGGCATGTGATGGAGATGATAGTGTTTTATTTGTGTGTGAAGGGAGAGAAGGTTTTGGTCTGATAGTTGAAATAACTTTCTCACTGACTGTACTGTCTTGGAGAGTAGTTTCCAATATGCATGTTTCACATCTTAAAGGGCAAGAGCTTCTATATTCTTGGTAAGGTTTTTGTTTATTTTGCAGGCTAGGCATCAAAAAGTAGGGGAGAAGCCTCTTCTCTCGATTTCCACATTTGTGCAGGTAGAAGTATCACTGGTCTCACGACATTTATGTTCTTCAAATTTTGAAATAAGATGTTGTATTTTTTTTTATGTTGCATAACTCAATAGTTTTCAAACAAGACATATTTTGCATAATAATAAGATTAAACCATGCTTTTCCAAGTTTTAGATATCAGTGGAGAGGATGACTGTTTTTAAAAGTGCTGTATTAATTGAGATATAGATATCCAGGTATCTATGGAGGGAGCTCTAGCTGTATGATTTTCTTATACGTCTTGTTGTACTTGGAATGAGCCTTTTTCGTTTTTAATGAAATTCTTATTATTCATCAAACAAGTATTCATGGAGGGAGCTCTCTTGCTGTTCTCTAGTTTTGATTTTATACGAACTTGATGGTTTCAATATTATTCGTCTTATATTAAGGACATGGAGGAGGGATATTATTGTTGATCTTGAATAAAAGAATGGTTAAAATGAAACTGAAATTATACTTGATAATGGAGATGCCCATGGATACAAGGCAAATGTAGGCTTCCTTTTTGCAGCCTTCAATTCTATTGGGCGTTGATTCATACAAAATATGTGTGTACAAAGTTTCAAAACAAATCAGGCATCAATGTGATGGTTATTAAGTTAATTTGTATGAAGTCACAAGAAGTTGATATGCTTTTCAATTCCTTCCCTTATAACATGTTTATTCCAACTTTCTTATACTCTGTATATGATGGTTAAAAATGATATTGTAATGACCTAAGGAAAGCTGAAACCACATCTGGGCATATACCCTGAACTGACTGGTCAAGGTTACAATTGGAGTCATTTGTATCATTGTAAAGGGCTCAAACTTCTGCCCCCCACACCCCACATAAAAAAAAAAAAAAAAAACCAATGTGGGACCCATCATAGTTGGCTTGGCTCAAGTCCCACCCTTCTAGTTGGGCTTGGCTTTGATACCATTTGTAATGACCCAAGGACAACCCAATCCACATTTAAGCCTATGCTCCAAAATGACTAGTCAATATTACAATTGGAGTCCCTTGGAAACATAATAAAGTGCTTTAACTGCTCTTTTCTAAGTAATATGGGATCCCATTCACCACTTTCCTAAAGTATTGCAAATAGTCCCTGACCTTTGCAAATTCCTTTAAGTGGATTTATCCTTTCAATAAGTATTCATTTTCCATTTGCATGGCCTGATGTGGTACTTAGAATGTTCAATTCTTGTTTATTGTTTGCATACTTAATCTCTAATTCGAAATTCAGACTTTCTTTTGTTTTTTATTCTCATCCTGTATATTTGACATGCATCTTTGACTTCTCTTGTTTGCTGTTACTTTGAGAACTCACACATAGAGACATCTAATGTAAGAAATATGATTTCTTCTTGTAGGCAGCTCGAAACAACGTGCTTCTTGCTGTTCCAGCACTTCTTTATGCTATTAATAACTATCTAAAGTTTACGATGCAGGTAAATCCTTACATAGGTCCCCTTAGAGTATGATTCGTGCTTTTAGATAGGACGTCAAATTAGGGTACACTCATGCTCATGCACACAGTCTTTTCTTTTAATATTGACATAAGTCTTCTACAAACTCTGTTGTCAATATCATGCATAAACAAGTGCCTGTCAATGTTGAACATCCAGGTTGTCTTTTTAGGACTAGGAATTCGGGTGCCTAGGCACTGCTGAAGCAGAATTCTAGATGCTCATCCAGTGATGTAAGTGCATGCCTTGGTTCTTTTTCTGTTGAGCCATCAACTGGAGTTTGTTAGATGGTTAGGACTTACGAAACTAGATTTTCGCCATCGTAATTAGAATTCATATAATTGCAAAGCTCTGAGATGCCATAAATATGGAAAACTCAACATGAAAGAAGAGATATAGGTTAGGGAGGGCAGGATGCACCAATGCCAGTTATACTAACCCAGAAGAAGTGTAACCTTTCTCCAGATTGTTCAAATGCATGGTAATTTACTACAGAATGGCATACCTAAGCTTGGTAGCCACTGTACCATGATCCACCTAGGGAACTCAACTGCTATAATTGCTGACTGGAGAATCAGAGATGCTGCTTTAAATGCAGTTGAAAGAGATCGGTTGACATTTGATAATCATAGAATATTATATGAAATTTTGTATAATTCTCTCGTGCTTTACTAAATATACATATGTATGATGTTGGATAATCATAATAAAACTAAAGTGCATGGTTGAATCAAAATACACCAAAAAGGACATGACAAAAAAAAGCTCAAGAATTGTAGGTATGGACTTCTATGTTAACATAAGCAATCAAATATCAATTCATCTAGAAAGTGAACTTGGACTATCATATTGGGTTGAAAGCATATACATGTGGCACCATGGTACGTAAATGATCTTCAATGCTAACTAAATACTTGAGAATATTTGTTTACATCATTTCTTGGTCTTGAACTAATATTTTATAATTTCTTTAAAAACAATCACTGTAGTGCACTTTTCTGCTCTTTAAGCTCACACAAGAAGCTCCCAAAAGCGTTCTTAAATGTGCTTTGCTTTTGGTAAGCAAAGCACATTGGGCTTGGCCCTTTGCGTTTAAGCGCACTTTTATCAACACTGATCTGTGCTACCTGATGTGGCTGATGTGTAAACTTGTTAGGCGTTCTGGCATCTGTTGCTGCTGTTTTATGTTGAATAGTCTGCATATTAATTTATCCTGTTATGGTTATTCTGAGAACTTGTATGTTTCATTAAAATCATAAACTAAGTAATAGATGGTCAATTACTGTGCAGCTATATTTCAATCCTGCAACAGTGAAGATGCTGAGCAACATGAAGGTAGCTTGCTATTCATTTTGCTTGTTAATGGCATCTTAGTGATCTTCATTTCGATTTGCTTAGCTTTTTCTGTTCGAATATCTCACACAGCAATGCGTCCTGCTCTAGGGAACTACTGTTTTTTTCTTTTCAAGTATGGGCAGGGAATACTCATTTGTATTCCATTTCTTCCCTGTCCACTGATTATGATGGTTTAGCTGGATTTAACACATTCCTGCTTGCTTGTACAATATTTTTGGCATATTTAAGTGTCGTTTTCACCATCCTGTAGAAGCCTTTATGGCTGCAAAGATGAGTTTTAACTTTTAATCGTTTGAGTGTAATTGTTGGGTATGAGGATACCCTGTGTAAAAAATTCCTCACCATATGGCTTCAAAGATGAGTTTTAATCTTTTGATGCGTAATTGTTGGATTAGAGGATACCCTGTATTAAAAATTCCTCAATGTGTAATTTTTGGATTGATCTCATCAAATACCCTGTGAAATGATAAAGAAAGCATAGTTACTCAACCTGAATTTTAGTTTAGTGATTTGGTGGAAGCTTTCCTTCAATATTCAGTTCTATTCTTGTTAAATTCTTATGTCAATAAAGTAGGAGTCTTGTAAAGATTTTGATAGTTGGCCATGGACATGCAGGTTTTAGTAATTGCTGTTTTGTTAAAGATTATAATGAGACGCCGATTTTCTGTAATTCAGGTTAGTACTATATCTTTATTGCTTCTCATGTTTTTTTCCAGCAAAAAGGAAGAAATGTTATGTCTGACCATGTTTGCTCTTCTTATTGTTGTGTGAGAGTGGGCAATGTATTTGAAAATGCACCTCTTTATTCCTTGCTTGTTGTCTGTGTGGGATTGATTTATTTGTCTTGTTACAGTGGGAAGCTCTTGCTCTGTTGCTCATTGGTATTAGCGTAAATCAGTTGCGTTCTTTACCTGAAGGTACTACTGCTTTGGGTCTTCCTGTTGCCACAGGTGCATACATCTGCACACTGATCTTTGTAAGTGACTTCTGGTCTTTGTTCTCATGCTTAATATGCTGGTGGAATGCTCAATATGAAGGAAGTTTGGAGGAACTACTCTCTGTCTACAGTTGTGTTTCTTATTTTTTAAACTTTGTGAATGTTAGTGGCTAATATAATATGTAAATTATTTATTTTACAGGTAACTGTCCCGTCCATGGCCTCCGTCTACAATGAATATGCTCTGAAAAGCCAATATGATACAAGCATTTACCTCCAGGTGATATGCTAAGATTGAGTATAAATGATTTCTATGTTTTGTCTTGACAACAATTTAAGACTTGGAGTTGCATTATTTGATTATTTTATTCAAGGAAAATAGCAAGTACCATCTAGCAATTTGTACTTGAAGCAGCGTAAGTTTTGCTCCTTTATCAAACTTTGAATTATGCCTTCCTTTCCTAAAATTTTTTTGTTAATTCTTTCATAATTTATCTTGGAAGAGGTACCCATTATGGTCATCAAAGCATACCAAGTGACATTTGGGTGCAGTTATGAGACCTGGGCTGGAATGTGAAATTGTTGGTCCCAAGATAAAGTTTTTATCTTTAATATGGACTAGCCTTAGAAAGTTGAAGTTCCCTTTAATTCTGCCGTTGAAAGTCAAGAAAGCACACACTTGACCATGGCTACCAGTGACATTGGGTTCATTGGAGCTCTGATCCTGTTCTTTTGGTTTGGCTAATTGACTTCAAGAGGATAGTGTATTAATCGGCAGTCATATTTGGGTCAATCTTCCTTACCTACAGCATACTAAATATGTTTTAGATTTTTGGTCCATATCCTACATCCAGAATCTTGTTGTATCTAAGTTCTGATATTTAGCAATTAATTGAAGTGTGTACTCTGGGCAAGTTATTTTCAAAATTTTGAATCTCTATATTTGACTTGCAGAACTTATTTCTGTATGGGTATGGTGCTATATTCAACTTTCTAGGAATATTGGGAACTGTAGTTGTCAAAGGTATGAACAGGAATCTTTCTTATATGATTGCAGTGTTTTTCAGATTATATTTCTCTGGCAAAGAAATGTACCTAAATTAGTATTTGTATAATCATTGTATTAAAAACCGGTTGTTAGTAGATACTTCCTTGTTGATGAGTTCCAAACATTTTATTAAAAAACACTAAAATGTGCAATCCACGTGCAACGAGGTGTGTACAAGGGAGTCATCTAGCTAGAAATAGAAAGAGGTACAAGAAAATCATGTAGAATCTGCCCATTAGAGTCAACGGGTGCTATCCAGCGATGTTAAGTGTTGAAAAGAGTCTTGAGTTCTTCTGTCATCCATTCCAGATCTTCAAAGTTTTTATCATTCCTATTCTTCCAGATTCACCAAATGAGAAATATGGGAACCATTTTCCACACTGCTGCAATTTGTGGACTGCCATCTATTCTGCTCCGTGAGTTCAAAATATCTTCCATGCTTTTGGGAATAACCCAAGCCAAGCAACCCGACTGAAGATTTCATTCCATAGAGCACTAGCCACCTGACAATGTGATAAAAGATGGCCCACAGTTTCCCATTCCTCTTGCACATATACACCAAGCTGTCTATGAATTGTTTTTAGATAAATTTTCTTTTTGAAACTTATCTTAAGTGATTAATTTCTGATAACACAACCAAAAGCCTCTATCAACTATCCACCCAACATACTATATGTAATACAAGATAATTATGCAAGAAACTATGGTCCTGTAGGCCTAGGGCTTGAACTTTCAGTCATAGGCTCAAGGTTTTAGGGATCAGATGTGATATTTGGATCTAACCCACTTATCAATAGTGTATCATCGGTACATGCAAGATAAGATAACATGATATTACCAGTATCCCTGCCCCCTATTTTAATTTTCCTTTAATGTGGTTGATTGTATTACTTAATTGACTTTCTTGTTTGTGGTCGAATATTTTTCTGTTTCCTCTCATGTTTTATTAGTTACTCATGTTATAGTTATTGTGAAAAATAGTCTTCTATAGCCATCTTCAACGGTTCTTTAAATACCACATGGTAGTGTGTGGGATTAAGAATGATCTGTTGGTAATCCTGTTGAGAGTAAGCTGTGAAAATTAAAATGGTAGTCCATTACGGGAAATGAAAAGTAGAATTGAAATGGTTTCTTCTGATACTATGATTGGGTGGTTGCTCACATTGTCTTTAAAACTCCATTATGGTTGAACTTTGTCTTCAAGAACAATGTCAAGCATAGTGAAGCCAATTGCATGTCTCTTAATGTTGTATCCTTTGTCAATAATTGTGTTGCTTTTGTTTTTATGAGACATTTAATCAAACTAGGCTGCGGGCCTCACTATGTTACTCAAATGTTTCAGGCCCTAGTAGCTTTGATATCTTGCAAGGTCATTCAAAAGCTACTATGCTTTTAATAGCTAATAATGCAGCACAAGGAATTCTATCATCGTTTTTCTTCAAATATGCAGGTTCATATTTCAGCCAACTATTTGATTCCACCCCCCCCCCCCACCCTCTCTCTCTCCCTCTGTTTTTTGTTTTGCTTTTGTTTTGTATTTTTATTGTTCTCCTTCTATTTTTTATTTTTGCATGGAGTATTCCAGTTCAAAATCTATTGTGAATCCATACATGTAACGTAGCATCCATTCAAAGCAGATTTTTGTTTTATCCAAGCATTTAGGAAAAAAAAAAAAGTTTTCTAGAGACTTGTTAATGACTGCATCTTGTGCATAATTATAGCAATCATATATATTGAGTGTTGTCTGATATGTTCAGATACGATTTTGAAGAAGTACTCGTCAACAGTTGCGACAATCTTTACAGGCATAGCATCTGCTGCATTGTTTGGTCATACTTTGACTGTAAATTTTCTGTTAGGAATTTCAATTGTCTTCATCTCGATGCACCAGGTACTTTGAGACACTTTTTGAGGGATGAAAAACTAGATAAAAGAGATACGTATTTTTATTGGTTGTCTTTTTGTTGATATCTTCTGCTTCTTTTTGTCCCATTAGTTCTTTTCACCCCTATCTAAAGTCAGAGACGAACAGCAAAATGGGAAGCTGGAATTGATAGATGTCCACAATAACCACAGGTAAGTGCTCACTTTTTTGCTGATATTTTGATGTGATTTTGCAAGTTGGGAATTTTAGGATTATTTGCTTCAGTTGTGTTTTGGGCAACTACGTGACTTGTACATTTTTATCCTCCATTGCAATTACCAATATATTATTCCCTCATCAGGTCAAAGGATTCTTTTATAAATATGGCAGCAGGAGCAAATGAAGAGGTATGAATCTTCAGACCTTAGTTTGTACAGTTTTCTTATGTTCTACTCACTTAAGTGCTTCCTTACTAACTTGTGTCTTTATAGGCAAGTCATCGTGTTGGATCTGATGAGAGACAGCCGCTTCTGCCCACCTAAAGTTACTCCTGAGTATGTTACTTCTTCTCTACTCCCCTGGTGTTTTAATTCTGCTGCATTCTATTACAACTTGGTAATTGGAAATTATGTGATTCTAGTTTTGAATTTATTGGGAGCTGCACAGCAAGCAAAATAACTATGTCAAGTGCACTGAGCAAAGCCTACAATTCAAACTACTCTTCTAACAAGCCAACCATATTATTGATTTTGAAAGAGAGGAACCTCTATATATTATTGACCAATCTGAACACACTTGGTTTTGTGGCATCTATGTTACTTGGATGTGCATTTTGTGGGTGGTTATTTTCCAGGAGTCAGATTAATCTAATATTTGGAATGGGAGAAAAGGTAAATTTTATTGAATAATCCAATTTATTGTAGCTCTCTCTCTCTGCTATTTTTCTGTGATCAATCTTGGGAGAGGAACAGGCCGGGAGTTGGAATTACCAATGTTTTGACCAACCATTTATTTTTCCTTGTCTCCTCTCTTCCCAAGGCCTGCTGGGTTGGAAGAAGTAGTCTCTTTGAGAGAGGCTCACCTTTGGAAAAGCCTCAAGCCTGTCTCTGTTTCGGCCCAGTGCCAAGTATACCTAAGTGGGATTGGAGAGAGATCAGAAAAGTTCCTTAGACATATTTTCTGCTTGAAGAAGAAGGGTCTTTTTAAAATTAACCCCATCGGTTATCCATGGAGGACTCTTTTAGAGGAGCATGGTAAGTTTGAAGCATGGTGGGGAAAGTATAAACTTCTCCACAAAGCACATTGTTTCAAGGTGGGGAAAGTATGATGTGTTGGAGGCAGATTCCTTCAAAATCATTGTGACTGGAACTTTCATCTGTTGCTTTGTGAAAGATGCAATGGTGGCTAGGAGGTGACGAGGGACCTTCATGCTACTTTTGTGGGAGCTGGGTGAGGCTGAAGTTGGACGCTGCTTGACACTTACTTTGTTATGTTATTTGTGAAGGATAGGATTGAAGCAGAATGAAGGCTATGGTGTTCTGAAGTCTGAGCAGAGGTAAGAAGTATAGGTTAAGGTCTTATTTTGGGGCACAAGGTGCTATGTCCTTCAAAAATTAATCAAGACTAGTTGAGTGATGCCTTGCCGCCACGCCAGGGCCCGGGGGAGGGGGAGGGGGAGGGGGCGGGGTTGTTTGGAAGGCTGCAGGTTGATGGACATCATATCAGGACATTGTGGAAAATTATTCCAATTTGTTTTGCGTGATGCATATGAAAGGAAAGAAGTGACTGAAGTCTCAAAAACAACACGAGGGACATCAAGGATCTCAAGTATCTTTTTTAAAGCACTTCGACATTGGATGACAGCCATTCTATACTCCTCTAGCCTTTAAGTTTCCAAGATTTTCTTAGTCTCCCTCTAACTAGGCTCATTTGATGAATAACCACCGTTGACTTCCTTTTTTTAATTGTCGATGAATTGTATCCGTCTTCTCAAACAAAGGGACTAATAAAAAAAATGGAGAGGTCATTTAAATTACCATTGTTGCTACTTATGAAAAGTGATAATGACTTGGTGGGTCTCTTTTGCTGTATTGGCTATGTTGTTTGTCGCTGATGCTGGATATTTGGTTCTCTTAATTGCCACCACCATATAATCAATCTGTGTTCTCGTAATGCTGCAGGAGCTTTCTTTGAAGAAATTCTTTTGGCAGGATTTATTGGATAGTACACATGAGAGCCAGGTCTCCAACAGCTCTCAATAGAATAAAATATGGAGAATAATAGTCTTCTACTTCTCTGGGATCCCATGCCCGCTCTGGAATTTTCCAATTGGCGTTTAGAGCTTCTCATGGATGAATTTGGGGTATAGAAGCTGGTGGGTGACCTCGGATTTTGCTGCTGGGGATTTCGATGAGAGACATGGCTGGCTTCCTGCCCAGATCTCCAGATTGCTACCGGTTTTAAACATACCAATATTATCTTACTAGCGGTAAATGTATTCTTTTTTTTCATCTTAGATCAGATTATTCTTGACCCATATTTCTTTCCAATATCTCGATTTTTTGTTATTATATATTTTTATATATCGAAATTGTGTTTTGACGTCGACACAAGACTGTCGTCAGAAAAATAAAATAAAAAATGCCCCCCTTTTTTTCATTTGCAATAGCATATACACATATTTTCCCCCACTTTTTCTAAGGTGCTACTACTGTGATAGTAGTATAATGTGGAAGAGTCCGAACTATTTACCCGGATAGAGCAAATGAGTAGAATGTGAAGGAACTGTTTGTTGTTGAGCAAAATTAAGCAGTGTGTTGTCCACGGATCCGGCTTCCCTCCTGCAGTTCATTAACAGGACATCTCCTGATATAGTGGTAGGCATTGACACCAGTTCTTTTTCATTAAACGGTAGAGATCAATCTCTTGGGTTATAAAACTCTATTTTGCAAGCATCTGTTATAAATATATATGTAGACCAACAACCCATCATATTATTTTTGTATATAATTCACTATATATATGGTATAGATATAAAATTATAATTCCTATAACTAAAATATGGTACAAGCATTTGATAGGATATATACTTACACCATCTTGTTTTTAAAGAAAAATGATAGTTGTATTCGTGATTATGCAAACACCGTACAATCATTTTGAAAAAAGGAAATAAATACGAGATTCATATGAGAAGAAAATTAATTTTTTAATAGTGAATTCTATCATTTTTCAAAGCGACTATATGGCGCTTGTGTATTCCATGACTGTATATTGCATTACTTGTTTTTAAATATATAGCCAAAGACTTGCACATGTTATCATCATATTGGATAGCGGAAACCAAATTTTAGATTTCTTTGATAATGTTTAAAGTTTGCACTATAGTCAAGTTTACAAGGGCTACTAGAAGTAGGGTTGAAATCAAGTTGATTTTGAGTGAGTACTATTTGGTCAAACTCAGATCGACTATTTTAAAAATCATGTTTGATCTCGATTCTAACTTGAATCGAGCTTTTTTGAATGCTTGAACACAATTTGAATAAGACTTTTTTTATGTTTAAACTCAACTTGAGATGCTACTAAAAATCAAGTCGAGTGCTCGACTTGACTTGATTTGTTTATCATTGTCTTTAAAAAAAATGAATTTAAAAAATAAAATAACAAAACATTTTACTCATATTATACAATTAGAAACAAATTTATTTTCACAATCACAATTATTTACAAATACAATTATCTGACTGCAAGACCATATGACTATTTGGCTCTTATCCAATTATGATCAATTATACTTACATAAAATATCAGTATATATATATAAATATATATATATATATATATATATATATATTTATATATATAACATTTGTATAGTTATACTCATTGTTAACGTCGTGTTTCGCGGGCTTTTAGGCTGGATTCTAGCAACTCGGGTTTTCGGATTTTTACTTGCACACTGAAGCAAACACAGAATAGGGGGCCTTGGTAGTGGCCGGCGAGTTTCAGATACTAAAGTTAGTATAGCTGCTTAGTAATTTGTACATAAATTTAAAGGAATCAGAGAGAATTTTTAATACCTAGGGATCGACTTTTATACTAGATTTTTGGTGGGGGCAGCTTGTACTTGGCTTTGAGTAGCCTATGTCCTTTCCATTGTTTGTCTGTTTTGTCAGGATCTTATAATGCGGCGTAGCTTCTGAGTCAGCGTCATTAATGAGGTGTAGGGTTCGGGGAGTGGCTCCATTTATGCGACATAGCTCCCTGACTAACTATTCCCTACATACGCTCCATGTTAAGCTCTTATATGCCTATTGTCAGGAGATCAAGGATTCCCTATATTTCCTACCCACCTAATCAAATGAGAATTCTTTTTTTCCCTACTCTTTATGCTATATACTTCCCGCTGTTCCTGTTTTGGAGATCCTCTTTCCTAGAAACGGGTGGCCATACCCCCCCCCCCCGATTCTTCTACCTGTGAGGTCCTCAACTCAAGATTATGTTTGTATGTCTTTTTTGTTATTAAATGATACCGGGTGACAGTTCTCCTCCCAATTTTATTGGCACATTTTCAGACAGTTGGGTTTTCACACTTGGTGGCATCCTTCCAGTTCTCTCATCATTGATGGCATTAGGCAATTTCTTCTCTCCAAGTCGCATCACACAGTACATGTTGCGGGATGCATCCATGTCTTGCCAGCTCTGTTGGATATGTGTGTTCCCATATTTAAATAAGTGTCACTGCCACTTATTTAAATTTTCCCTTGTCATTGGGATTCTATTTTTGGCCTTTCTCCTTCCTTCTTTTATGTTTTTGCCTTTCTTATGCTAGTAACCAGACTCCTTAGACTTGTCTCAAGGAATCATTTTGTTTCCCACATCACATCGCATTGCGCGTTTCACTGAATCTGGGCCCTTTTGTATCTCCAGTTCTACCATGTGGGTACGGAATGACAACTGTCACTTCCTCTCTATATAAATGCGGCTTTGCCCTCTTTTTCCCACCTTTTTCACATTCTTGTCTTTTCCTGTTCTAACCTTCTCATTCCCTTTGCTCCAATTTTCTTCATCACCATTGCCTTTCTCAACTTTAATCTTTATGGCTCCTAAGAAGACCATCCAACCCAAGATTCCAAGGGAGCTAGACCAACCCGAGGTTTGCCCTGCGGAGCAATTCTTCATTGGATATAATTGGTGCTCAAATGTCACCACCGAGTTCTTATCGTCGCTGGCTTCCACCTTTCATGTCTCTGAGAAGGCAGTTTTTAAGGTTCCTGGGCCTCATGAGGGAGTTGTTGACGATGAGGGTTATGCTTCAAAGGTTGCCTTCTTCCCCAGCATGTTTTCTTGCGTGCTGAGGTTACCTTTCCCTCGCCCTATTCGCGAACTATTGGATCGCCTCGCATTGACCCCCTCTCAACTCCACCCAAATGCGTGGAGGATCTTGATGTGCTACTGTATTCTCTGGGGGCGATTTTTGAAGTCAGACTCAAAGCATGCTCACCTTACTGGCCGCGATTTTCTTTTGACACATAATGTTATAAAGTGTGAGGGGAACATTTATAGTTTTAGGGCGACACATGCCCTCGTTTCTATGGAGTCTCACTATCGCAAGGTCAATGATTGGACCCCAAAGTTTTTCTTTGTATCCAACCGTGGGTGGGAATTTCCTGTCAGGCAGGTGAATCGTTGTGAGTTCTCCATTTGGGCCATATGGGGGGTGGTCCTTAACGACAAAGCAAAACTGCTGAAGGCCTCTCCTAAGGAGCTACGCCGTATTGCTTTGGTCAGAGAATGGGTACAGAAGCACCTGGTCGATGCCCTCTCAGAGGCTTTCCTTGGGGAGGAAAACATAAGAGCCTTCTTGCCTCCTCTCAGCCACACTGTTTTCGATGACAGCACCATTCCCATGCAGCCCAGAGCCACCTAGGCTCGAAAGTTCTGCAAGCCCTCCTCTCGCAAGTAAGGGGAAGAAAGTCCTTGCGGAGGTTGCTAGGGCTGAAAGCAGCCTAGTTTCCCCTCCATGATTTCCTTTGGGGTAGTCCTTAGCGCTACTCGAGGTGCTACGTCCTCCACCTTTTGTGCCTCCCCCACAGTCGGCACCACCTATCCGCCCTTCGAATCCACCAAGTAGCCAGGGAGGAAAAAGCCACGCTACTCTAGAGGTACTGGCCGTCCCGAAGGCACCGACCACCCCTCCTTCCGCGGCCAGTTTGACCACCGAGCTTGTCATGGTCACGATCCTCGTTGTGCCAGTCGCGTCGACGGGCCTGCATAGGTTGTCCCACGGGGCAAACATGCTCTCAACGTACTTCTATGGGACTTTGGAACCAGCTCCTCATTAGTCAACACTGGTGGAGCCTCCTCCCAAGGTGAACGTGGAAATGATCCCCTCCTCTCCATCCACAACACAATTCACTATTGAGGGCAAGTCTTGGAGGGTGCTATTGAGGATTGCGCAGAAGGTTCTAGGGCATATGTGAATTGGATGGCTTCTCTTGAGCCACTTCGCTCCCCCCGTCACCAAAAGGCTCTGCTCCTGCTCCTGCCGTCGTCGACACCCTGGTGGCCTTGGCTGAGGAGCCTTGCAAGGGGACTCTTGGTGGGGAAATGTTAGAGCCAAGGTCTGCTATAGTGCTACGGGAGCGCCAAGACCTTCGTGAAGAACTCCCTTCCGCTGCCAAGACGTGAGGAGGGGGAGAAAAACCCCTTTACACTCATAAAATAGTGAATTATATATACGTGTATATATTTCTTATAACTACTACATATACTATATATATAGTGAACTTTATACATATATAATATGACGAGTTGTTGGTCTACATAAAAGTTATAGCGGATGCTTGTAAAATAGAATTTTATAAGCCATAAGTTGGAATCTTCACCGTTTATTGGAAAAGAATTTATGTGTCTTTGCCTAACAATTAGAACAAGAGATGTCCTGTTAATGAGCCACTGGAGGTCAGCCAAATCCGTTGTGCACTCTCATACTTTCTATTGTCGTACATGTTAAGAAGAGCATCTCCCTGGCAATGAAAAGGCAGATAATACTTCCAAGTAAAGAATAAGAAACGAAATAGTCGATATAACTGAAAAGCTTTTTGTGTCGAGTAATCAAGAGAGGCATCAATCCCAAACCTGTATCACCAGCTACCCCATCTCCTCCTGCATGCTTTGTAAGCCAATAAAATGTGATGTTGCGTGAGACACCATATGAATTTTTAATGGAACCTTTGATGGGATATCACGTTTTACTTGGAGAAATTCTATTTGCAATCAATAAATTCTATTTGAAATTCTATCACGTGTGTAGATCTATTGATTTTTTTTTTATAACAACCATTGATGTGTTTCATTAAATAGAAAAACTATCATTTTGAGAGGGATATTATTGTAATTTTAAAAGTTTTTAAAGACAAAACTGTTCAAGTTTGCATGAATGCTTTGTATATGTGGGTGTATTCATGTCTTTAGTCCCACAAATGGTAATTGTTTTTATTGTTATTACAACAACGGTCACATTCTTAAGGCTTCCTATGTTTGGGTTTTGCTGCATTAAAATTATAATCCAGATTTTGATCCCATCAATTCAATTTTTCTTTGTTTGAAGGACAATATGGATAATGGTGTAGATTATAATGATAATAAGAATAATGACAATGGCAGTTACAGTGTTGCAATCTTATTCTATATTTTTTTTAGAAAGATTGTTCGTTGATTGTAAAATATGTAGGATAAGAGTGTAGAAAGATTCATCCTCTAAAACAATCAAGTCCAATCTGTTGCAATCTCATAGCGATATTTCTTAGAAAATGGCCCTTTATGGCGATCCCTTCATCGAGTAATAATATTCCTACGGTAATTGTTTTTTTTTTTTTTTAACAAATTTAAGGATTGTTATATTATAAAATTGAAAAACTAAATAAAAATCTTCAGAGTTTTTAATGACGCGAGACAATCATACTCGAATATTGAATGCTTATAAACGAATTGTTAAGTAATTTTAGGTCCATTATTTTTGCTTTGCCATTTTTGGAACAAAGCTTGTGCTCTTTTGAAAGGTATAGTTTGCAAAGGAAAAAGGTAAAAACCTAAACCCTAAATTTAAGGAGAAATCGCGATTCTGCACACTAAAATGCATACTCATTCAATATGATTGATACGAAAATAGACTTTATTAAAAATAGTACTAATTTGAATTTAGAATATGAAGACAATAATATTGGTATCCAGATTAGTGCATAAAATTGTTTGTATATAGCAAAACTCTAAATTTAAAGAGTATTACTATTAAGTCATTTGAAACTTAATGCTCAGAGAGTTCTCTTGACGTGACACATAATTTATTAAAAAAATATAAAATTATATTCAAATTTAAAAGGCTTCTGAAAATACAAAAAGAGAAAGACTTTCTAGATTCTCATTTTCCTTTGCATTTATGTTTTTAATTTTTTTAATAAACCACATGGGATCACATGGTGGTATTTGACGTCACGTCAAGGAAGATATTTAAACGGTAACTTTCATATAGCTAAGTAGCATTACTTAAAGAAAAATTATATTTATTATCTCATATATCATTGTGTGTGTATAAATAAAAAGATAAAAATAATTAATCATATATTGATACGTAATATTAAGATGATAAGTAACCTTTCTCTAATTAAAAAAATAAAAAATAAAAACAAAAATAAAAGAAAAGAAAAAACCTAAAAAAAACCGAAAACAGTGCCTTTGGTCGTTTTTTGTAGTGTTGTACTCAAGTTTTGTCTTGTTCTCTTTCTGGTCAATGCCTTGAGTTGTGGCAGTTATCGTTGCAGCTATTGAAATTGAGGTGTGGGGGACAGACAGAGGGAAGCCGTAGAACCAACCAAACCACTCTCGAGGCAACAACAGCGGCAGCAAACTCCTACAACTCTTCACAGATCCTCTCCCCGCAATCCACAAAAGCCAACCCGTACGCAATCTCTCTATATGAACTCTGCAAACACTCTACTCTACACTCCTCATTCTCTTTCTGGATTCTCTCTCCTACGCCACCAATGCCGTCTGATACCTCTCCACCTCTCCTGCTCCTTCTCAGCTCCTCGACGCCGTCGTAGCCACCGCCGGAAGAATTCCAGGCTCTTCTCCGACCCCTCCACGGCCGACCACTCCCCTGACCCTACGCTCCAAACCGTCATCGACCTCAACCTCCTTACCTCCCATACCTCGTCTTTCCTCCAAACCTCGCAATCCCATCTCCACGAATTCCTTTCCTCTGCCAGAGACGCTTACGAAGACCTACAAACTCTCATCACCCTCGACTATGACCGTCGGCTTGTCGTATCGTGCCGCCGCTCTACGGTTCAGTTTGTGGGCGGTTTAGTGATTTGCGGCTTCGTTCTGGTTTTTACTTTTTCGGTTTTGTACAAATTGGGCTTAGGCTTTCTTCGGCGCCGGTCCGGGTTCGGGAACGGACCGGTTGTGGTGCGCAGGGACCGGAGCCTTGGGGGAAGAGAAGTCGTCGTTGGAAAGAGCGTCAGCGGGGAGAGCAATCTTAGGGTTTCCGGCAATCCTCTATCGCCGGCTTTGCGCGCCAACGTGGGAGTATCGGAGAGAGTTCCGAAGAATCGGGTACGGGCACTGGAGAAGAAGTTGCCGAAATGGTGGCCGGTTTCGGTGTCGCCCCCTGGTTTTGTGACGAATAAGCAGGAGTATCAGAGGGAAGCCGACAGGTTGGTTCGAGGTCAGTGTTCTTTTTTTTTTTTTTATAAAACTTTGTAGGAATTTTGGTGATTTTTCTGGTTGTCGAATTGTTTGATTTATTGTTGGCCTGAATTTTAGATTTACTGCTAATTGCTGAATTTGCTGCTAAACTCTGGCAGTCAGAAATTCAAGTATTTTATAACTGTTTGAATTTTCATGAATATTCTACCGAGTGAAATTACCACTTTTCTCATTCTCGCTAATAGTATAATCCTAATAAAAGCAGGATAGTTAAAATACAATTAGGAGGACTGCCTGTAAGTTTCAACCTTGTTATTGTTAATATTTTCTACATGATGTGGTAAAGGCCTTGGTCTTGGTGGTATGCACCTTTAGGTCTAAGGTTCGAATCCACTTGGATGCAAACAATTTCTAGGGACCATCGGACTGAAGAACTTTTCCTTGAATTTCTCGAGGTGTACTTGCAAGAAACTCCTTGTCGAGGGCCTGTGCACTCCCGAGATTAGTTGGGATTTTGTTCTAGGACACCCGGTGCCATTAAAAAAAATATTTTCTACATGATTTTCCTGCTATGCCAAACAGAAGGGCCCAAGCCTCCCATGGTGCTAATAATAAACACTTGGTATAAAGCTTGAAAGATGCAAAGATAGTTGTGAACAGATGGTTTGACTGTTGCCATATAGGCTCAACTGTTCATAGATATAAGCTTTGTGGAAGATGATTCTGGTTTTGACTGTCGTTGGTCTCTAATTAATGAACATTTGAACCTATATTTCCAACAAGCCAGCATTTCCACCACATTGTGAGGCATAACCCAATCTAGGCTGAACAAACAAAAAATGGCATTCCAAAGATTGCTAGCCACCTCACAATGCAAAAATAAGTGTTCTATTGTTTTGCCACTTCTTCTACACATGCAACACCAATCCATTATTGGATAATTCTGTATTTTGGTATAAATAGTTTACTACCCACCTTGTGGTTGGCATTGATGGCCTTATTTGGATAGATTAAAATTTGTAGGAGTGACAATCAACATCGAATGACTGGTTACTACAAAAAACTTCATCCAGGATTACAGGCAGTTTGCAGCTCCCCTAATTGATTTGTTGACAACTATTGCAACTGAGGTCTTCCAAAGTTTCAAAGCAGCAATTACAAGCCCACTAAGGCCACCGGGCTTACCTGATTTTAATAAGACATTTGTTGTTGAGTGTGATGCATCTAATGAGGTAGTATTAAAAAAGGCAATCGGATAGGGACATTGCTTAACTCAAACAGGCTTTGAAGAGAAGGTCCCTCACTCTTTCTACTTATGAGAAAGAGCTTTCAGCATTGATTCATTCAGTAAGGAAATGGAGAGGCCATTTTGTTGGCAAGTCGTTTAAAGTTAAAACTGATTACCAGGGCTTGAAGTTTTCGTTGAAAGAAAGGGTTGGTACACCTTCCCAAAAGAGAGGGATTTCAAAGCTCTTACGCTATGTTTTTACCATTGACTTGCTCTTCACCTTCATGTTGCTACACAATTCTCCCTACCCTATTTTCCCGTTTCTCTTTACCTCGTCCTACATGGATTACCGAGATTAAAGCTTCATATAATGATGACCCTACACTTAAAGCTCTCATCAGGCAGTTAGAAGGAGGACAAGGTGTTAAAAACGTTATGGATTGAACTATGGCATTTACTTAAGAAAGGGATAATCTTTTGTAGGTAATTAATATGGCTCAAAGAAGAAAATAATTGAGAATGTTCATAGTAGCCATTGGAGGGCCCTTGTGGTTTTTAGTAAGGGTGGCAAATCGTGTTAGTAGGTCTTGTTTGTGTCATGTCAAGTTATATATATTATACTATATGAGTCAACCCAAACACGACCCATTAAGCCTAACGGGTCAGATTTTCAAACCTTAACACTGCCCATTAAAATAATGGGTTGGCACGACACAATCCGTTATTAATTAATTAGAAATGGGTCGACATAACATGAGCCGTTTTAGCCCGTTTATGTAAATGGGTTGAATTGACCTGAATAACTCATTTGACTTGATTAACATAATTTCACATAAAGTTAAAATCACAATATCTCCCAAAAATATAAAACTAACTACAAAAGTCCAAAATTACAATCCAAACAATAAAAACACTAAAATTAAAGTCCCAACAATAGCAAATATGAGCATAACCTCATAAGTCCAAAAATCCAAACAATAAAAACATAAACATATTGTAATAATATTAATGTTACAATCCCAATAATGATAAACACAAATCTAAACAATTTTAGAACGTGAAGGAGGAAGTGAAGTGTCCTCCTTGCTCTTGTTGATATCCATCTCCATAACATCTTCAATTAGTTTTTCCAATTTCATTTCTTGTGTTTCTATTAAAAAATGGCATTAGTAAAGTTTTATGTCAAATAAAATTATTGTATTGAAAGCATTACAATCAATTATTTAATAAACAAAAATTAATGTTACTTTACTCGTCATATAACCAATCTCTTCTGTAGACTAATATGCTTCAACAATATCTAGTGCACTCCTAAACTGATCAATGATATGCCCATATACAATAAAAGTAGATTTAGGCTGAATTTGGATTTAAAGATGGTTTCAACTCATCTCAATTAATCTCATCTAATCATTACAACTTTCTCAAATTACTACACAAAATATAATAAACAATTCAACAATTTCAAATTTCAAAACAATAATAATATTAAAAAATAATATTATAACAATATTTTATTCAACTTTTAACTTTGATCTCAACTCACTATCAAAACCACACCTCAGATGCAACTATAGAAATGAGAACATTCAAAATGTCACGAGCCATATAAATAAAATCAAGATAACGAAATTCATTTCCTTTTCAAAAGGAAAGAATATCAAGGTTTGCATTTCTATCTGCCCTAGGTTCATCCAAATAAAACTCCAATTGACTTTCTTGTATGTGGGCACCAAGATCATCAGTTTGAAATGAATCAAATTCCTATACACAAAAAAAAAACAAAAAAACAAAAACAAAAATAAAATTTTCAAGCCAACATGATATAAAACAACAATATAATATAAATTGTTAAAAAAATATTATTTGAATTTACCTTCATTACTTGTCTAGTCCCTTTACTAAAAGATGTGGATTGAATTTCCATTTTACTGACATTTCTTTCAGAAATTGTGGTAGAACTTATGGGAGTACCAGAACTATATTCCGTGAAAAGAGATACCAATTTCATACAAACATTCAAATACTCTGGGGAACCATTTCCATAAAGCTTCTTATAAGAAAATTTAACAAATTAAAGCTTGTATCAAAGATTCATTATAATTGTTATGGCCAACATCACATTGGACTCTGACCAATATATCTCAAACTTAGCATTGATAAGACATTTTCCTCATGTATCTTCACTCTCACACTGTTCCTTTAATGTCAAATAAATCATAAAAACTGCTGGAAAGTACAAATTGGCTGAAGGGAATTTGGTTCCAGGAAAGTCACAAGTGACATCATAAAAAACAGCCAAGAAAGTGTTAATATTCTTCACTTTATCCCACTCATATGTGGATAGACAATGCTTGAAATTTGAATCAGTCAACTCCAAATGGCAAAAAGCACAACAATAGAAAAGAGCACTCTCAAGCATAAGAAAAGTAGAATTTCATCTAGTAGGGACATCCTGTCTCAGCCCTTTCTTACTCTTCAAAGACATTTGATTGGTTGACTCTAACAAGTTTTTGTTTCCTTGTTTGTGATCCTTTGACATACTTATACTTTGACAAACTTTTTGGATGGCACAATCAATCTCTTTTAACCCATCTCGTACTACCAAATTGAGAATATAAGCACAACTACGAAGATGAAAGAACTCACCATCACAAACAAGGACTTTCTAATATTCAATCGAGATCTTAACATCTCAACTGAAACGTCATTAGAAGAAGCATTGGCTAAAGTCAAAGTAAAAATCTTGTTTTCAATTGCCCACTCACATAGCAAATTATAAATTTTTTCAGACAAAGATATGTGTGATCCCCATATAATAAGGATAAGGGTAGGTGATGAATGGGATCCCACATTGCTTGGGGAAGAAAAGCTATTGCTCTTTATTAGGTTCCAATGGGGCTACAATTGTATCATTGATTAATCCTTTTGGAGAATAGGCGATATAGTTTGGGCCTTCCATTAGGGCGTTACAATATGCTATTATGTCGTGGTGGCATAAAAGAAAAGTTCAGCACCCTTTTCTGTAAAATCCAATTCTTATCTAGAAAACGTGTTGTAATGCACATATAACCATCAATATTTATAGAAGTTCACAAGTCAGATGTCAAACTAATTCTACCAGGAGCATAATTCAACATGCATTTAACCCTTTTTCTTTCTCGAAAATACATCTTAAGCAAATCAGTCTTAGCAGTATTTCTAGATATAATTGGAACATTTGGATGCAAATATTGTAATAAATGTCTCACACTTGAATATTCAACAAATCGAAAAGGCAGTTCATGCTTCACAATTGCACTTACCAAGATTTCTCTAAATTTTTCAGTGTCAAATTTAGAAGCACTTACCAACACAAATCCACTATTTTGTGTTGATGTCAACTTACCAATATCTCGTGAACTTCTTCTAGGACATGTCTCAACGTGAAGCTTCAAATTTCCGGTTTCATATTTGCTCACTGCCAAGTATGTAGCTCTACACATCTTGCACTTGGCTCGTGCCTTACCTTCACCTTTGTTAGAATTAGGAACCATCTCAAAAAAACTCCACACTGTTTCCTTCGTTTTACTTTAGTTTCCTTATTTTGAAATTTTTCTGAGACATCTTCCAACACATCCAAATCAATCAAATCGTCATTTTCGCCTACTGCCTCACTCATTTGACTTTTAAAAAAAAATCCAACATGAAAACCAGCCATTATAACACAACGATATAATATAACATGTCTACACCAACTATAGTAGATAAACAGCCAAAACAAAGCAACTATGGTAGATAAACAGCCAAAACACAGCAACTATTTTGCATATCTATAATCTATTGTGCAACTAGAGTAGATAAACAACCAAGTACAGTAAGACCCGGTTTGGATATAAGAAATGTTTCATCTCATCTCATCATTATAACTTTCCCAAATTTTCACATAAAATATAATAAACAATTTAACTTTTTCAAATCCCAAAACAATAATAATATTAAAAAATAATATTCTAATAATATTTTCTTCAACTTTCATCTCAACTCATCTCATTTTAACTCACTATCCAAACGATACCTAAACTAATTTGAAGCTAAATTAATGTTTGATTAGTAGTACTTAACATTGCCTCCTCACATTAGGTAATGCCACAACAAGCAAGCAAATAGTGCCTGCATTTTGCTAGCTAGCTAGCTATATCATGGTCGGATGTCGGTGCAAATAAAGAAGGTCACACAACACATGGGCTAGGCCACCAAAACTCATTAATTTTCTTCCCAAAAATTTTAATTGGCTCTTATCTAAACTTTTTGTCATAAACTTAAATCTTTTTAAGAATTATGGCTAGTGGATGTAGAGGATTCCAATAGAAATGTGACAAAAAAAAAAAAAAGTAAATCCTATAATTCATGAAAAGCATTCAACAATCTCTCTGAAAGGGAGACCGTGAGATGTAAAGGGCTCAGCATTCAACAATCTCAACAATGTGTATGTAAAGGGCTCAACAACAATGGACTATGGAGGTAATATTATAACATAAAACCAAAGGGCTCAACAACTTACCGTTTGTAGAGTTAGTAGAGAGGCAGAGAGGGGCAGAGCGACAACGGAGTCACGGAGAGAGCATAGAATTCAGACAACCGTGAGATTCTGAGACAGAGGGTAACAGACGATTGTGAGACATAGGCTTAGAGAGATGGAGATCGAGAGAAACAATGAGACTAACAACAGTGAGAGGCTTGCTGTGGGCGACAAGCAACTGAAGATCGTGAGACAAAGGCTAGAGAGAGAGGGAGACTGTTAGATAGAGGCTTGCCCGCTTGAGAGATGGGGATGCCGTGAGACAGAGGGTTGACTTGCTTGAGAGAAAGGGAGACCGAGAGAGACAGTGAGACCGACAATGACGATCGTGAGAACCTTGGTGTGGGCAACCGGTGACCAACAACGGTGAGACAAAGAGGAGAGAGAGGTAGACCGAGGGAGGTGGGAGCCTGAGAGTGAGGGGGCGGCGTGAATTTGAGATCGAGACTCTCAGTTAGGGTTTTTTTTAGTTTTTATGTTTAAGGTTATAAGTGTAATTTTGACTTCCTAAACGAATCAAAACGGGTTGATAACAAGTCAAAACGGGTTGACTCATTATTAACTCGTTTAACAATCGTGTTTTAATGGGTGAACCTGTTTTGACCCAAACTTGTTAACATCAAACTCAAACCTGCTAATTTCATGTTGTATTCGTGTTGGGTTCACAGGTCGTGTCACATATTGTCACCCATAGTTTTTAGTAAACCCTAGAGATGAAAAAGAGATATTAAGCAGTATGGAGAATGCGATATTTGTCAAAGGAATAAACTGGTTTGAAGGTTAACTTAAGTTGGAATTGCTTTAGGTTGGCAGAGATGAGAATGAATGTGACAATCCAAGGAAAGCACAAGCCATATTTGGGCCCATAATTTAGAAGAACTTGTCAATTTTACAATTGGAACCCTTGAAATGCATTTTAAAGGGCAAAAACTTCTTCCTTCCAAAGCAATGTGAGATTCTATTCACTATCTTCTTATACACAATTTGGGGTATTACAAGTTCTTTCCCCTAAATCCCTTGCGTCCTTGTTTTATGGGTGGCACGGCTCAAGTCCCACACTTCTGATTGGGATAGGATTTGGTTCGATTTGTAATGACCAAGGAAAGCCCAAGCCATGTTTGGGCCCATACTCCAAAAGAAATAGTCAAGGTTACAAATTGGAACCCTTTGAAATTCATTCTAATATGCAAGAACTTCTCCTTTCAAGTAATGTGAGATCTCATTCATCACGTTCCTATACACAATCCAAGGTATTACAATGTAGCTAGTTTGACGAATATCCTTGGGCGTAGGATCTCTACCCTACCTGTTGCTTATCTTGGTTGTCCTTTGGGAGTTCACTTCAAGTCCAATTGCATTATAGAGAAGATGGAGTGTTGTTTGGTGGGTTAGAAGCGATCATATTCGTCAAAGGTTGTTGTAGCCCGTTGATCATGAGTACATTGTCCAACTTGCCTATCTATGTTATGTCCTTTTCCCCACTACCTTAGGGAGTTGCCAACCAGTTGGAGAAGCTACAATGAGATATCTTGTGGGGTGAAGTAAGAGGGTGGAGCCTAAGTTTTATCTTGTGAAGTGAATCAATGTATGTTTGTTGGTTGTAGGAGATGTGTTGGGGATTAGAAATTTAGGCCATCTTTTGGTAATGAGATGAGATGAGAAATTCTCAAAACGTCTCACAATTTCCTTTCCAAATATCACTCAAACACAAAACACTTCTCAATTTCAAATTTTCAATTTTTTCATCTAATCATTACAACTTTTACAAACTTCAAACAAAAATCATATTAAAAAAAAAGATTTTTTTAACTTTATAAAATTTTTATTCAACTTTTTCTATCTCCTTTCCCAATTCCTATTAAAACATCTTAATTCAAACAATTTCACTACTATTCATAGACCATTTCACTGCTATTCACGGAATTCTGAGATACCTAAAGGTCCAAACAAGCCCTTAATCCTCTTTGATTGTGCTCTATTGGAGAAATGTTTGTGGTATTATGCCTATAAAGATAGAGCCTTTAGAGGGGGCGAGCGGACATGAAGTACGGAATCTTGGGCAGTGGTTGTTGTCTCCTCTATGTAAACTGGTTTTCGGGTTTGGTCTCTAGGAAAACATTAGAAGAATTCTTCCACTTTGCTAGATTTGTTGTGAGTGGCGAGTCCAAGATCTGCTTTTGGTATAATGTTTGGCGGGGTGACCAATCTTTGTAAAATGCCTTACCAAAGTTATTTAGATTAGGTCATTTTAAGTGTGGCTATTTGGTAGATACTATGAATTTGCATGATTCTATACAGTGGTGTGTCAATTTTGCCAGGGAGGCCACAAGTTGGAGGTGGATCTCTTCACATTCTTTTGACTGCATGTATTCAAGTCGGGTGGGACATAATGGTGAAGATAAAATGTTTTGTGACCTATTGAGGAAAGAAGTGTTCAAAAACGAAAGTTAGCACTCACTTTCTTGGAAACTAATTTGAAGGAAGTGAGTGCATTTCTTCATTTGGAGTGGCCTTAGGGAAGAGTTTTACCCTAAATAATGTGAGGAAATTAGGTATTATAGGGAGCGAGGGTGTCAATGTGTTAATAGATTGTGTTCATGTCGTATCAAGTTATGTATATTATACTATATGGGTGAACCCAAACCCTAAGGATTAGCTCAGCTGGTCGGGCCTTGGGTTTGCTCCCCAATAGTCACCAGTTTGAGTTTCCTTAGGGTCACTGGAGGTTTACCTAGTCGTTAACTTCAAGGCCCCATGGGATTTGTCAAAGTGTGCGCAAGCTGGCCTGGACACCCACGGTTATAAAAAAAATATCTATGGGTCAATCCGAACACGACCCGTTAAGCTTATCGTGTCAAAATCTCAAACTCTAACACAACCCGTGAACATAACGGGTCGTGCCGTGTCAACCGTTAGTGATACTACGAGTTAACACGACCCGACTCGATCCGATCTGTTTCAACCCATTTATGTAAATGGGTTGAACAAACCTGAAATTAACCGATTTGACCTAATTAAGTTTAGCATAATTTTATATAAATGTTAAAATCATAATATCTATAAAAAAATATAAAACTAACTACAAGTCCAAAATTACAATCTAAACGATAAAAATATCGAAATTAAAATTTCAACAATTTTACTTTGGGTATAAGGGTATTATTGTAACTTTAACTTTCTTAACGGGTCAAAATGGGTTGACCCTTTATCAATCCGTTAAACAATCGTGTCTTAACGGGTCAACCTGTTTTGACCTGAACCCGTTAAGACTAAATTCAAACCTGTTATTATCGTGTTATGTTCGTTTTGGGTTAACGGGTCATGTCACATATTGTCACCCCTAATAGAGAGTAATTGGTGTTTCATGCCTAAGAAGAACAATGAAAAGGTGGATCACCTTATATACTTACTAGAATATTTTTTTGGTTATTTGAGATGGGGCAGTTTGGTAGCCATTTGTGCGCACTTTTGTGGAGGATGACCCCATTCTGTTTATTGTGATGTATTTGGAGAGAGAAATGAACACAGTGTTGAATATTGTGAAACGTCAGTGTTGGAGCTCAAGTCATGTTTCTGTAATACCCTTTTTCATTGGACAGTGTTCCACACTACTGGAGCTTTTTCTGTTTCTACTCTTCAAGAGTTTTTAGCACTTTTTCCTTTCTTAGTTAGAAGGATCTCTTGTATACTTCTTGTATAGGGTAACACCTTTCTTGATCTTAATAAAATTTTATCTTACTTGTCATTTTACATTTTAAAAAATTTATCTATTTTATAAAAAAGTTATGCATGTTGCACGAGTCATCAACCTTGTCTGATGGAATCTTAATTTTACTACATGAGGTGTTGATTGGCTCACAGATGTGATTTTGTGAAGTTTGTCTATTAGTTGTGTAAGATTAGGTGCATCATAATTATCGCATCTGTGTCATTTGTGTTTGCATCAATAAAATAGTCTTTTGAATTTCTCTGTCCATTAGTACGGTAAATTTTCTCTTAACTTCATCTTATCGCTGGACTTAGTGTTTTTTGTTGGTAAACGTTATGCATTTCTCAAGTTTTCATGATATTATGGTCATGCTTTACCTCTTCAAATCACAATTCCTCCACTTGATTTCCAGTGATCATGGACAATAGAATGGGCGGGAAGGACATAATGGAGGATGATATTGTTCAAGTCAGTGCTTCTTTTACATTTTCCTTTGATTGCCAATACATATACATAGTTTCACTTAGTATGGTGGTTGAAAATTTCTTTAAAGCTATTCAACTTTTATCCTTTTTTAAGAAAATGAATGCATATTCTCTGCTTAGAAAATGGTTGATATTTTTCTTTTTCCTGTCTGTGTTTCTTTTGAACTCATTTTACAAAATTCAAAAGCAGTCTATAATTGAATTCGCATCTGTACTGGGATAACTTTTTTTGCAGTTATTGTAATGTTTAACTACAATATTTTGTTTCATGAACTGATTTTCCACAATGCATTGTACTCTTCTTTTCCTGTATGGTGAGCAGTTACGTCAAATATGCAGGACATCTGGAGTACGGGCCTCCTTTGACACAACAAATACACGTGATTCCTTTTATCGTGCTTCCGTTGACTTTGTATTAAATTCTTGCAGCAGGTTTGTTGTCAGGCCTGTATAAATCAAATACTGACCTCCACCTTTTTGCCGCACATATTTTCTTATTGTAGTGTAACTTATTTAGGAATATCGCAGGGTACCAAGTCACTCCACCTCTGTTCAGACTTTTGATGAAGATGCCCCACAATTTGTTGCTGGTCTGGCTGAAAACATTGGGCTTGAAAGCATCCGTGCTGCAAGAATCGTTTCAGCAGCTGTTGCTGCATGTACACGTTCACGATTTTTACAGGCTTGGGTAATTTTTCTGTTTTCGTTCTTATGATGTGATAATGATGTTCTGTGGTAATTGAATGAACAAAAGTTTTGCCTCTTGTCAGTATAGGCTTTCTAATAGGAATGAATTATATCAATAAAACCTGGAGATCTTTACCATTTCAGAATGTCGCTGGTATTTCAACATTATCTTGCACAAAGCTTGGACTATATGTTGGAATGTGAAAGACACTAGTATTTTTCACTTCAGGAAAATTTTGGATTTCATTGTATTTTGGAAAATTTTTGAAATTCTGATCCTTTACGGCCTCATGGTTAGGATTTCAGGAATAGCAGGAGTTTTTTTAAGTTTATCTTTTTCTTGAGGGGCTGGAATTACCAAGTTTTGTCCAGAATGAACTTTTCCATTTGCTTTTGGAATCTCTACTCTGAGAGGCTCAGCTAAAACACTTTGTTTGTCATCTCTCTCTCTCTCTTCCCCCTAGTGAATGTAACATGCTCCCGTATTTTTGGATGATATTGTGCTAGTTAATGGGATGAGAGCAACTCATAACTCTTAAGTTGGAAATTTAAAGGGATTATTATAATCTATGGATTTGAGACAAAATAGATCTAAACTTGAGCATATTGAGTGGAAATTTATCAAAAGTAGTAAAAGAGATGCAGGGATCATAAAATGTGAGGTTCAAAAGCTGCCACAAAGCAAAAGCTGTGTCGGGATTAAAGGTGAACCTTTCCAAGTCCAAAATGATTTCAGTGGGCAATGTCAACAACTTAAGGAGCTTGGCTAATTCGCCGGGATGCAAGGTGTCTTCTCTGCCCATGAAATACCTTGGCCTTCCTCTGGGAGCAACATTCAATGCAAAGGCCATATGAAGTGAAGTGATTGAGAAGATTGGGCGAAGGTTGGCAAGTTGGAAAAGGTTGTACTTATCGAAAGGTGGTTAGATCACCTTAGGTTAGGTTTGGTTAGTGAGTCAAGATGAGATAACTTGGGATGAAAGTTGAAATTTGAATAAAATATTATTAGAATATTATTTTTTAATATTATTATTGTTTTGGAATTTGAAAAAATTGAATTGTTTATTATATTTTATGTGAAAATTGTAATGATGAGATGAGATGGATTGAGAGCCCCTCTCAATCCAAACTGGGCCTTAATCAAGAGTACACTCGCAAGTTTGCCTACTTATTTTCTCTCTTTGTTCCCTATTGTGGCTAGGGTGGCAAATTGCATAGAGAAGCTCCCACTGGACTTTCTTTGGAGCAGTTCAGGTGAAGAATTTAAATTTCACCTACTCAATTGAGATAAGGTATTCTCCACAATATTTTGTGGTGGTTTGGGGATCCGAAACCTAAAGATGTTCAATCAAGCTCTCCTTGGAAAATGGCTATGATGTTACCATTAGGAGGGGGAGGCATTATGGAAGGTGGTGATAAACTCCAAATATGGTAGTACTTGGGGGGTTGGGGCTCTTTGGAGGCACAAGGTGCTTATGTTGTGGGTTTGTGGAAAAGAATTAGAAGGGTTGGGTGATTTTCTCTCGACACATTAAATTTGTAGTGGGGGATGGATCTAGGATTAGTATTTGGCATGATATTTGGTGTGGCGACAAGGCGCAAACACTTTCCCTTATGTGGATTGTGTGCAGAGAGGAGGCATCGATGGCAGAGTCATTAGAGACCTCGGGTGGTTCTATTTGATGGAATGTCCAATTCCTCAGGGCGGCCCATGATTGGGAAGTTGGGGGTTCTTGCAGAATTCTTCAGTTTTTGTACTCTACCAGAATAAGGGATCAAGAGGTAGATAAGATGTCATGAAATTCTTGGTTAGTTCATTTTATAGGGCCATCACTACTAAGGAGAATAACCACTTCCCTTCAAGGAACATTTGGAATAGTAAGGTACCTTTAAAGGTTGCTTTCTTCGTATGGACAGTGGCCTTAGGGAAGATCTTGACCATGGAGAATAGACAAAAATGTTGTATTATTGTAATTGACTGGTGCTGTGGGGTAGGAAAAGTGGGGAGACTCTGGATCACTTGCTAAGCATTGCGAGGTTGCCAGGGCCTTGTGGGGTGATTTTTTTGGCAGAATTGGGTTAGCTTGGGTTATGCCAGGGAGGGTGGTTGATCTTCTAGCCAGCTGGAGAAATACTCATGGTACCCTGCAAATCATAGCAATAAGGAAGACGGTTCCCATTTGCCTTTTTTGGTGCATCTGGAGGGAAAGGAATGATCGGTACTTTGAAGAGCTTGTTAGAGGATCTCAGAAGATTTTGTTTCAACCCACTTCTTTTCTGGGCAATAACTTTAGATTTTAATGGGCTTAATGTTCATGATATCCTTGTGTCTATATCTTCTTCCTAGATAGGTGTTTTCTCCTGTATACCCTGTGCACTTGGGCCTATTAATAAAATTTTACTTATCAAAAAGAAAAAAAAAAAAGAAGCTGCCACAGAGCAATCATTTTGGATATCTGATGTTGATAATTGATAAAGATGGGAAGAATAAGCAGGATATGACTCAGAATAAGAGCAGGGTGGATGAAATGGAGAAGTGTGTCAGGAGTATTCATGCTGTGCACCGTGGCACTTGTTTGGCTATCAGAAAGGGACATGTTTTTTAAAATGAGTATATTTGAAATGAGAATTCCAAAGTTGATGCAAGATAAAATAATAATAAAGTCATCCGTCCAAAAGTAAAAGCTGAGGGTGAGTCAGTTTGATCATGTGCAATGGAGATCAATTAACATGCTTATCATAAATGACGATTTAATTCGAGTGGTGAATGAAGGAGATAGAGGAAGGTCTAAAGTTAGCATGGGTAGAAGTGGTATGAAAAGGATTTTTATTTTTATTTTTTTGATGTCGGGGAACCTCTCCAAGGCAGGGCCCTTCAGACCCACCCTTGTAGAAAAGGATATTTGTAATAGGGAAGCTGTAAAGAGTGGTTTTAGATCACATGGCATGGCAAAAAAAAATTCATGTGCCCATCAGTGATTACTTGACAAAGATCCATGCTGTAGACCCCAATTTAATTTGGATTAATAGTTTATTTGAGTTTAATCAAGAACTTACTCCCTCGTTGCAGTAATTTCAGCAATGACAAGGACTTACTAAACTTGAAGGAATGTGATGATTAACTTTTCCCCTATTTTGTTTAGATTTATTTTTGCACGATTTGAATGGGTGTTTTTTTATAGGTAAATAAGTTTTACTGAATCAAGTAAATAGGCATATCCCAAGTACTCGTGAAGCATACAAATGAGAACACCTAGTTACAAGTTAGGAGCTAGAAAATTGTACAAGAAAGTCATGAAAGCTAGCTATTTTCTAGCTCCATTGAATACACGAGCAGAATCCCAAAGAAATAAGGCATGGAAAAAGAAACTTCCAAGCTCATCCAGAGAACACTCTCTATCTTCAAAGCTCCAACCATTCCTTCCAAACCAAATACAACACATAGAGATGAAGAAATCTCCATACATCCATCACAATAAATCCACACTTTCTCAAGTTGTCCATAGTTAGTAGTCAATGTCCATAAAGCAGTGATTATATTGTATCTTAAGTTTGGGTACCAAAGAACTTAGGTTTGACAAATCATGGGACTGGATTACTGTGATTTGAATTTTCTTTATTTGTAATATCAGTTTAATCTGACCTATCAAAAAATATATATCAGTATAAAATGTAATCAGAATGTTGCTAAGAATTGTTCAGTTCAACAACCTAAATGTCAGCCCTTTTACCAATCTTACAAATATTTGTGGTAGCTTTACTAAAATGTCTACTTTATATTTATATATATATAGATGTTAAATCAACATTTGGCTAGAAAAAAATTAGGGTAAACTGCACTAGCCTCCCTCAAGTTTTGTAGAAATATTAGGGATTACCTTCTATTATTTAGCCATTCTTGGTTTAGTAATCATTGTCTGTGCTGATTAGGATGATATTCAATAGGGGTGGCAATATGTGACAAGACTTGTGAATCTAATACGAATATGATACGAAATTAGCGGGTTTGGGTTCGATATAAATGGGTTCGGGTCAAAACAGCGTTAAGACACAATTAATAAACGGGCCAACTTGCTTAACCTGTTTAAATTTTATTTCAAAATTAAAATTATACCCTCTTAACCCGAAAAACTAAAAATCCCTAACTTATCACTCATCTCTCATTCTCTTACGCCACCCCCACTCCCCAATATGCTTATGTTTTTATTGTTTGGATTGTAATTTTGAACCTATGCTCATATTTGTTATTGTTGAGCTTGTAATATCAGTTTTATTATAGGTTAAAATCTGAGGAATATTGATATTTTTGTTAGTAGGTAGTCTTTGTTTTTTTGAAATATTGTGGTTACTAATAAATATAGATTTTTAACTTTTATGTGAAATTATGTTAACTAGGTCAAATGGGTTATGCGGGTCAATTCAACCCTTTTATATAAAACGAGTTGAAACAGGTTGAAACGGGTCATGTCGTGTTTACCCATTTCTAATTAATTATTAAACAGGTCGTGTTGTGTCACCTGTTATTTAAATGGGCCATGTTAGGGTTTAAAGGTTTAACCCATTTTGCTTAATGAGTTGTGTTCGGGTTGTCTCATATAGTCGAATGTCCATGACTTGACACGACTCGCGAAAAAGAATAATCACCCCTAATATTCAACTAAAAAAAAAAAATGAATCTTGTGTCACAGTTTGTCGGGGCACGTGAGTGGTAGTCAATATATATTATGGATCACAGCTGAGTGTTGTTTCTGGAAATAGGTAGTCGGTCCCCTTACATTTCCCTTAACCTCAAGAGTCAAGACAGATTGGTAAAATTTATCCTAAAGAAACATTTTTAGTTTATTTATTAATTGGCTAAATTTCAGTTTTATCTGTTATCCATTTGACTGCAGGCTTTGCAAATTCAAGGTAAACATGCTGAAGAAAAACTAGAACTGTCAAAGATATGCCTTATCCTGCGGATATTTCCTCCTGAGGAGTACTCTGTATGTGATATAGTTTTCCAATATCTACTGTACGATTTTAGATATTTCCCTATCTAATTGTTCCTTTTAAAGTGTTTTTTTCTATGGAATTTACTTTTGATGATAGTAGTAAAAGGCATTCTTTGCCTTTTAGTCCTACACAATTGCCAGTGTTCCGACCATTGACAATTAGGACCACATACTCTAATTTCTTCTCATTTCCCAGTTATATATAGCTCATCTTCATTTTACCTATCTCTGTTTATCTGGTCTCGGTGCCGGAAGGCTTCTTAGCAATTCTACTGCAGGTCTTCTAAGTCAAAATAAGAGCATATGAACAAGTCTTCTGCTCTGGCACCTGTTTCAGTATATTTTACCTACTTCCTCCTAACAGTTGGGTAGCTTAGAATGATTCTAAGCAAAGCCCATTCACGAACTTGCCTCGTAGTGGAAGCTATAATAGCAACTTTGACCTGTTAGTCTCTAATTGGTCAAACCTGAGGTTATTATGGCATAGAAGGTTTACAGCTTCAGGGGTGGAAAAATCCTGGTCAAATGGACAGCTTGTTGGATGGACTACATAATTCTGGTCATACTGTTGGAAAATTAAATACTGAGCATATTAAATGGTTGGGTGCTTCATTGCTATAGCTTATTGCTGAACATTAAAAAGGATGATAGGGATGCTATAATAAATAGTTTTCTTACCCGTGGCAATTAGGTTCTTCATGCCCTATGAAAAATTGCATTTGTAATAATGCAATCTAGATAAAATATTTTAATGGTAATTCTTGTGTGCCTGCTTAGGACTCATTTCATTTGTGAATGCAGCAGTTTTGTGATGGTTTACCTCTAGGTTTCTATGTTATTCCTGATGGATGTGTTTCTGCAGCCTGAGATGGAGATGGTTGCTCGAGGCCTGGAGAAACACTTGAAAGTAGAACAGAGAGAGTATCTGTTGAGTATGCTCACCACTGTTTGCGGTGAAGAGAGTCGTAGAAGTGCAACTGAAGCTCTGGGTTTGGTGCGTCCTTATATTTCTCTCTTGCCGCCATATAGTAAATGCTAAATTTCCTGAACTCTGTTGATGTTTAACTGCTGTTATTATTATAACGGATTATTCTGAACAATGATATCATAACTTGTGCAGTAGATAGAGGCAGCGTGAAAATAAAAACCAGGGGGGGGGGGGGGCATGGCAGACATAAACCCTCTGGCTTTATGTCTGGCTATGCTTTAGGGCAACGAGCTTTCTTTAGGGAATTAGGGGTACGAGTGTTTAAAATTTTCCACTACTTGCTTTTTCACCTGCTATATATTATATGCTTACTAAAAGAAAAATGTTTTTGCAATTAGTGGATTAAGCAGCATTCCTTGTAAGGTTGCAACATTACCATTCTTGAGGTCAAACCAGTGTTTCAAAATTAGTAACAGGCACACATGTTCTTATTTTTTACCTTGGGACAAGATAATATAGTGGGGGGAGGAAACAAAATTCCATCTTGTTAATTGGCATAAAGTTTGTTCTCCAATCTCTTATGGAGGCTTGGGGGCACGCAACTTGAGGACATTCAATAAAGCCCTATTGGGGAAATGGTTATGGAGTTACCATTTGGAGGGGGATTCGCTTGGAAGGAGGTTATTGATCATAGATATGGAATTGCTTGGGGGGTTGATATTCTAACAAAGTTGGGGGGAAGGAGGGGGGGGGGGGGTGGTTAATGGTTTGGGCTTATGGAAATTTTTTAGGAGGGGTTGGAAGTGTTTTGTCGCTTATATCTGTTTTGTTGCTGGTGAGGGCTCTATAATCAGATTTTGGCACGACGTTTGGTGTGGAGATTGCGCTCTCTTTTGGGCTTTTCCAGCTCTCTATCGCATTCTGTCAATAGGGATGCTTCTTTGTCGGATCTGATGGTATGTTCCCATGGTTTGCACCCGTGGGATGTTCAATTTAATAGGGATATTCATGATTTGGAAATGGATAATGTTTTAGAATTTTTCAGTTTGATTTATTCCACTGGAGGTCTAATGGCACATGGGGATAGGATGCAGTGGAGGCCTAATGGGAGCAAGCGGTTTACAGTGAGATCGTATTACAAGATGTTATCATCACATGGTAATGTTCCTTTCCCGTGGAAGAGTATTTGGAGGTCTTGTGTGCCTCCCAAAGTAGCTTTTTTTGTATGGACCGCCTCTCTAGGAAGATTTTGACCACGGACAATTTGAGGAAGCGGGGTCTCATTGTTATGGATTGGTGTTATTTGTGCAAGAAGTATGGAGAATCAGTGGATCATTTATTACTGCATTGTGAGGTGACAAGAGTGTTGTTGGATGAGAGATTTAGAAGAGTTGATGTGTCTTGGGTTATGCCTTTGAGGGTGGTGGATTTAATAGCTTGTTGGAAGATTCAAGGTTGTCCCCAAGTGGCGGCAGTTTGGAAGATGATTCTATTGTGTATTATGTGGTATATTTGGATGGAAATGAATGCTCGGTGCTTTGAAGATAGGGAGCGTACAATGGAGGAACTTCAGAACTTCTTTGTACACATTATTGCTATGGATTTCAGCCAATGTGCTTAATGGAACTAGTGTTCATGATTTCTGTTCTTAATTTTTGGTTCCTAGAATGTATTTAGGTGTTCTTTTGTATACTTCCTATGTACACGGGCTTTGCTTACTTCATTCGTATCAATAAAGTTTTCATCTTATATATATATAAAAAGAAGATAATATAGTAGTGAAAAGTAAATAAACAACCTTGAACCGAATGATTTGGAGATGCATATTGTTAGGTAACTACACTATATGGAACTGATTAATATCCGAATGCAGCTTATTTTTATGGCGTTAATTTAGTAACGAGATTCTCTAATCTTTTCACCTTTACCATGTAGATGCCCTCTCCCGAAGATATTGGCGATCAACACGAGAGCAATTACATGGGAAAAGTAACTTTGTAGCAACTCATTGATTTGTAAAGAATCATATATCCTTCTAGATGAATTCTTACAGCGGTATATTGTATATCTGGACAGTTAATCTCTCTTATTATTATTATTATTATTATTATTGGGAAATAACTTCACTCATTTGCTTTTAATTTTAGGAGGATTTATTTTTTGTGATTTATTTATTTGTTTGTTTTTTGGGTGGGGTGTTGGGTTAATAAGTACCCTGTGGCTTACTTCAGCTTGTCAGGGTATTGGCACACAATCTCTTTTATGACTCCTTTTACAATCTTGTGTAAAATCAAAGGCGGTTAAACAAAGTTTGAAATCAAATCAAATAAAAAACTAAATATTTAATTTTCTTACTACTAGTGCAGCATGGATCTCCAGCATACATGTTTTGTAGCTTTCATTTCATATGTCTCGCAGAGGATTATGAATAATGCTTTGTTACACTTTATGCATGAGGAAGAATTCAAATGATAGAATACAGTGTCCTTTTCTTTGATGGTTTCTGAACCGTACGTTTGACCATCTCCTGATAATGTCCTCCACTTGTTTATCATTCCTTCTTCCCCAACCCAACACTTTCATATTAACTCTGTTGCCCTCAATTGCAATATCATATTAAAATAGTTATCATTCCTTCTTGCAATATGGGAGATCTCTTCCAATTGCAAAGATAACACTTACCACAAAAAAAAAAAATTTAGATTGTTAATATAATGCTCCACTAAGTTCCATATGTTTTATTTTTATGTCGGGTAATCTCTCTAAGGCATGGCCCTTCAGACTCACTTTTGCAGAGTAAATTTTGATTTTGTATATCGCACTCTCGAAAGCTTTCCTATGCAGAACTGGTTAAATCGTTAGTTTTTCACTGGGATGTGGTTCCAAAGAATTGTTTGCACTCATGAAGTGTTGAACTTTGGGTCTGGAAATGAGTGATAACCCAAGGCCTTCACCACTTGGGCCAACCCCTTGGGGTGAGAAAGGCAAGATATAGGTGAACAAGTATGTTAGAGGTATATAAGTGTTGATTACTACATAGGTTTTTTTGGTTGGAGAAATTAAGCTTTACAGTGATTTTAAAGAAGTGTTGATTATAACTAGACCAGACCAGTTCTTTTGGATTATAAACTCATGTGTGGCTTGATTTATTCTTGAGTTTTTACAGATTGTATAAGAGCCAGGTCTTAGGTTGAAATCTAAGACCTTGAGTTGTATGACTTATAACGATATAGCTTGATGAAAATGTTAAAGACTCAGTGGGGTAGATTGTAATGCATCACTACATTGGTTTAGAGAAGTGTGACAGTAGTGAAGGTACGTTAAGTGCCCAAGTCCTACATTAATTCCAACTGAGCTTTATAATAATTTTAATGAGTTTTAAGTTTGATCTTAACTCGTCATTTTGGAGCATAAAGCCCATATGGGCTTGCACTTTTCCAGAGTCGTTACAATTAATAATGTTGTCAAGATGAAGCTTAATGTTGTCAATAAATTTTGGTCGGACGCTCCAAGCGTTGTAAGGGTTTGAATTGCAATTATCAAGATATAAAACCCACTTAAAAACCTATTGAATAGCCCAGTTAAGAGCCCATTGTCCATGTAAAGCCCGTAGACAAAAAATAAGTGGACATAAAGAGAATAATAACAGCGAAAAAAATGAAGTGACTTGGTCCTTTGACTGCATTGAGTGCAATCTATTTTTAGGTTTCGTTTGATTTCCAAATCAAATTCATCTCATCTCACTCATTATTATAATTTTTTCAAATTCTAACCCAAAATATAATAAACAATTCAACTTTTTCAAATCCTAAAACAATAATAATATTAAAAAATAATATTTTAACAATATTTTATCATCTAAACTCAACTCACTTCAACATCCAAACGCACCCTTAAACTCTTTTCAACCATCCAAAGTTCCAAACATCTCAAGTGAGCTACATTATACATGAATTCGATGGGTTCATTTCCTATAGATGGACGTGACTAGGTTGGCTGACAAACGCTGATCTCCTCTACAACTTTTTTTTTTTTGGTTGCCGTCGACTCTCTCTCTCGTGAAAAAATCGGTTTGTGCCTAGTTGTAGGGGACAAAAGGTTTGGCGTGTGGGTGATAAAAATGTGACGTGAACAGTAATAAATTTTAATAATTTTAAATTTTCTTATAAATATATCTAAATTCATCTTAACATCAAATTCATTTTAAACTCATCTTGAATAGATTTCATAAAATTCACTCAACTATCTCAACTCACTATTATTCATAAAAAATTCAGATCAACTCAACATCCAAACGTAACTTTAAAATAAAAGAGCAACAATTCTAGATAAAGAAGTAATGAGATAGAGAAAGACATTTGAAGGAACCAAGACATCTAGACTTGTCTTCTCCAAGCCCTAATACATTTTATAATTATAAAAGAGAGTATAATGAGGTTACAAAGATTCTATAAAATACTAAATATTGTAATTTTTTCTCTCAAAAATTGATTGGGCGTAAACCGTACTAAACCACATAAAACCTCGTATCTCCATTGTATTTCGATTTTTTTGCAATTATTTACGGCTCACGTCGTGAGTGAAAAATACCATGGATCATTCAACCATACAGTTGAAATTCGACCTTGACGAAGAATACATCAACATTCAACACTAATTGAGTGTACTAGTTTAGTTTGGTACTCTTAACTGAAAGGAGCTTTTATTAGTTGAAGTTGATCAGTTAGTTGAGTAGTCTAACCAAGTTAGTTACAAGTGGAACAACGAGCGAATTCTAGAGAGAGCCCTAAATGTTAGTCATCAAACCGTCGTATCAACACTTTCACAAAACTCAATACAAAATTTATAACAACAATAATAATGATATTTTTTTAACAACATGGACCGCATCATTTCCTTCGCTTTGCAGCGGAAAAATACTGAGAAAAATACTACGCGTATTTGTGTCAATCTCACGCGCTCCCCCTCCCCCTCCCCCGCCCCCCCCTCCTCTCTCTCTCTCTCTCTCTCGCACAACGGTTCCTGCTCTGACGTTCTTTCGGACAGGCGGACAGGTTCTCTTTCTTTTCCCCTTCGCTCTCTCTGCAATTTCTTTGATCTTTCCTACTAGTTTCCCGAGAAACACGAACGGAAGCAAGGGCAAACTTAGGAGCTAAATTTCCACTTTCTATCTCCCTAATTTTTTCTCCGCAACCAAACGAAGTTTTGGACTTCAATAAATCTTCGTTTCTAGTTCCTCCTAAGATCTTCGCCGTCAATTCGCGTTCGCTTTTCTTAAGATCCACCGAGGTGGTACTATTACATCCTGATCTTTTATGAACTCGAAGTTCTCAAATTCAAACCTCGTTCAATTTTTATTTTATTTTAATTGTCTATTGCAATTTGGCCTTCTCTTTCTCGAGTCTAAATTTTCTCGTTTGTGGCGCAGTGAAGGCGAGGCACTTCTGAATCACTGAAAATGGTTTCGTTCGAAATGAATGACCGAAAGAGTGAGTGCATATTGATATTTTTGTTTCTTCTTTAGTACTTATTGGCTACAGTATTTCTATTTTTATTTTTTATTGCTTTTGATTTCCTTTTGGTAAAGTATGCTTGTTTTGAAGGAAATCAAAGGCTTGAAATTGCATATTTTATTTCATTTACTCTGATTTAATATTGAAATGATATGTACTGCTTCTTCCCCCAACCCAGCCCTCCCCTCCCTGGGGAGTATCAACAAATATTGTATACTAATGTCATATCACTTGAGAACGAGTAGCTCAAAGCCATCATTGCACACATAAATACGACCTCCCCAAGGTTGTACGAGCCCCTCGATTGAAAAGGTTTATTAACTATCTTCCCTCGGTTTGGTTTTTAGCATTGATTTGTTGCTAATACGTAAGAGATGCAGGGGATCCAAACTATAATAATGATCTTGAATATGTAATTTGGAAATTAGGTTTATGATTTTTTTCCTGGTTGATAAAGATGTGCATGTTTCAGCATTGATCACAGTATTACATCCTTTCTAGAGTTTTAACCAGTAGCTACAGTTTTTCCAACCTTCCATGTGTGCTTTTCTCTGTTTGATTTAGGCAGATGATTAGATAAAACTCATACAGGTGACCTCACCCTCCTCCACTTGCTTATGGGGGTAGGATATGCTTTTTGGTCCAGAGACTATTGCAAAAAATTTTGTTGAAGGTGGCAGGCCTGGTTGCATTTCTTTCATAGAGAAAAATTGTGCAATTACTTATAGGATTCACGTACTTGTAGGTGTGATTTGGCTATAAGTATTATAGGATGCCAAGATGGCTTGAATAGGCCACTCATTTTTAAGTTCTTAAAGCTATGCCTAGAGGCTCTGAATCAAAAGGAGAATGATGGACTGTGGTAGGGCTCAAGATACATATGGTGTTCAAGTCATCTAACTTATTTGTATTGCTAGATCTGTTTATGTAATTGGTTATTAACATATGCAGGAATATGTTTAATGTTGTATATGTTGATATTATTTGGGGCATTATTGGAAGTGCTTGGAGGCTAGAAAAATTGCTTAGGTTATATGTAGTTCTAGCTTAGATAATTTTAACATGCATGAATGGCCTTTTGAAAGTTTCATCATATCGAGTTGTGTTTGTCCCCTTTACATGGGGGCCATTCAAATGTAAAGTTGGGATTTTCATGGGGATTCACCTGTGTGTCTGTGTAAACACGTCCATGGTAGGACTTTGACCATAGGCCGCTGGAAAGTAAGAATTGAATGCTGAAGTAGTGAAGAGGGGTGATGAAGAGGGTATTTCTAAAGAAGACAGAGGAAGTATTAAGAGGTGGAGGCTAGGGTTTCAGAGAGGCCATAGCGAGGAAAAGGGAACATCTGCAAATGAAAGTGGATGTCTGAAGGGATCTACTAGAATAAGAGTCAAACCAATGATTGAGATTGGATGGAGAAGGAGTGGTGGGATTCCTGACTTGTGGCTGTTTGTGGGATACAACCAACTAAGAATTGGAGCATTTGCAGATTGGGACTGAGTCTCAAACGAAGAGGTGGATTTTAATTTGGAATTGGGGCCTTTGAAATTTGAATAGTGGAGGAACTTATAAAAAAAAAACAATTTTGAATAGTGGAGGAGTACAGTAACATGATTGATTAAATCTTGGTTGTTGAGAAGGTTTTGGTGCAAAGTTGTTGACTTTGTTCTTTTGCTCGGTTTTGGTGTTATATAGTCTAGTGGGAATTCTGTTTAAGAATTGTTGTAATAGGATAATGGCTATGAGGATTTGAAAGGCTTTGTGGTGTTAAGATTTCCAAGGTTTAGCCAAGGCTGAGCTTAGGACTCACCTTTCAATGAATTTTGTTTGATATTGCTACTGCACATGACTTTGAAAGTCATGATGATATTCTAAGAAACATCTTTATCAAAATATTTTTGCTTCCCATTTTGTGCTATTAGCAATAATTTTTCTGTAGACTTCCAAAATCCAGAAATTTGTTCATGTAGCTTGGCAAGGAAATTTTGAGACATGGGTACCCGAAATTTACATGTAATACCCATTGTTCATGCAATTTGGGATCCTCATTTTGGTCAATTGTGGAAGCTTTTACTCTAGGGGGTGCTCTTGGACCAGTAAATTTTGCTTGTCTTGGTGTTTGTTTGTGGTGGTCTACAATCGGTTTTCACAACTAATGGAGATCTTTATATTGGAGCTCTTTTTCTATTATTTCCTTTTTCTGTATTTTTAATAGTGGAATGGTTACACCTACAACCAAAATAAAAACCAAGCATTTTCTGGTTTAAACATACTGAATCGATCTTAACCATCACTATTCAGAGTAAGCTTTTTTCAAGACCTTTGAGAGTTAGTTTTGGGCTTGGATAGGACATTTAGTCCAAAGGGGGAATACAAATGTGGGCCAGAAGTAGCTTTGCTCAGATTTATTGCATTTTTTCGTAGTTAATTTGAGAGGCATAGTGTAATCCCCATCCTTGATAAGGTTAGGGATGCTACTAATCTCTTTAAAGATGACTTCGGTGCCAAAGATAAAATGTAATGCCCCCAAGGAAGTCCCAAGCCACATCTGGGCTTATACTCCAAAAGGACTAGTCAATTATACAATTGGAGTCTCATTGAAACTATTATAAAGAGCAAGAACTTCTAATTTCCAAGTAATGTGAGATTCTATACCCCACCTACCATTATCAGTCAGTATGGGTTATCACATAAAAGATTCCATAAATTAAAATAAAACATACTCTATTAAAATTCAAAGAGAGTCAAAGGAAGTACTTATAAAAAAGCTTCAGGTCCCGATGGATTTCCTATGGCATTTTTTCAGGCTTGCTAAGATGTGATTAAAGATGATGTCATGAGGGTCTTTCATGCAACTTGAATATGGAAGATTCTAAAAAAGTCTCAATGCAACTTTGCTCGCCCTTATTCCAAAAAACCTAGGTGCTATAGAAATAAAAGATTATCATCCCATTAGCCTAGTGAGTGGCATGTATAAAATCCTTTCAAAACTATTGGCAAATCGATTGAGTCTGGTGATGGAGAAGCTCATTTCAAAGCCTCAAAATGCTTTTCTTAGAGGTAGACAGATTCTTGATTCTATGCTTATTACTATTGAATGTTTGGATACTAGGTTTAAGTCGGGAATACCGGGGTTATTTTGCAAGTTGGATATGGCAAAAGCCTATAATCAAGTGAAATAGAGTTTTTTTCTCTATATGCTTGAGCACTGTGGTCTCAGGGTGAGATGGCATTCTTGGATCACTCATTTCTCGTCTTCTCGATTCTCTACATTGGTGAATGGTACACCAAACGATTTCTTCAAAAGCTCTCGAGGCTTGAGACAAGGTGATCCATTATTTTCATTTCTTTTTGTTTTTGTAATGGAAGCTTTCGGCAAAATGATCTCAGGTATTATGGATGGAGGATTCATGTCTGGCTATATTGTGGGCAAAACAAGCAATGGCACACTCGATATATCTCACCTTCTATTCGCAGATGACACAATTATGTTTTGTGAGGCCAACCAAGATCGCATCCATGCTTTGAAGGCACTTCTTCTATTCTTTGAATCCATCTCGGGCTTGTAGGTGAATTTAGCAAAATCAGAAATGGTTCCGGTGGGTTATATACCTAACATGGAGAACTTGGCTTTCATGCTGGGGCGGAAAGTTTCTTCTTTGCTAATGAAATACCTCAGCCTCCCTTTGGGTGCCTCCTTTAAGTCAATGTCTATATGGGATGAGGTAACCGGAAAAAGAGAGAGAAGATTGGCTAGGAAGAGAATGTATTTGTCTAAAGGCGGAAGGGTTATGTTGATAAAAAGCACTGTATCCAGTTCGCCTGCCTACTTCTTGTCTCTGTTTCCACTTCCCCCTAAGATAGCTCATTGTTTAGAAAAGCTGCGACGAGACTTGTTTATGGGGGTGATGGATGATAAGTTTAAATATCATGTAACGCCCTAATGGAAGGCTTAAACCGCATTACCTATACTCCAAAAGTACTAATCAATGATACAATTGGAGCCCCATTGGAACATTATAAAGAGCAAGAACTCTCATTCCCAAGTAATGTGGGATCCCATACACCACTTACCCTTATCCTTATCATATGGTGTATTACATACTATCTTGTGAAATGGCTTATGGTATACACTCCAATTTAGAAGGTGGGTTGGGAGTCTAGGACTTATTGATTTTCAATAGTGCTTTATTAGGGAAATGGCTGTGGAGGTATCAACCAGAGAGGGGAGGGATCTCTATGGAGGGTAGTCATTGATGCAAAATTTGGGGAGACTTGGGGTGGATGGGTGGAGCACATGCAGTGGGGCTTTGGAAACAAATAAGAAGAGGATGGGGAACTCTATAGATTCACTTTCAGTTTGAGTTGGGTGGAGGGGACCAAATCAGATTTTGGCATGACATTTAGTGCGGTGATAGGACCCTCAAGGAAGACCATCCAGTTATATTTGGAATGGCGAAGTCACAGGATGCTTCCATTGTAGATCTTCCAGACCTATCATTTGTTTTGATCAGTAAATAAGATTTTATTGATCGTACAGATTAGAGCTAGCTTGGGTTATGCCCGCTACAATGGTTGAACTTTTGGTTAGCTGGACAAATCTAGGAGGTATTCCACAAATTAAAGTTGTGTGGAAGATGGTTCCTATCTGTATTCTGTGGTGCTTGTAGCAGGAACGTAATGACCGGATGTTCGAATAGACTTTAATGGCCTTGATTTTCATGACTTTCCCGTTTCCATCGCTTCTACCTAGATAGGTCTTACTGCTTGTATACCTTCTTGTGTACTTAGGCTATGCCTATAATTCTTAATACAATCATTTACTTATTAAAAAAAAAAAAGATTTTATTGATCGTAGGAATAGGCAAAAGCCCAGGCATACGGGTCATATACAAAAACATCACATTCTTTAGAGCTACACAAGATTGGGAGATAGATGCATTCATTGAGTTCTACAACCTCGTCTATGCCATAAGGGTGAGGGTGGGAGAGGCAGACGAGATAGTTTGGAGTCATTCGAAGAAAGGGAAGTTCTCTGTGTCAGCTTGCTCTGCAAGTCTCACTACGCACAACACAATCCCATTCCCATGGAAGAGCATACGGAAGACCAAGGCACCCCCCAAGGTAGCTTTCTTATGGATAGCCTCCTTGGGAAGGGTCCTCAACATAGATAATCTAAGGAAATGCTAGATAATCATCATGGATTGGTGTTACATGTACAAGAAAAGTTGGGAGACAATGGATCATTTATTTCTTTTGCATTGCGGGTGGTTGTGACCCTATGGTCCAACTTCTTTGCTAGAGTTGAACTAGCTTGGGGTGATGCTCAGAAGGGTAGTTGAGTTCCTAGAGAGTTGGAGAGGATTAAGTGGTAATTTGCAAATTTCAGCAATTTGGAAGATGATCCCCACTGTCTTTAGCGGTGCCTCTGGAGGGAGGAGAATGCAAGAAGCTTTGAAGATTGTGAGCGGTCAATGGAAGAGCTTAGAACCTTCTTCTTTAGCACGTTATTCATCGGTCAATTGTAATAGATTTCAATGGCTTGAATCTCCATGACTTTCTTGTATCTATAGACAATCGTAACTAGGTGTTGCACTTGTATATGTTCTGTATACTTGGGTTATGCCTCGTCTATCAATAAACTTGCTTAAGATAAAAACAAATAAATTCTAAGTCTTGTGCTAGTAGAACAAAATCTAGCTAGGCCTTTGCCTCATCTCCCTGAGTCAAGTCTGTTCCTCCAGCTTCATCATCATATTGATCCTTACCTAGGATGTTTAAAAACATTTAAACAAAATGTGAGCCGAATACTCTGTAAGTCACCACATTGCATGGTAAACATATATATAATAACATAGGGTTTTCATTTTTGAAAACTATTTGTAAAATACAACTTTATCAGTCATACATACATATGTAGATGCATGCATATGCTCTTAGTTCCACTTTCCTTATTGGTTGGTACCCATTTTTGACCTCCATGAGTTAGGGTTTGTGATCCTTACATTCGATTTTGCCCTTGGCTCGAGATGGGAATCTGTACATGAGGGTGGCATTACTAGGTCACTATGAGTGTGCCTATCTTGGCATTGCAATCTACCCTTATCTTGTGGTCCAGACATACTTATCATAATAGAGGCCACTACATATCTTACATGTGATACTCTCACTCATGATCATGCTTTCTTGTCATGTTTTGTCCTATCATGCATTACCATATCTTATCATGTCCTTGCTTTTGTTCATGCATGGAGTTGTATAAATATACATAATATCAAATGCAAAAGTATAATAAAATCCTGTTGGATACATTGCTTTCATAATCAATATGAGTACATGGAGCAAGGGCTACCAAAGAATGGGCCATTCATATGTAGTAATAAATCAAAACATATACATATCATATGGCTTAGAAAAAGATGATCACTTCATTTTATGAAAATATGTAATCTTTGCAAAAGATCGTTATCATGGTTTCTTATATAAAATAGTGATAAGGGTGAGATCATGGTTATTTACCTTGAACTTTATGCAAATAATCATGCACACGTCAATTGGTACCTATAAACATATCGTTACGCCAAAATCTACTTAAGTGCACCGCAAATTTAAAGATTGAAACTTTACTTAATGAGGCTACCCATGACATCCAATCCCTATTACACTTTTAAATATATTCTAACATAATTTTATAATCTCACAGCTGCTATGATTAATCAACCCATAATAAATATTGAAATATTCAATCCGGTATTATATCCATCTTCTCATATTTAAACCTAATAGCATGTAATGTGTCTTTAAATAATTCATCTTTTCATAACTCAAACACCATGACCCAGTAACACATTAATCAGCTTATAAGGGCTATCCAACTTGTAACACCTTCAAACCATTAACTTATCAACCTTAAATATTTTCATGACCATAACCATACTAATCCATAGTCATAAGACACGTGAACCCTTGGAATCCACTGTTCAAGAAAACCATGTTATACATCTGTCCGTAACCCAATGATATAACATTCAGAAAATTACTCCCTAATAGCCTTCAAACTATTTTGGTGAGAGGGACTTTCACATAGAGGGAGAGTTACTTACAGAGAGTTGACCGAGAGCTATAGGGTGAAGTTTGAAGGTGCAGTGGTCTAAGTGAACAAAGGAGAGAGGGAAAATAGAGGGTGTCTCCGGTGCAGAGGTGCTTACATGTGGAGTTGGTTTGTGTGGCTCTCGGGGTTGGTGGTTTTGCTTTACTGCTGAGTTTGTGGGAGGAACTAGAAATGCTTAAGAAAGGCAGCTTATGGCGGATACAAGAGGGCCTTGTGATTTTTATAGGAGAAGAAGGATCTGTGTGGAAAAGGAAACTTTGGGGAGAAGGGGACTGTAGAGATCAAGTTGGAGAGAGAGAGAGAGAGAGTTGTGGACATTCAATTTATCTGGGAGGGGCTCACGGTGTGGAGCTACTGAGTTGGGAAGGGCCCTTATATGCCCAAAGGGCTATCGGGCTATGTTTTCAAAATGGGCCTGGTCCTTTATCAGGCCAACCTTGTTAAATATACAAAAGGGCTTTATAGAATATGGCCCCCTCGTCTCAATTTAATCTTCTGGCCTAAATTCAAAATTTTAGGGCCCGTGTCTCAAAATCCAAGAGAAGGCTAACTTAATCATTAAGCATCCAAATAAACTTATAAAATTTCACAGATTACTCAAAGAGGCCTTGTATAAAGTTCATGGACCTATTATCCATTAAACATGGACCCACTTATGTAATGAATTTATCCCATGAGCTGGTTTCAAGTCTTCATAAAATTAATCCTCCACAATCTGATGGTTAGATCCTAGACACCCGATAATTAAACCTCAAGCATTGGACACGGGCTCAAAGGCCATATCAGATTTAATCCTAATTAAAAGGTAACCCTAGTTTTTCCTAAAATAGAAACCTCAAAAGTTTGGGGTGTTACACATGGACTACCTTGAATCAGTCCAGAAAAGTTCTTAATATTTGCTTTGATTAAATTTTAACTGGTTGATCAATGAAGGTTGCAAGTTTTTTAATAATTTCAATTGTTACAACCATCTCAATCCTTGATTACTGTATGCATGTACATATTCATTGAAAAATCATAATAGTCCCTAGTATTGCCTTTTCAATCTATTTAAATATCTGTACCTCTAATACTTGTGATTTTGAAATGAACAGAGATTGGACTAGGATTGACAGGATTTGGCATATTTTTCTCATTCCTTGGAATTATCTTCTTTTTTGACAAGGGATTACTTGCCATGGGAAATGTAAGTGCCTTATTATTAGTTTTTACTTTCTCAGGTGCCTTTTTCCTTTTTCCTTTTCACTAATTTTTAGTTATCTCAATTTTTGTTGTTTAAGGGATAGATGTTTAACACTGCCTTACTTTTTTTGTACTTAATCAGATACTCTTCTTCTCAGGGGTGACTTTGACCATTGGACTGAAGTCTTCGATGCAATTCTTCATGAAACGGCAAAACTTCAAGGTGTAATCCTCTCTCTCTCTCTCTTCTCCCTCTTGCACCTACACATCCACAAGCAAAACAGACGCACGTAACAGTGTTTACATGCATTACTTCCTGATTTTTCACTGGTTCTGTTTTTTTTTTTTTTATTCTGCAGGGAACAATTTCATTTGGTGTTGGCTTCTTCTTAGTTGTCATAGGATGGCCTATTTTGGGCATGATTTTGGAGGCATATGGGTTCATTGTACTCTTTAGGTTTGTAAAATTCTTACTTTCATTGTTGTTGCAGTAACTTATCAGTATACATTTCAAGAAGTTGATAGAACATATTTTGCAGTGGCTTCTGGCCGACACTGGCAGTTTTCCTGCAAAAGATTCCTGTTCTTGGTTGGTTCGTCCAACAGCCATATGTCAGATCGGTATGCTTATTTTGAAACTTGAAATTTATCTTGTTACTATTTTGTTTTAAATTATCCCTTATAAAAAGTTCTCAAATTCTAAACCGTTATGTGGTGTTGGGGTGGGGGTAATCTTTTTCGATTCCTGGGAATCCTAAAAGATTACCCTGTTTGGAGGCGTTTAAGTGAAGGTAATCCAAATGCCCATGGGAAATTGGATTCCCTCATTGTGGATTCCCTAATAGAGAGGTGGGTATCAATGTGTTTTAATTTCAAATGGACAGAAATATCCTTTTCAATTTTTATAATTACATATATATAATTTATATAAAAAGTTGTTTTAAGTATATTTTTTTGTCACCTTTTATCTACGCTATAGATTTCAAATAAATATTGGTTTATGCTAGTATTTTTTTAATTTGTTGGTTGGAGTTAACGGCATACAAGAAAAGTTGCTACTTTATGTTGAATTCTGTTACGATTATTTTTTAATGCTATATGTAAAAGTGAGCAATTATTTTATTCCCTAGAAAACATAAACAAACATGTTTTTGTTGGTACTAAATAATAAACAAATAAAAGATTTTAAACGAGATGTATGGTTTCATATTTTAAAAATGAAAGAAAAACCATAGTTTGTATAAAGTCTTTATTTTCTATAAATCTTATTTAATTTCCCAATATTTTGTACCAACCAGTCATACATTTGAAGTGAAAACATAGGGATAATTTGGGAAAGATAATTAATTCCTTAGGATACTTAGTAATAAACCAAAGATGAGAATATCATATTCATAGGAATCGTATCAGATTCGTATTCAGTTCCAAACGTAGGTTTAGTCATATTCCTTGGAATCTATATTCCCAGACATCACATTCCTGGGAATGTGGATGCCGAAAGGAATGCTAGATTCCCCGAACCAAACTTGGCGTTAGAAAATATATACTGTGGGAAATTCTAAAATAAAATGTTTGGCATGCTTTAGTATTCATAGAAGCCCATATGGGGAGTAACAAGTGGTTTGTCTCACAGAAGCCCATTTACACGAGAGAGAAAATGAGTCTTCTGAGTTATGCAGGACTTCATAGATTTACATTTGGACTTGAATTTGGGGTAAATCTAGTCATTATGGATGCTTGTGATGATATGTAGGAGTTAAAGTAGTATGATCTCAAGATGTTATATTATAGTGGAGCATTATGTAAATTAATTAACTGGTATCTTTAACTTAAGCTTTCGTTTATAGGTTTATTAGTTCAAGAGATAGTTTTGTACTCTTAAAAACATAAATGCATTACTATTTATTTCGGATTTGTGGTATCCAAATTGGTTGGGTTCAACTTCCCATGTCGGTTGTGAAGACTTTTGGGGATACTAGTGTATTGTAGTGATGGATTTGAAATCAGTAACTGAACAAAACAGGTACTCCTGGAAACATATTTTGTGTTTATAGACTTGTGCAGTGATAGGAGATTTTTACTGACTGGGCTGCTGATTGTAATTAGGAAAGAAGGTTTCTGGCCAATTGGAAAAGATACTTCTATTAGTCATCAATATAAAAGGTCAACTGCATAGGAGTGTTTTTTTTTGGTGCAATATTCTTTTATTCTTGCTCAGGTGATTGACCAGTTTAATACAATAGTCTTTTATTATGCTCAGGTGATTGACTAGTTTAAAAAAATAAATTTATATATGCATGCATAATATATCTCATGAATGCCTTTGGATATTTTCTAATTCATCTTATCTTTTTCCAAGCAGCCTTCCCTTTTCCTGTCCCTTTCTTCAACTAAAACGGATTGTATTGTTGTAGCAAGCATAGCGGACTTTGTTGAACCAGTTATAATCATAAAAGCATCACCTATTTTATTAAGAGAAACACCAGGGACACAAAGGGATCCCACAAACTGACGTGGCACCGTGCCATGTCAGCTAAGTTTTTTTTTTCTCTCTCTCTCTCTCTCTCTTTTCCTGGCGTATGCCTCTTCCACCCTTTCCCTTCCCTTCCAGAGCTCCCAACAGAGAGAAATTCCCCACCACTGCAAAACTCCAACAAGCGCCTCCCTCCCTCTCCTCTCTCTCTCTCTCTCTCTCATATCCTAGAAAACGGAAGCAAATTTATTTGTTTGCATGATTTCTGATTAGGCGCTGGATTCCACTCCGAATTCGAATAACAGCATGGTCTCTCCGGAGATGTCCGGTGAATTGGAGAAGCAGCAGCAAGCAAGAGTAGCACCATCTCCTGAGAGGCCCAAGTAGTCTCAACTACCGGAGCTGCGATCTCCTGCGCCCGCGATTGCAACTCCAGCTGATACTCCAACCAAGTCACCGCTTCCCTTCCCAATTTCGAACTAAAATAAGGCACGAGGTCCTCTTGGAAGTTCTCCAGAGAAGCTCCCATACTTCAGTATCACTGTTGATGAAAGTTTCGACAGAGACGAAACTCTCTCTCCAAGACTTCGGTATCACTATTGATGAAAGTTTTGAAGAGAAAACACTAGGAACAGGAAGACGAAACTCAAATGACAGACTCGGTTGGATTTTGGGATCTGAAGTTGGAATGGGACAGGAGAAGACAACTCACCCCCACAATAGAAACAAAAACTGACGTGGCACTTACCACGTCAGTTGGGATCCTTGTGTGTCCGTAGCGGGACTCTTTAATTAATTGAAATCATAATAATTTTGTTATTATAAATTCTTGCGTGTATGGGAGGTAGATCAGAAACAATAAGGTCAAGGATCTTCTATGATGTATGAAACATATGATTAAGAATAATCAATAATCATGATAGAAGCTCAGGGGAACAAAGGTTTTGAGTATGTAGGAAACAATGATTTTTCATATATTTGCCACTTAAAGGTATAGTGAACCAAGTAGGAGATGAAACTATATACCTGCAAGGATAGGCCCAAGATGAAGAACCGTGAAACTGGTTTGAGAAATATCTGAAGTGGTCTTCTAGTTAGGAGAGAGATTGTCAATTCTAGACCACAATGGTGGGTCTCGATTTGTAGACCATGTGAAATGACCCTCTACCAAGTGAACATGCGCGAGATACTGTTCACAAATGAATTCAAAAAACTTTGACATAGCTTGAGAGAAACAGGGTCAATGGTAAATTCCATCAATTAACCATGCCAATGTGCCCCATGGTGATAGTCTCCATCTCCCAGTCATGCCTAATGAATTCTACACTCCATTGAGGGTAGATACTAGAAAAGACCAAGAGATCAACTATTGCTGCTTCCTTTTCTCATGCGATCTCAAAAATGGCAGGGAAGGTGTCTTGGAGGCTACGTTCACTCCACCATTTGTCATACCAAAATCTAACATGAGAGCCGTCACCTAGCAAAATATGTTCGTGTCTTCAGAAGATCTCCCAATGTCTCCTAATGTATTTCCATAAGCCCACCCCATATGTGCCATGTACCTCATATGTGCCACGTACCTCATTCGAGCACCATCCTCCCCAAGCCTCCCCAAAATGTGAATCTATAACGAACTTCCATAGAGCCCCCCCTTTCGTTTTGGTACCTACACAACCATTTACCCAATAGGGCTTGGTTGAATTTCGTCAAGTTACAAATTCCCAAACCACCCCCAGAAATTGGGGTACATACAAGTGACCAATTAACCAAGTGAAATTTGAACTCTTCCCCTAATCCACTCCACAAGAAGTCTCGTTGTAGCTTCTCTATACTGTTGGCAACCTTTATGGGGAGCGGCAACAAGGATGGAAAATAGGTGGGTAAGTTAGAAATAGTACTTTTAATCAAAGTGAGTCTGCCACCTTTAGAGGAATACAACTTTTTCTAAGAAGCCAATATGTGCTCCATCTTTTCAACCACGCTATGCCAAATCCTCTCTAATTTAAAGGGAGCACCCAAAGGTAAGCCAAGATACATCAGGGGTAAAGATGAGACCAGGTAAAGATGAGACCTTACATCCCAATAGAGAGGCCAAATTCTCCTAGTCAGGAACATCCCCCATCGGCACCAATCAGACTTTGAGAGATTAACTCTCAGGCCCGAGACGATTTCAAAGCTAAGAAGTAGAGCCCTCAAAGATTGGATATGCCTGACATTTGCTCCACAGAAGATAAGAGTATCATCCGCAAAAAATAGGTGAGAAATATCCATGGAACCATAATCTCGATTCCCTACTGGAAAACCATAGAGATAGCTGCCTACCACATGACCCACAATCATCTTACTAAGAGCTTCCATAAGAAATAAAAATAGTAAAAGAGAGGCCGGGTCTCCCTGTCTCAAACCACAGGAGGGGTCAGAAACCCATCGGAGAGCCATTCACCAGGATAGGGAATCGAATTGTAGAGATGCAAAACTCTACCCATTTATGCCATTTCTCCCTAAAGCCACATCTAACAAATAAATAAAGTAGGAACTTCTAGTCGACGTGATCATATGCTTTCTTCATGTCTAATTTGCAAAGTAATCTAGATTTAAGTTGTCCATCCAAAACTTCATTTGCAATTAAGACTGAATCTAGTATTTGTCTACCTTTGACAAAGGCTTTGAAATTACCTTTTCCATCACCGTACTTAATCGACTCGCTAACACTTTAGAGAGGATCTTGTAAAACCCATTAACAAGGTCAATGGGGCGATAGTCTATAACATCCATGGATCCCATCTTGAGAGGAATAAGTGCTAGGAAGGTAGGATTAAGGCTTTTTTTCAAAGCTGGCATTAGTATGAAAATCTTGAATAAAGTCTTCCTTGATCACTTCCCAACAAGTTTGGAAGAAGCCCATGGTAAAACCGTCAGGCATGGAGCCTTTTCACTAGCCATGCCACAGATTACTTTACCCACTTTGTCCTCCTCAAAAGGCCTCTCTAACCACCCTGCTCATTGCTGATCTAATGCTGAGAACGTCAAACCATCCACTTTCGGCCGCCAAGTGTGTTGTTCGGATAGGAGTTGGTAATACTGCTCAATGTGATTCTTGATGACTGATTGATCTGAGGACACTGCACCATCTACCATCAACATATCAATAGCGATATTTCTCCTATGAGAATTAGCCACCATATGGAAGAACTTCGCGGACTTATCTCCCTCCTTGAGCTGTAGCGCTCTTGATTTTTGTCGCCAAGAGATCTCCTCCAGCAATGTTATTCTTTCAAGTTTTGTGGCTACCTGGCTCTTGTGGGTTCTCTCAGATTTAGAGAGAGTTCTTGCCTCCTCTACTCCCTCCAATCCTTGTAGCTCAAGTGGTATGTTCCCTCTAGGTCTAAGGTTCGAACCAAGGAACCCTTGACTGCAAACATTTTCTAAGGGTCACGTTCTATTAGTAAAAAACCGATAATTTACCTGATCCATGTGTTGGGGACACGTTACACAGGTTCAGGGTATAACCCGGTTAAAGGCATGTTGCATGTGCACGTTGTCCGGGATTCTCGCCATCAAATGTATGTATATATAATTGTTTGTGTTCTTTTGTGTATGGATTCCATGTTTAGATGTAATTAGGCTGTTATGCTGTTAAATAATTTCTCTGGGTTTGGTATTGCAAGGGAGCTCTTTGGTGCAACACAGGCTACCAACAAACAATTTGTAGGACTCTTTAAATAGTGGAAAATCATTGGAGAATTGGGGCATTGAACATCCATTCACAAAACAATGCTAATTAAATGAAGCAGATTTGAATACTGCTGTATATATAAGTGTTTTCTCTTCAATTGGTGGAATGGATTACTTTTATGTCTGATTCAAATTTCTCCACGCTTTTCACTCTTGTTGGTTGAACCATTTTATTTCTATATTCAAGTGTAATTTGGAACTGAGTGTTCTATTATTTTTTCTTGTCTGCAGTTCTTTGATCGGTATCGGGGCAGACGGGTACCTGTATAAGCCAGGAAGCAATATATGAGGGAAATCGCAGACTGGCCCAGTTGTAAGTTCTTGTAGTATACAGTTGGATTGAGACCCATCAATTTTTTGATTCAGTTGAAATGGTGGCTGTAGAGAATGATTCTCGATTGATGACGAGCTTTGTCTAATTTTTTTTTAAAGAATACATAATTCGAGCTTTTTATCTTTTACTATTCCATGGTTTTCTCCTTTTACCGCCTTTGCTGAATTTGAAGTTCTATCACCAACTTGGCTACCCTGTGGTGGTGCATGTCGCACCACGTCAATTGGGGAGCTTTGCTGTTATTTATTCTTTTTAGAGACAAGAGGGGCTGATTTCAAAGTACGTCTTCCAATAGCTTAGGGTCTTAGAACTCGGAGAATAGAGACCTTGTTGATTGTTGATAGCTGTACTTCGAAAGTAACAAACCTTATCATTGTGCCTCTACCCTTGTATATGCCTTGGCCCAAAGAGTAGATTCACCCCTTGTGTTATGGCTGCCTCTCACGTCTAGGATGGTTTTGTGATGGTAATTCGTTGCCATGGAGCTAGACCAGTGAGCTATTATGATTTCTTCAAAGAAGATCCTTCTCTATTTTTAGGAAGAAAAGTCCCGAATGTGCGTGACATGGTCTTATGCTTAACCTCTATAAATATCCCATCTCATGTAGGTGAGGCTGTTTGGTAGCAAGGGTGAGGCAATAAAATAGTATGTTGATGCATCTAACAGAGTCTAATACAAGCAAGAAATTGTTAATGAAAGTGTTAATATAACCATTACGTTTTAATGTTATCATGTGATAAGATGAAAGTATTACGTGTTTAATTAATTACTTGTGATGAGAGAAGCATATACAGTACATGTATAATGATCCAATATGGGGAACGAACACGTCCACCGAGTAATTCCCACCAATAAATAAGGTTGTTAATTAACAAGAAGCTTTTGTAATCTAAACAAGACTATTTACTGATTTCCATACATAGTTCATGTGCGAAGGGAGGAAGCTACATTTGGATTACTAGTATATGCCCTTCGTGCATGACATTTTTTGTAAAATATATGACTTTCTCTCTCTATAAGGGCATGTTTTAAAAAGCTATGATGGCTGTATGTCTCTCACTCTAAGCACCATATGGAATGTGCAAACATTTCATATCTAGATTACTAGCTTAAGTTAGGGCGTTGCTTTGTATCCTGAGACGACCTCTGGATGCTTGCTTCTATTGGATTTTGCCCTTTTAAGACATTGATTGAATCTTTCCATGTTGATGTTTGTCCAAACTTTATCAATCGCTCTCAGAGCCCTTTAATTGGACTCGATCGGAACTTTAGTCCTGGTACGATCTTCAATTTTAATCAGTTTGTTTCTTTTACTTTTCATACTCAAAGTCAGCCTAATTTCTACCTTAAGCTCTCAAGCAACATTTTTGCCAGTACGCTTGCCTTTACAACCTCTAGATTGGCCTCTAGCTCAAAAACTGAAAAACTAGCCACAAAATTAGCCTTTTTAGCTTCCAACTTTGCGTGGGTAGATTCTAGGATTTGTTTGCCAAATACTCTTTGTTGGTGGACAAGCTTTGAGCCATGTCAATCATTTCATACATTAAATGATGATAAATTTAATATTTGAAATGTTACATCAATAAATATTAGACCATTTGGGATTTTAATGGTCTAAAACATCTAATTTTTTTGCTGTGTAACACTTCATCTTCTTTTCGCACTTATATACAAAATTAAAATTAAAATTATTTTCGTGCTTATCGTGCAAGTGTGCTACTAGTATATTTAAAAGACCAAATCAAGTATCTCCCTTAGCTTCTATTATTCCACACTTAATTTTATTAGAATTTTGGCCTGCATGGAAAAAAAAAAAAAAAAAAAAAGGATCTAATGATATTCATGTTTTAACACTTCAGCTTCAACTAATCCATCTCAAGCTGAAAAAACCATGTCTTGTTAAATTGTTCCTTCCATTAATGATATTCATGTTTTAAACTTGATGTTGATGGATAACCCCAGTATGGCTGGTTCTGACTGAGTAATCAGAGCAGAAGATGGCTGATCTCAAGTGGCTACTTCTTCTACAAGTTTAGGTTTTGGGACTTGTTCAAAACTTTGAAGTGCTTTTTCATTAAGTTGAGATTATTTATTGAGTTTTTGATGATTTTCTCAAAATTTCCAGCCTGCATGACAGTTTGTTGATGCTAGGGAACAAACTATTCTTTTCAGTTTTCATGGATCTGTTAAATTGCAGTTGCACTTGTATAAGAAAATTATTAAGGACAATGCAAGGGCCACCAAGAAAATCCACCGGGGAAATTGTACCGAAAGTGTAATTTTTTTCTTTTTTTAAAGCATTTTTTATGTTTTTTTTTAAATACAACAAAATAAACAAACACAATACTAAAAAATAAACAAATACAAATCCTTAAAAAAAACCTAATCGGTACAAATGATAGGTACACTTTGTCAATATACCTATTTTTCAATTATTAAATACTCCTGGAATGCAGATAATGTGGTGCTCTCATCCTATCATAATATGACATGTAATTAAAATTTCTTATTTAAGTACCATATTAATTGAAAAGACATTCGATGACATGATAGGAATCACTTAATAATTAGCCCCATAATACAAACATGTGGTATTCTCAACCTATCCTAAAATGTCATGTTATAAAAAATGAATGCTTAACAAGTACTTTTAATGTCGTGGTATGTTACAATAAATTAGAAGTACCACGTCATCCATATGAGAAATAAGATTTGTAATTGTGGATTGTGCAAGCGCTGCATAATCTTTTTGAAAATAGTAAATAAATATGAAATTCACATGAAAATAAATTAATTTTTTAATAGTAGATTCTACTCTTTTTCAAAATAATTGTGCGGCACTTGCGCCCTTCACGACTGTATGTTCCATTACTCCATCCATATTCGAGGACTACTTAATAATTCTCTCATCTTATTGTAGGAAACATATTTTTTTAATTGAAAAATTACTTCAAAATATACCACTAAATAACATTACTTTTTTTTTTCTTTTTTTTTTTTGGAAGAGGACATGGTTCCAATCTTATTAATAACCCTTATTTATGGTGGAAAAAACCGTTCTAACACAAAATCATTGGGGGTTACACTAAGTCCTCACTAACAATCATCATCACTTACAATGTAAATACGGAAGGCCCAATTTGTCAAGTCTCAACAACCCTTTGATCCAAGATATCAGTTGATTGCCCTTGAGCTTCAATTTTTGTTAGTCCATTTGCCACTTGATTGACTTCACAGTACGCATGATGTACATGAATAAACATGAGTTAGCAAAGGACTTTGGTTGATCCCATGCATCCTTCACTTGCCAGATAAACTCAGAATCGTTTTGCCACCATCAACAAATAAACTTGGAATCAAAATCCATTTGCACCTCGTAAAGATGTAGTTGCTTGCAAAGTTTTAGGCCATCGCTTCTGCTGCTGAGTTGGACCTTTCCATCTTTTTCTTTATTAATTTTAAAGTAATACGTAATACGAAAATGTTTTCTATTGCTGCCGAGATAATCATACCAAATCTTGAAAAATAATGCGATATGTCATATTCTCATCTCACTTCCATCACAATGTATTATATATTATTGCTCGAAAATGTAATGATCTGATTTTGTGGTGGCACTTTTTAGAAAATAGTTTTTGAGAAAAGGAGAAGGGAGTTACTGATCATTTTAAAACTTTTACTTCCATAACCAGAGTGCAAGACTCTACATTATAAAATAAAACATGTTTGAGAATAAAATAGGTTTACAGCAGAATACATCATGCTTAAAATAAAAAAGCCTCTCATACATTTAAAACTCTCATGTCTAGATTTTCGTGCTCTTCCCTTTGAGTCGTGTCTGTCCTGACACGTTCTGCTCATTTAGTTCGGGGGGAGGAGCATACATAAAAATTAAAATGAGTTAAATACTAAGTAAGTATTACTTCATACAGTTAAAATATACTAGCATAAGTTTTCATTCATGCATTCATCACTCCATAATTACTATACATACATGAGACATACATACGTTTAAAACATCACGAGGTAGGGTTTTCCTTAAAAATGGTTTTCTTTTTTTAAAATATTTCTCCCGTCAATGTCTTCATTTTTTAAAGAATTTAAGCATACATACATTTTCTTATCACTTTCCTTTAGTCGGTACATACTGTTACGCCCCGTGTATTAGGGTTAGCGGTTTTCTTTTGGACCTGGATTCCACCTATTGCCATAGGTTGGGAATCCCTTTCAGTCAAGGGACAATACTATGTGTACTACCAGTACTACTTACCTGACATTGTAATCTGCCTAGTTCTTTGGTACCATCATTCATTCAGTCATGGCCGTTACATATTTTCATACATTAAAACATTCATTTCCTTTCAGTCATTTCTTTCATTCATTCCTTTCAGTCATCAGCTCATTCATGGAAAAACGTCATTTAAAAGCATAAGCTTAAACATAATCTTTCATAGCATCCATAAAGCATCAATTCACAGGGATATTTAAAACACTTTCTTCACATCATTTAAAGCATTTGGCATAAGCCTCACATCTAATTTCATGAAAATACATACAATACATACTACGTATAGTCATCCATTCACATGCATACACTTAATATTTGGGTTACATAAAAAGGGGCTGCCAAGAAGGGTCATACATACATATCCCTTTAAACACTTAGCATGCTTTTTATAAAACATCATTTCATTTCATTTCATTTCGTAAAGTATCGTAAAGGAGAAACATTTAATTTTCATTTCATATCATTTTAGAAAACTCTAGAAGAGTATAAACATAATATTTACCTGAACTCCATACTATTCTCATACCAAGCAGTCCATTCATGTGCGTGTCAGATGGCAACCTACATGCATACACATAACCTTGACGTCATTTTCTATTTAGTGCATAAGGAACTTAAACTAGAAATAGAACTACACTTCACTTAAAACACTCTCCTTCCATCCCTGGGCTCTTACATGTCCCTTACTATGCTAAAACCTTTGGGGATCCATTTACGGTCACTACCTCTTCCAAACTCAACGTTCTACTTCGAGTGCTTATCCACTAGAGTGAACCTCATGATTCACCTTAGGGTTAAAACACTAAGACCTTCATCTTATTCTTTCTTATTAACCTCATTCCGATGCATAACTCAATCCGTCTAAGTCACAAATCCCAATCCCAAACAATACATACGTCACTTCCTACATTTGAGCCTATGCTTTCTCATCTTCATCATCATTCTCATTCATGCATATCACACGACTCTAAGCCAGCTCTGAGACTCAAACATCGTGTATCTATACTTAGGACAAATTACCATTATGCATAGTAAACCTATCTGGCACATATATCTCACCAGATTACACATGTACCTTACCTTCTTATCACTCAAGATCAACATATAACACATTGATCACCTGCTTGTAAAACAAGCATCACAGTCTGATACCATCCTTTTCTTGGTTGGTAGGACTCTTCCCATTTCCCGTCTTGTTACAAGTTCATCCTAACACTTAACATGACAAGATTTATTCATAACTACACCTTACATCACGTCACATCGCTCGAGACTACTCTCAAGCTACCTCGTGACCTTGTCATGTCACATGATATCCCGAGACATCATTTTTATGCCAACTCCAAACTCATCATGAGTACGGTCCCTCACGTACTCTTGTCACATCGCGACATCCCGTCACGTTTCCGCTCTGTCACTTTTACACTAACTCCTCATTCATCACAAGCAGGACTTCTCACTTAACTATGCCACTTCGTGACCCCCCGTCATGCTCCCAATACATCACTGCTACACTATTTCGTCACTTCACACATACTCCTAGCCATAAGCCAACTATACGATGACACATGTCACCTCAAACTACAAGCCACATCATAACTACTTTGGGACACTGTTCCACAATTCCCGACACTACTCACCACGCTCTACGCTCATCAACTACGCAATCATCCTTATCTTTCGACACGCCATACGGTGTATCGCTTCACCTCATGAAGTACACTCCATGTGTACTCCCTTCACACACGCTATGCCACATCACCACTACGGCATACACACCATATGGTGCATCACTCCCTCCCTTCACATTACGCTATGCCACACAGAGTAAACTCTACGTGTACTCTTCCCATTCCATGCTACCCCACTAGAGTACACCCCGCCGTATGTACTCTCTTCACATCACACTACGCAAGGAGAGTACACTTCACGTATACTCTCCTTATTTCATGCTACGTCACGAGAGTACTCTTTTCCCAATCCACACAACGCCTGTCACCATTACAACACATATTTCATAGCCACACTTCACAGCATAGTCCACAATGACACAACACACTTCCCAACTACGCCCGATACTTCGCATGCATAGCACATCACATTACCACACTATACAATGAACTCCACAAATACTAACATCACAGTCCACAATCTAACTAACCAACTAACATAATAATAAGGATAAGGGAAAGAGAGTTATACCATCATCGGTATAACCCATGTGTTGCTCGCTATCCGACATGGCCAGTGGCGTTGGAAGCCACTAACTTGGGTGGTAGCGGTCACTGCCATGACCTTGGAACAGGGTTATTTCAAGGACCGAATCTAGGATTCTAGCCGGTAGATCTGGGTTATGTAAGGGTGGCCGACATGGTGGGGAGTTTGTGGCTGGCGGCTAAAGTCATGTACAATGGTTGTCCACCGTGTATGGTGGTTGTTTGGGCATTTAGATAGCTAGGTGTGGTCTTGGAATGGCTTATGGTGGCCTCGTCATGGATGTGAGGGGCAGAGCATGGCGGCATCTAGCCGTGTACAATACATCCAAGAGGGTGAGGATGCGTGTGAAGGCTAGGGGCAGCTGGGGACTATGGCCAGGCATGGAGGGGCTGAGGGAGGTGTGGTGGAGCTAGTGGTGGTGTTAGGGTGGCGACACAGTGGTTGGAGACAGTAGATCTGAGCCGTGCGTGAGAGAGAACCTGTGAGAGAGTGAGAGAGCGTGCAGGAGGAAGGGACTTCGACTGAGCAAGCGGGTGGCTAGGGGAGGTCGTCGGTGAGGGAAGAGGCTCTTGGTGACGGTGTGGTGGCATGGGGGTGGCTAACAGCGGCGCTACGGGGAGAAACCCGTGCTTGTAGAGGAGCTGCGTGTGGTTTAGGAAGGAACTACGACGGCTGGGTTTGGTAGAGGGTGGCCAGGGAAGACTTGTGGTGGTGCTCGGTGGTGGCAGTGGCTGATGACGGCGGCGCTAGGAAGAGATATAGGGAGAAACCGAGAGGAGAGAGGGGGCTCATGTGCGGCTGAGGGAAGGGCTACTGGAAAAGCTTCAACAGTGGATGTTCTCACCGGAGTGAGGGGGAGCTACTGGTGGTGGCCGGTGTCTCCACTAGTGGCGCACGACAACGCTTGGTGGCTTGAAGGAGAGGATTGGGTGAGGGAAGGGAAAAGTGAGAGAGAAGGAGAGGGAGCTAGGATTTTAATCCCAACCCTTCATCTTAGGATCTTCAAAACGATCTAATGGTGGGTTTTAAATACTGATTTGAAAATGCGTAAACATTAACTTAACCTTTTTCTTTTTCTTTTTCTTTTTTTAAAGAAGAGCCGAGGTCACATGTACAAGTGACTCATTCCCAAATTTTATTATGAAAGTCTTCACTTACGGGGGAGGAATACCAAAAAACAAAACCCCTGAACGTAAACATTAACTTAACTAAAAGTACTAAGAAGAATTAAGATAGAATATTATTTAAACTAAACTTCAGGTTATAAAATAATATTCTTTCATCATTAATAAAATGATGAAGTCTTGCTTAATATCTTTAAGAGAATAAAACCATCTAATTAATTAGAGTTTTCAACATAATTAATAAGAGAATAACTGAAATCATTTAGATAAAATGATTTTCTACAATTATAATATTTTGGAGCTCTTCAAAAATATTATAATTGTCTTACCTAAAATCAGACTTGGTTCAATAACACTGGAAACCCCATATAAATATTTCTAAGGCATTTAAAATATTCGAGGGTTTTAAAACACTGGGCGCACTTTAAAAATCAACCGCTATGTTTAAAACACAGCTTCAGTATTTAAAAAGCGTAGACGAGACTCATGACCAATCGAGAGAGAAAGGATAGGGTTGTTACATAAAATCTTTAGATCAACTCTTGTTTTTTCAAAGTAACAAACTCAATAATTTGCATATGTGACCCAGACCCGCTTGGGATTGAACAGAGATTGAAGCGTCGGGACATGCAACTTAAGGATACACATCCCTCTTTCATGACAGTTAACATGAAATGTACTTAGCATTATGGCTGTAAAAATAAACTGGAGAACCAGAAAATTGACCCGGACTGGTTGGTTTGGTTTGGTTTTGGACCGGTTCCTCCATTTTAAAAACTGGTCATAACCGGTCCATAAAGCATTTTGGAAAGCATTCTTAGTTCATGGACCAGTTCAGTCTGACTCTAGTCTTTCTACTAATGGCTCCGCAGAGCGTTCTAGACTCCTAGGAGCCTTCTTAGTTCATGGGGGATCTTTCCTCTTGCATTTTCCCATCACTTTCGCACAGACCTATCACAACTTCTACCATTCCAGCAGAATGGTAGTGAAAATTACCATAGTGAGATTTCAAGAAATCTCAACAAGTTAAACCAATAACATATAAGAAAATAATATAAACATGTATCGACAAACTATGAGTATGAATGTATGGACATGAATTTGACCAAAAACTTATTTCATTCTTGTATGTGTTCCTTTGGCAACAATTACCATGTAATCATGTAACAGAGTGACAAAATAACCATGTAAGAATATCATTTTTCAATTCATATCAATCACTTATTACCATTAATCCATATAACAATGTAGGTGGACATCTCACAACTTCCTTATGCACAGTGAGCTCCATACTAGTTATTGTATCACATTGCCGACCCTCTTGACCGGGTGTGAGTAGGTCAGAGACCATATGAAACGACAATTCAGAATTTGCCTTCATCGTATTTTCAATGTGTTGCACCCACTAGCGTTAGGTGTTACTTCACTTTGAAATCCTTTTAAAATAACTCATTCGAAATCCGTTGACTTTGCTTCATCAACTCAAGGGTTACCAATCCGATTTAAGTACTCCAGAGTGGATAGAGGAGTTCCACTAGGTTATTCCCCTATTCTAGCATTTTGGGGTCGTGACAAAACCATTTCTTTAATGCACAACCCGAAAATCATGTGACATGTGACTGTAACTTTCATGCAACAATGTCATGTACTTATGCCACACACAAAGAGTGCTCTACTTTTACAACTTGAAAGAATTAGAACTTGCAGAAACGTATACTTGGGTATAACATATGGAAACTCAACAAAGCATACACCATTTCTTAAAACTTCAAACATGTCATTTGAATCAATAAGCAACATTTAAGCATAGCATGCGTGTATCAAATATAAACCATAGCACGTGACAAGTAACAATTCCATAATCCAATTTGAACAACAAATGTAAGGTTTACACATGACATAAATACATTATTTAGGAGTAAGTTAGATGCTAACTTACAAAGCTTCAAAAGTATTATTTTCCAATGATTAAGCAAGCTAAAAGTGCATGTTTCAATCATTAAACTTATCGAAATCAATAATACTTCAAACCAAACATGTGTTCCATGTTCTAGGGTTTAACCTTATTCGATTCTAGGGTTTCTTTTCTCACTTTGTGACCTTTCCCTTATCTCGAGCCTCATAGAGTTGTGCCAAAGGAAAAAGCCTAGGCTATGGTGAGTACTTTCCCTACTCGATAGAATCCCATAATGGTTCGGTGCTAGTTGATCCTAGTAACACTAATAGCCACTTACATGCATTGTGTGAAAATAGCATAGTGTGTGTATAACAACTCGATGGCTGAAAGTTCTTGAAGGATTTCTAACTTGTGTCTTTACTAGAAGGAAGACCTTCACAGAAACCATAGTGGTGGCCGAAAGTTACCCAACTCTACAAGGGTTCCTTCATTTTCATTTGGCAGTTGATGATATTTGAAAAAACCCTAGAACAACCCACACTCAATAAGATTAAGCATGATTGAACCAACTACTCAAATCCCATAAGATTCATGACAAGGCCATAACACATCCCTTACTCTCTCTCTCAAGCCGGACCTTCTTCAACTTAAAAACCCTTGCAGAAGTGCATGTGTTCATGAGAAGAGAGTGAGATAGAAACATGAAGATTCTCACTATGCTAACCTCTCCAATGTGACGTCCAAAGCTTCTTTCCTATGCCTGTGCAAAGAGTGTTTGGATGGAAGGAAAATAGTGTTTGGCTTTCTTTCCCTAAGGTAGGCAAGATAGAGAGAGGAGAAGAGAGAGAAATCTGAAAATAGGACAAAATGACCTTTGGTGTGCCTTCGATGGAGGTAAGGTGCCAATTCCATTAATTCCCTTCTTAAATTCCATCCTCAATTTCCACTCATTCTCTCTCCCATCATCACTTCTAATGTGGAAACCAAAAGGTCCCTTTGTATAAGGGCGCCATGTGGGGTCTTGCTTCTTGCCTTGGCCGAAATTCCACCCCTTCCTCTTCCCTTATCATTGTTTCTCTTAGAAATGTCAAGAGACACTTCTTGCATGGATGACAAATGACAATTCATTACCCTAGCCGAAACCCTAAACCCTTCGTTATTCTCCAAGATATACGCTTTCAACAAGGGGACCAATCTTTTTGGTAAACAAACATGACCAAGGGCTATAGATAAAGAGTTTTCCATTTAAATCCAATAAAACTTTTAAAAGAAGCAATTTATGAAAATGTAAAATTATAAATAACAGCCTTCTTTCCTTGGCACGAGTGAGGAAGCAATAAGCATGACTAATTCTCCAAAAAATTTCTGACTTCTTTTTCGTCTTCAATGTCTTCATACTAAGTCAATTTACAACATTTGTGGGCAGGCTATCCTCCTTCCCCTTTCTTAATAGATGGATGGTCTACATTCATGATGGTGAAAACTTGGAAAGTGGACTTCTGAAATCCTAATCATTCCTCTCCAAATGCCAAATGGAATATAGCCCGATTTTCCAAATAGAAAACCTGATATCGAATCCTCCACTCCCCTTATCATAAATAAAAAAATAAAAAAACCAAAAATAAAAAAGAACCAAAAAAAAAAAGAAATCCTAATCATTCCACACAAGAAATGAGAAAACCAATCCGCCTAACAACTGCAATATATTGGTGAAACTTGGGAAATTTTGGAGGGTTAGTTTAGGAGTTTGGATGTTTAAATCTTCTTGGATAGGAGAAAACTTTTATAATAATTTCCTTAATCTCAGTTTGCTCAACAAATAATAACTACGTATCATCTCTCTTCTCTACTTGAGAAAGACCTCTGAGGCAGTGATTAGCAAAACAGAGAGTTACCAGGACATTTCACCTTCCTGACTGCCCAAAATACCTGCCTGCAACTGTGGCCAGAATATTTAGCATTACAACCTCATCGTCAAGTTCAGTCTTCACAGCTCGCAATGTAGCGCACTTCCGAAGCATGCTTCGAAGGGCAGCACAAGTGTCAGCATCTAACGGAGTATCAACAACAGCACATAGGGCAAACAGCCACAAACAATCATTTCTTGACAGGGTATTCATGTTCTCTACTGAGCTTACGCATTTTCTCAATGTTGAAACTCGAGTTACCGAGTCCATTCTTAAAATCACAGACAAGAAAGGGCCAGAATTTTCAGCAGGAGTCTTCGGCTTCATATATCCCAAAGGTTGAGAGTTCTCAACATCATCAGCAGTAAATATCGATGGCTCATCGACAGTGCATTGAGGCCTGGAAGAATCATGAGACTGATTTGAATGGACTGTGTCGGTATCCAAATTTTTGTCAATATTATCCCAGAGTAGCTGGCGGGAATGGCATTGTTCATTTATAACCAGCAAAGATTGCAGCTTTTCACTAGAACCTTCGAGACGTGACAGGGCCTGAAAATTAAGAGAACAAAAAAAGTCAACTCCTCTTTCAAATGACAATATTCATGATTCAAGATACAGAGAACTCCTTAAGAAAATTGAAAGTCATGCATTCAAGATTCATGACCAACCGCAGCTATTATAACCATTTTAAACATTCAGAGAAGTATAACAAAAGAAACTTGCTGGAAGTTGTTTTATTTCATAAGCATATGTGGCAATTCTTTTCTCATGATTTTTCTAAAACCCAAAGGAGTATAGAACTTTCTCTATTTCTACAGCATCATTCCTGTCAGTAAAACAATTTTGGCAATGGCAGCAGTACGTTTCTGGGAATGTGCATGCAGAGATGGGGAACGAGGGTAGAAGGGGTAAAGCCTTTTCCACGCATTATGTCCTATTTTGCAATGTTAAGATAAAAGATAATTTCGTACAACTCTTATTGCTGCCTCAATGCCTCATGGAGAAATGAAGAGATACGCTTCATAAGAGAGACACACAAAGAAGCAAATAAAAAGAGAACAGAAACAAAAAACATAAACATAATTTAAAAAGAAAAAAGAAAAACTGAGGCCATAAGAACTACCAGCCGTAGCTCTGTAAAATCAGCAAGAAATGAATCCTCCCATTGTTTCAATGGTTGTAGATGTTCAGGACACTGGGAAATATCTGGAATTTGGGGCATATAAACACTCTGTTCTTTGTTAAATTTACTCCCATCAAACTTGGCTACCTTCACTTTTGGAATCTGAGCAGCTTCCCACCTAAGCAAGAGAGAAAAATGCTTTAGACTGATATGAATATTGCAATGCTCCATTTTTCATAAAGAACTCTGTTAATTTCTCCTGCACACAAAGGTTGAGAGAGTTAAATCTAAGGGGGAAAAAAATTTTAAATAGATACAGATGCGACTATTTGATAACTTTTACACAGCACTTCAATTAAATATTGTTATTTTCTGAATTTATTTGAATTTTGTTTGACTTTGACGGATTAAAATGAAAAAAAAAAGGTTTTACTGAAGAGTTGTGAAAAGTTGTAAAATAGTTGTCTGCATCATTTCCCAAAAAATCAATAACCCCCTTTTTTTCATTTTAGTCATGCAAACGAACATATTTCGATTCATAGTCAAAGTGCACCAATTAATTCTCTCACCCTCGTGTTGTGACTGCTTGAACCTATACGAGTCTTTAAACGCAAGATTCAAAACGTTTGGCTGGCTGGTTGGTAGGCAACATAGAGTGTATAGTTCATACAACAGTTAATATTATAAATAAATCATTTGGAATATCTCCATAGATAGCATAGCAATATATCAATCACTACATTGAGATTTCCGACACATGCTCTGGCAACAAGGACAGTGATTATACTAAAAACCTAATCACCTCTAACAGTCAGCTTTTTGCGGCCTACCTTTTTTATTTTTATTTTTTTATATACAAGTAAAAATGGGAATACTTTGCACACTAAATAACTAACATGCAATTTCATCATAATGGACCATCAAAGGCCATTAGCAGAACTAGTCCAGCCATAGCAAAACCCATAAGGTAAGATCCCAGATATGGTCCCTTTCCGTGTTTTTGCAAGCAAGCCCAAATGATTGTCAAAGATGATGGCCCCATGCAATTTATTTAGGTCAACAAAAATTCTTATTTCACACGTGATTGCTGCATCCACACCCCTAAAGAGTTTTAAGAGTTCATCTTTGCACCATCTCTGAGATAATAACAGTAATTGGGCATACCATTATGGAAAAGAATCACTCTTCTTTCCTTTTAAGGTTGTTAAATTTGGTATATTGGAGGCAAAGGTATAGGATATTCTTGATAGCTTTAAGGGTTCAAATGAGGTGTAAGAAACTATATTCCATACAAAGTCTTGCCAAGACTGATTCCAATTCCAAAAGCCTTGATTTCAACAGTCTGGCAAGATGAGGCCAACTATGGCACATGTCTAGTCATGTTGTGCATTAATTCAGCACGCATCAATAATATGGGTCCCACTTCGGACCTACATAATCAAACCAGTTCCAAATAAATGCTCAGGCATTGCTTTGTACCTCAGTTTATTTTATTTTTTAATAGGTAATCAAGAAGTAGGCAAAGCCCAAGTATATAGGGAGTATACATGAGAAGCACCCAGTTAGATTTTTCAATCGAAAGGAGAAAATCATGGACATTTAGCCCATTACAAACAATGGCCCCCAGCCATAAGAACAATGATTCAAAAAGAAAACTTTAAGCTCATTTATTGTTCTCTCGCGATGAACCATTCTCCATATTGCTGCCACTTGTGAGTTACCTTGAAGGCCTCTCTAGCTTGTAAGGAAGTCTACCAATCTACGAGACATGACCCAAGACAATTCTCACAAAAAAATATCCCACATTGTCCTAGCCACCTCAAAATGTAAAAGCAAATGATTTATTGATTCACTATTTTTCTTACACATGCAACATCAGTCCAACACCATTACCCGACGTTTTCTTAAGTAATTTGGAGTGAGAATCTTGTCTATACGAAAAAAGCTGCTTTTGAATGAGCTTTCGTCTATCATATACTCTTCTATGGGAACATGGTCATTCCGGGATTCATTAGAACTTGGTAAAAATGATCTAACAGTGAATCTACCTCTCTTGGAAGGCCTCCAGTACATCTTATCGATGGTACCCCTTGTCATGCTTACAAAATTCAATGCCACATAGAACTCTGTGATAGCCTCCAACTCCCAATCTCGGGCTATCTTAATGAATCAACATTCCATTAAGGGGAGGCCACTAGAAAAGACCAAGAGATTGACTATCGCTGCATCATTTTCTCGTGCGAGCTCAAAAATGGCAGGAAAGGTGTATTGGAGGTTTTGTTCACCATACCATTTGTCACACCAAAATCTGACACGAGAGTTGTCGCCCACCACATGTTCATGTCTTCGGAATATCACATACCTCATTCGAGCAGCATCCTCTCCAAGCTTCCCCAAACTATGAATCTATAACGGACTTCCATAGGGCCCCACTTTCGTGTTGGTACCTCCGTAACCATTTACCCAACATGGCTTAATAGAATTTTATTAAGGCCCCGTTTGGATAGTAAAAGTGTTTCATTTCATCTCATCTCATTATTACAACTTTCTCAAATTCTCACACGATAATAAACAATTCAATTTTTTCAAATCCCAAAATAATAATAATAAATAATATTCTAACAATAATTTATTCAACTTTCAAATTTCATCTCAACTCACTATCCAAACAGCACCTAAATTGTGGATCCCCAATCCACCTCCCAAAAATTGTAGTACAGATTGCTAACCAATTAACCAAATAAAATCTAAACTCTTCCCCCAATCCACTCTACAAGAAATCCCATTGTAGCTTCTCAAAGTGAGCCTAGCACCTTTCGACAAATACAACCTCTTCCAAGAAGCCAATTTGTGCTCCACCTTTTCAACCATGCCATTCCAAACCCTCTTTGATTTAAAGGAAACACCTAATAGTAAGCCAAGATACATCAGGGGTAGAGATGATACCTTACATCCCAAGAGAGGCAAATACTTTGCTTTGGGGACAGTCCCCACTGGCACCAATTCAAACCCCATTTAGAACTTGGTTCAGTTTAATTTTAAGCTGAGTCTAACATCCAAACACTCAACTCTCAAATCACTAAACTCATCTCAACTCAAAACTACTTTACACATAGGACCCATAACCTTTTTCAACTCAACATCTTTTTACACGCAGAACCCATAACCTTTTTCAACTTTCTATAAATACTAAGGCATCGTTTGCTTTCAAGAGTAAAACCCAAAATTTTGAAAACCTCTTATCTCATTATTACAACTGTCCCAACTTCCCACACAATAAAATAAACAAATCAACTTTTTCAAATCCAAAACAAACATAATATTTAAAAGTATATTCTAACAATATTTTATTCAACTTTTGAACTTTAATCTCAACTCATCTCTGAAAATAAATGAGGTTTAAACTTATCTTAACATCTAACATCTAAACTCATCTTAGGTGGACCCCATAAATCTCATTCCACCATCTCAACTCGCTACTATTCATAAAGAACTTAACTTATCTCAACTTAGCTCAACATCCAAATAGGGTCTTAGACTTTGAGAGATTATGGCTCGTTTGGATAGTAAGATGAAATGATTTTAGATAAGTTGAATAAAATATTAGTAGAATATTATTTTTTAATATTATTATTATTTTGAGATTTGAAAAAATTGAATTGTTTATTATATTTTGTATGAAAATTTGAAAAAGTTGTAATGATAAGATGAGATGAGTTAAAGAGTGTTTTTGTATCCAAACAAGGCCTAACTCTCAAGCTAAAGACAACTTCAAGACAAAGTAGTAGAGCCCTCAAAGATTGGATATGCTCTAAGTTTGCTCCACAAAAGATGAGAGCATCGTCAGCAAAGAGCAAGTGAGAAATATCAATGGAGCCATAATCACCATTCCCCACTGAGAAACAGTAGAGAAAACCATCTTACTAAGAGCTTCCGTGACGAATAAAAAAAGTAAAAGAGAGAACGGGTCCCCGTCTCAAACCATGGGATGAGTCGAAGAAACCCACCATGAACCATTCACCAAGATAGAGAAACAAACTCTAGAGATGCAAATACTCTACCCAATTCAGTCATATCTCCCCAAAGCCACATCTTGCAATAAAAAAAGTACGAACTTCCAAGTGATGTGATCATAGGCTTTCTCCATATCTAATATTGAAGAGTAACTCGGATCTCTAGATTTGGGTCGTCCATCCAAAACTTCATTTGTAATTAAGACTGGATCTATGATTTATCTACCCTTGACAAATGCATTTTGCATCTTCGAAATTAACTTTTCCATCACCGAACTCAATCTATTTGCTAACACTTTAAAAAGAATCTTATAAACCCCATTCGCAAGGCTAATGGGGTGATAGTCTCTAACATCCGCGGACCCTATCTTTTTGGGAATGAATGCTAAGAAGGTAGCATTAAGACTTTTTTCAAATCTAGCATTAGTATGAAAATCTTTAAAGACCCACATAAAATCACCCTTAATCACCTCCCAACAAGCTTGGAAGAAGCCCATGGTAAAACTGTCAGGGCCTATAGCCTTGTCACTAGCCATGCCACGGATTACTTTGCACACTTCATCTTCTTCGAAAGGCCTCTCTAGCCACCCTGCACACTATTGGTCTAATGCTGAAAAAGTTATACCATCCACCGGTTGCCTAGTGTGCTGTTTAGATAGGAGGTGTTGGTAATACTGTGCGATGTGGTTCTTGATGACTAGTTAATTCGAGGAAACTACCCCATCTATCATCAACATATCCATAGCATTGTTCCTCCGATGAGAATTAGCCACCCTATGGAAGAACTTCATGCACTTGTCTCCCTCCTTGAGCCATAGCACAATTGATTTTTGTCTCCAAGAGATCTCCTCCATCAATGTTATTATTTCAAGTTATGTGACAGCCTGACTCTTGCAAGTTCTCTTGGATTTAGAGAGAATTTTTGCCTCTTTCTCGCCCTCCAAATCCTGTAGCTCATCTAAGAGAGAGCACCTCTGTTGAATCACATTACCAAAAACTTGTTCATTCCATAACTTCTTATCATTTCAGCACTTTTAACTTTGTTTCCATTATGAAGCTTGGATAGCCTTGAAAATTGTAAAAAGACCACCGTTGTCCGATCCTGTTTACAAAACCGTCACATATTCTTAAATTTAAAATACCTCTACCCACTTGGATGCCTTCATAAACTAAAATGATGAGGAAGTGATTAGAGCATAACTGGGGTAATCTCCTTTAAGTTACATCCAGAAAATGTAACTCCCAGTCTGGAGTTAACAGAAGCCTATCAATCCTCGACCATGATGGAAGTTCTTGATTGTTAGACCAAGTAAACGTACCTCCATTTAATAGAATATCCATAAGCTCCTATTCTGAAATAAAATCAGAAAACTCCCTCATCGCAGGAGTGTTAGGGACCTCGGTCAAGTCCCTAAACACTAGGATCTCCACGCCAAGGGCAACTTGGTGATGACCGAATCTCCGTTCCTCTCTTGCTTGATTCTCGAACAATGGTGGCTATGGTGGCAATGTGGACAAGGTGAGGTTAAGTGTTTAGGCTAGGATGAGTGTATGGAATGTGGAAAATGGCTAAGTGTTTGGGTGGCTAGGCTTGCATGGAGTGCACGGCAATAGTGGCTTGCATGGATGGCGCCATTTTGGTGATTAGGGTTAGGGTTTGGATGATGTGGCTAGGGTTATGGGTTGGAGGCAACTAGGGTTGCTGTGGACTATGGTGGGATTAGGTTTGACGTGGTCTTTAAAGATTGGCTTAGGATTATGGGTGTTTGATGCAAGATGGATGGCTTGAGGGTTGCCCTTGATGTTTGGGCCACTTGGATGGTGATTAGGATTGTTATGGTGAAGTGTAGCTAGGGTTTTGTGAGGTGGCTAGGGTGGATTTCGAGATTTTGAAGAATTGGCTTAGGGTTGGAGTTTAGGATGATGCTAGGGTTTGGTTGATGGTTTAGGGTTTGGTTGATGGAAGATAGGTTTAGGGTTTGGTTGATGGTTTAGGGTTTAGGAGATGGAAGATAGGTTTAGGGTTTGGAGGTCGGCGGCTAGGGCTTGGCCGAATAGTGGTTGAGTAATTTTAAGAAGTTTCCTAAAATCTTGGAATTTGAATATGGGTTGGATGATGGCTGGCCAAAAGAGTTGATGGAATCAACTAGGGTTTCCAAGTATGGAAACACTAATATAGAAAGAATGGTGGCAGCTAGGGTTAATTCAAATTAGGCAAGAGTGGCCAAATTTGAATTTGAATGAGGAGGGAATATGTGTTTGGTAAGTGGCTAAGTATGGAAAGTATGGGGATTTCGGTTTTGACTTGTTTAGGCAAGTCAAAAGTTGGCTTGGTTGTTTTAGGAAAGGGAGATTTAAGGAATTGAATATGATTGACAATTCCTTAAATCTAGGGATTTGATTTGGAAGAGGTTTGGGATGATGGGTAAGGTGGCTAGGATTGATCCTAAATGGTAAGAGGCATGGGAGTTGTTGGGAATTGGGAGTTTGACTAGGCCAAAGGATGGATATCGAATTTTGATTATTTGGAAGATGGGATAAGGATTCCAAAGTAGTAGGAATTACCTTGTGGGAGTTTAGGATTAATTCAAATAAGGTAAGGTAATTTATGGTAAGTGGACTAGGGCAAACACTATAGTGGGCGAGACTTAGTGTTTGGGTGGATCAAATGAGGCAATGTGTGGATGAAGGGAATGAACAATGGATGAACAAGATGATGAACAATATGAGCATTCAAGATCAATGAATGAACACAATAGAAAAGTATGAACACTCAAGAACTTGAATGAACACAAGGATAAAAACAACTTTGATTCACGAATTTCACAAAGTTGTAAACAAATCAAGATAGATTGGATCACACCTATTCACGAATTGCAAGGTGATGATCCTCTACTAGGGATTCACGAATTTCACCCAAGTAGCCCAAGTGCTAAGCACCGAAAAGTGATCTCAAGAACAATAGTCTACCCACTTAGGGAATTTGCCAAAAGATGTGAAAGAAATTACTAAGGGTCCTATTTATAAAGGTTACAACTTGGAAACCCCCAAAAGGTCCCTTTGCAATAAAAGAAATAAAATAAATAAATAACATAAATAAGATAGTGGCATGGACCACATGGCCGTGGCATGCATGAGCCAATGGTTCGGCTAAGGGGTGCATGGGGATCGAACTCTGGCTTGTTCTTATGCTGAAAATGCAATTTTTGAGGTCTGGCTTGACTGTGGCTCGACCCTAGCTCGAGCCAAGTTTCGCTCGACTCCGCTCGAGCGAATACAACCAGAGAGTTCCGCTCGAAACTCGCTCGACAGTCCGCTCGAGCCAGTGTTCGCTCGACACTCCGCTTGACTCAGCTCGAGCGCAAACAACCAGAGAGCTCCGCTCGACACTCTGCTCGAGCGATATGTGTGCGTATGGCCAAGATGCAACTTTAGAGGCGGTTTTACTTGGGGTCCTAACAGTGATGTGGGTCACGCCCGATCTTTCACTCGGGAAGCGAGTTACGTTCAAGTCACCCCTTATGTAGCTTGGTAACTCCCACCAACTAAGAAGTCCCACCAATTCTTCCCAGAATGGCCTTCTCTTTGAATCAATATTCAGGCCATAAACTCCAGCAAATGCCCATTGGAAGCCGTCTTCTAAGTTCATAAAAGAGCAAGCCATAGTGAAATCAACCACACATTCCTCCACCCTTTCCAGCACCCTTTTATCGAACATAATTAGGACACCACCGGATGCTCCTTTAGATGGAAAGTACGACCACCCTACATGTTGAACTCTCCATAAACTTAGGACTAGTTTTCTAGTAATGACTTCCAACTTGGTCTAGTACGCAAATAATATCTCCCTTCCATTTGCAAAATAAATTTCTAACTTGGAGCCGTTTATTATGTTCATGTAGCCCCCCTCACATTCCATGATATTATTATTGGCTTTATAAAGCAACCATCTTACCCCTCCCCTTGAGACGCCACCGGTTACAGCTCTTCTCCCCAACATCATCATTTATTGCCCACATAAGCCTCTTAAGTTCTCTTCCACTTTTTTTAGCTGAATTAAGGGATAGATCACTCAAACACAAATATTTTCAAACTAATCATTACAACTTTCCTAAGATTTTAAACAAAAAATAAAAAACAATTCAACCTTTTCAAATCCCTAAACAAAAATAATATTAAAAAACTATATTCTAACAATATTTTAACTTTCTAATATTTTTTATTCAATTTTTTTTCTCTTTTCTCAAAATCCCATTAAATATTAATTCAAACTATCTCACTACTATTCACAAACTATCTTACTACTATTTATAAAATTATCATCTCATTTCATTTCACTCCCCAAACTTGTCCTTAATCTCCATAGCTTTTAGGATTACCCAATTTGACACACTGGGATGAAAAGTGTTTAGAGAAGTGGGTTCTTCCACCTTAACAAATGACCTACCCCTCCTTGTATCCTCCGTTCCTTTAGCCACCATCATTGGTAGCGGTTGCATCTACCCCCTTGTTAGACTCAAATAAAACTAGTATTCCTTCCATTTCAACCTCTCTCTTCATATGAAAGGTTTCACCCACTGGTTCCGCACTCTCTCAAATGACAGACAACTGTTTCTCTTGGCTACAAAATTATTTTCCAAAGCCGGAATAGTGAACTGCACGACACGCAGGTCAGACGCCAGCACAGAAGTCTCCGACGGAAGTTTCTATGGCGTCCCACAATGCTCTAGGCCTCCCGGCGACTCTGCAACCCTCTCATCTATGAGACTTTGAAGCGACGTCTCAATCTGCGGCATCTGGACCGTTGTCTCCTCTGACGTGGTGACAGGAGGCAGCCTAGAGAGCACTAGCACACGAGTATGTGCCACCCCCACAGAACAGTTGCTCTCCCATAGTTTCACAGTTCAGCCCAGAGAACACCGGTGTACGAGTTTGCACAGACTCAGTTGGTACTAACGTTAGGTCTTCGGCGTAGGTGCTAACGGAAACAATCCCAAGTGTTGCTAGTGCAAAGATTGGCGGCTCCCCTGGCCAAGAAATAGGCCAACAGGGCCAGACATGAACGTGGACATGGAGCCATTTTCGAAAGAAGGCCTAGTCCGTTTTAGCCTCCATTTCATTCTAGGAGAGCAATTTGGGCCTGTCTGGCCCAAACCAATCTTTGCCTTTCCTTTATCGAGCCTGAGTGGATTCAACACATTTACCACCTTGGCTTTTCCTTTTCAAAATACCGTTGGCCTTGGCCCAGGCCCAAAGCCCATGTCCACTTTACAAAGAAGAGCTTCTACTGCCTTCTTCAATAATCCAAGTTCCTCCTTCACACCAAAATAACTCCTCTTTCAAACCAGACAGGGCCTTTTGCATCTCACTTTTTGCTAGATAGACATAGGACAGACCTCCACTCCCTATTTCCGATACATCAAGTCGGCCATACTTCTCTGCAGTTGTGATACACTCCCCTGCTAAACACCCCATTTTGTTTTTTCTCCTTGATGTAACGCCAAGGAGTGGCCTATGTCAAATTTGGTCTGAATGCCCTTTCCATAGGGTTTGTACATTAATATATAGAGTAAAGATTTACATAAGTGCCAGATTTCCTACCATCTATTCTGGCCAGATTTACTGGTGTGTTTCCTGGCGTGTTTCTTGGTTCCATGTTTTCAGGATTTCATGTTTCCAGGTTTCCTAGCTTTAAGACTATTTACAACAGCTGTTATGATTATTTTAATGTTACAATATTTAAATCCTATCTTAGTGACATCCCCCCTCAAATTGATACAGGGAAATCTAGAAGCATCAATTTGTTAATCAAGAACTGATGTCGATGCCGAGGAAGAGCTTTAATGAAAATATCAGCAGTTTGAAGTGTGATGGAAATGTGAGGAAGAGTGATCACATGCTTGTCGAAAGATTCACGGATGGAATGACAATCAACTTCAATGTGTTTTGTGCGCTCATAGAAAACAGGATTAGCAGCAATTTGAATAGCACTAGTATTATCAGCATGACGAGGAGTGGAATGAAACTGAGGAAAGCCAAGTTCTCCTAATACCCCACGAAGCCATGTGATCTCAGAGCAAGCGGAAGACATAGCATGATATTTAGACTCATTGGAGGATTTGGAAACTCTGTCTTGCTTTTTACTCTTCCAGGAAATGAGTGCATTGCCTAAGAACATGCACCACCCAGTAATAGAACGGCGAGTATCTGCACATCCAGCCCAATCAGCATCACTATAACCCGTCAATTGTAAGGAAGATTCTTTAGGAAAGAATAGCCCGCGTGTAGAGGTGCCCTCCAGATATCAGATAATACGACGGACAGATGCTAAATGAAGATGTCGAGGGGTTTGCATAAATTGACTAACCTGCTGTACAGCATAAGAAATGTCAGGACGAGTAATAATCAGGTAATTCAAACTCCCAACGAGCTGTCGATACAAGGATGGATCTGGAAGAAGCTTGAGATTTACTTCTAAGGGAATAACAACAGGGTTACCCGATTGGAGGCCAGCCAATAAAATCACCTCCTACGTATATTTGTGTTGATGTAACAATGTACCAGTCGAAGTAATCTGCACCTCAAGGCCAAGAAAGTACTGTAGGGGACCAAGGTTTTTCATGTGAAAAGAGGTCTTGAGACGCTGTTGTACTTTCTGGATTAATTCAGTATCGGATCCAGTGATTACAATATCATCAACATATACAAGAAGTAATACAATTCTTGCAGAAGTCTTGCGAAGAAAAAGAGAGGAATCAAACTGACTCTGAGTAAAATGAAAAGCAAGCAAGGTAGAACGAAATTTATCAAACCATGCACGTGGAGCTTGTTTCAATCCATACAAGGATCGGCGTAGCCGACAAACCTCTAAAGAAGGTGTCGCAAACATGCCGGAAGGTGGAGACATATAAATCTCTTCCTTCAGATCCCCATGTAGAAAAGCATTCTTCATATCCATTTACCGAAGAGACCACCCTTGTGACGCAGCAATTGCCAAGATAGTCTTCACAGTAGTCATTTTGGCAACTGGTGCAAATGTCTCTTCATAATTAATACCATACTCCTGTCGGTTCCCAAGAGCCACGAGACGGGCCTTATATCTGTCCAGTGAGCTATCAGATTGAAATTTGATTAAGTACACCCATTTACAACCAATAGGTTTGACGTCAGAGGGACAAGTCACAAGATCCCAAGTGTGATTATCTTGAAGAGCTTGGACTTCTTCTTGCATAACTTGCTACCAATATGCTTGGGTGGCTGCATGGGTATAAGAGTGAGGAACAGAAACAGTGTCGACAGTGATAGTAAGCGAGGTATGAGAAAAATTATACCTATCCGGTGGATGTGTAACCCGGGTGAAACGCCGAGGTATCGAAACCGCAGAATCAGGTGACGAATCAGCATCTGGAAGGGGTGTGGACGAAGGGAGATGACGTCGATGATACACCATACCTGGTTTATATAGCTCAATAGAAGAAGACACATTATCAAATGTGGGTAGAAAAGTAAGAAGGGGATCAGAAACAACCTGAGGCTGAAAGAAATATTGATTTTCAAAGAAAATCACATTCCGGGAGATTCGGAATTTGTTTGCATGAGTATCATAGCAAACAAATTCTTTTTGAGTAGGACTATATCCCATAAAGGTACATGTGACAGATTGGGCAGCTAGCTTATGATGCTCAACGGGTGGCAGATGAACAAAACAAACACACCCAAAAGTATGAAAGGATTGATATTGAAGATATATGCCAAATAATCGAAAATAGGGAGAATCATAATTTAGAGTAGTTGTAAGCAAACGATTAATCAAATAGACAGAAGTAAATAAAGCTTCTACCCAGAACTTAGAAGGTACATAAGAATCAATCAACAAAGTACGAACGACATCTAAGAGATGACGATTCTTACGCTCAGCGACTCCATTTTGTTGAGGGGTATAAGGACAAGAACGTTGAGAAATAATTCTCTTTTGTTGAGGAAAAGTCTGAAAAGAATTAGACATGTATTCCCCCCTGAGTCAAAGTGTAAGATTTTGATAAAGGTACTAAACTGTGTCTCAACAAGCGCAACAAAGGTTTGAAAAATAGAAAACACGTCAGCTTTAGAACGGAGAAAATATATCCAAGTGAATCGACTATAATCATCAATAAATGTCACAAAATAGCGATACTGACCATGAGAAATAACAGGACTCACACTCCAAATATCAGTATGCACAATCTCAAAACAATTAGAAGCACGACTCCCATGTGCAGGAAAAGGTAAAATTTTACTTTTACCAAGACGACAAGTAGCACAATCAAAAGATATAAGAGAAGAAGAAAAAGATTCTTTATTGTCCAAAAAACCATTTTTCATAAGATGAGCCAAGACAGCAGAATTAGGATGACCTATTTTCTTATGCCAGACTTCATTTCTATTGGCAGTAGCCGTACACGCAAGAGAAACAACAGTAGGAATGAAAAACTGTAAAGGAAATAAACGTCTCACTTTAGGCCCCTTCGCGATCACCGTCCCCGACACCTGATCCTGTACAAGACAACCACCACGAGAAAAATGAATATCACAGTTATTATCTACCAATTGTCCTACAGAGATCAAATTGGTAGACAAGCCAGGAGAGACAAAAACATTGCGAAATGAAGAGCCCAAATTACCAACAGCAGTAATAGGAAGGGTACTGCCATCAGCAATCTGAATATTTTGCATCCCTTTATACTTACGAACGTTATGAAGACCCGTCGTATTTCCAGTCATATGATTAGAAGCACCGGAATCAACAATCCAAGAAATAGAGTTAGTACCCGTACCTTGTAGGCCTAGGGCTGTAAAAGCAGACACAATCATCTGTTGGACCATTGCTGGTGTGAGAACAGATGAATCGGAGCTTATTGTGAGTGGCGTAGAAGAAGAAGAAGATGATTGGACAGCAGCCTGAAAAGCTTGGGATTGACGACTTTGAGGCCGCACTCGACAATCTTTGATGATATGACCCGCTTTCTTACAATAGTTACAAACTTTCTTAGGACAGTTGCGAGCAATATGACCAAACTCTTTGCAATTGAAACATTGCAACTGGTTCCTCCCTTTCCCTTGTGCGGCGTAGGCTACATTTACGGTATTAGAAAAGATCTTCTCAAAGGTCATACTCATCTGCGTGGATAATCGTTGTTCTTTACGCAAAAATTCTCCCAAGCAAGTATCCAAGGAAGGAACCGGATGACGGTTCAATAAACCGGCTCGAACAGATTCAAATTCAGGCCGGAGCTTCATTAAAAATTGGTCGCGCTGACTCTTAGCATGAACTGCTTTAAGAGCCGCAAGTGCCGTGGATGGAACTTTTGCATGAAAAATAGCAGAATATTCACTCCAAAGATTAATGAAACTATAATAAAATTGCTTAATGGTAGAATTACCTTGCCTGGAATTGCTCATTTCCAACTCCAATTGGAATTTCCAGGCACTGTGATCTTGATGGTAAATACGGTGGAGATAATCCCACATTGCCTGAGCTGTAGTAAAACATCGAAAGTTGGTCACAAGATGAGACTCAGTCGTCCCTAGTAGCCAAGAGATCACCTGAGCATCCTTGACCTCCCATTGGGCTAGTTCCTTTGTATCAGTGGGAATCTTAGCAGAACTATCAATATGATTTGATAATTCTTTTCCTTTCAAAAATATCTTAAACTGAAATTCCCACATAGGAAAATTCTTTCTAGTAAATCGTACAATAGTATTTTCACTAGACATGATGAAAGGCACTAAAGAACCAAATAATCCCCAATCAAACTCAATCAGATTTAAAAAAAAAAAATTCCAACAGAAATTAAGGCCTAGATTAATTTCGGCCCACTTAAAAATGAGAAACCCACTTAATTTCAGCCCAAATTCATTTCAGCCCACTTAACAAATTTCTCCAGCAAAAATGAGAAACTCACTTAAAATTACCTTCTCTCTATTTCGGCCCACTCAACCACAAAGATCGACTCAACACAGATCCCTTACTGCACAGACCTTCATCAAGCAACCACAAGGAGCCTAGCCACCCACGGTGTTGCCAACTGCCACAGAAGTCGCCGATGAGCACACAGCCACCCACAGAGAGCATCGACAACCTCAGAGAGAGCTGCCACCACCACGCAAGCACTCGGAGAAATGGTCGACTACAATCGGAGAAATGGTCGATGACCAGCTCCGTCGTTTAGCAAACCCAGAAATGGTCAACGAGCACTTCAGCCACCACAGACAACGCCGACAGCAACACACGACGCCGACAACCACACTGTTAGGACCCCCGGTCAAGTCCCTAAACACTAAGTCCTCCTTGGCTATGACCTCCTTTAGTTGACCGAGTTCAAGTCCTTCTCTTGCTTGGCTCACGATCACAAGTGGCTATGGTGGCAATTTGGGCTAGGTGAGATTAAGTGTTTAGGCTAGTATGAAGTGAAAGGAAGATGAAAAATTGGCTAAGTGTTGAGATCACTAGGGTGAAGGGTGCACGGCACTAGAGTGAGCTAGGGTTGGCGCCACTTGGATGATTAGGGTTAGGGTTTGGAGATGTGATCTGTGTGGTAAGATGAATTAGGGTTTGGAGATAGGCAAGGGTGATGGGCGGCCAAAGCTTGGCTGAATGGGCAAGTGAGAGTTTTTAGGAAAGTTTCCTAAAAACTTGGGATTTGACTAGGATTAGGTTGTTGGCTGGCCAAGGGGTTTGAGTGAGTCAAGTAGGGTTTCCAATATGGAAACTCTAATATGGCAAATGGAGTGGGCAGCTAGACTAATTCAAATAAGGCTTGGATAGCCAAAATTTGAATTTGAACTAGTATGGAAAGTAGGGTTCGGCTATGGAGGGAATGGATTGTAAGAAGGGTATTTTGGGATTTGGTTTATTTATGAAAGGTAGGGCAAACAAGTGGTGGTCGAATTATGCTAGGGTTGAAGGATCAAATGGATGTTGGAAAATACTTGTTGGCCGAAACTCACAAGAACATAGATGAACAACACAAGTTCAATGCAAGTATTATAATCAAATCAATGGAAAATAATGGAAGCCAAGAGATGGAATGGAAAATAATCATAAGATTGATAGAATGAATTATACTTATTCACAAATTGCACCGCAAAGAGCCCAAGTACTAGGCACTGGAAATGATCTCAAGCACAATAGTCGTCCACAAAGGGAAAGTGTCAAAAGATGTGAAAAAAATGACTAAGGGTCCTATTTATAAAGGTTACAACTTGGAAATCCCCAAAAGGTCCCTTTGCAATAAAAGAAATAAAAGAAATAAATAATTAAAATAAATAACATAAATAAGGATAGTGGCATGGACCACATAGCTAAGGTGGTGGATGGGGGTCGAACTTGGGCTTGTTCTCATGCTGAAAATACCATTTTCAAGGGTTGGCTTGACTGTGGCTCGACCCTGGCTCGAGCCAAGTTTTGCTCGACCCTCCGCTCGAGCGAAAACATCCAGAGAGCTCCGCTCGAAACTCGCTCGACAGTATGCTCGAGCGAAAACATCTAGAGAGCTCCGCTCGAAATTCGCTCAACAGTCCGCTCGAGCCAATGTTCACTCGACATTCCGCTCGACTCCGCTTGAGCGAATTCAACCCGAGAGCTCTGCTCGACACCCCGCTCGAGCGACATGTGTGTGATTTTACGTGGGAGTCTAATCAACATGGCCTGCATGCTGGGCGCCCCGTGCGTGTCAAGGCACAGGCCAAGGCATGCATGTGGCCGGTCCATGGGCATGCTAGGCGCCCCGTGTGTGACAAGACATGGGCCAAGGCATGCTCATGGCATGATCAAGGGGCATGTCCCTAACATGGCTAGGACATGTGCGGCGACTTTGGAGGCAACTTTACGTGGGGGTCTAACACACACACTCACTCACTCACAGAAACTACCGACGGGCACACACCCACCTTCAAATGATGCCGACAAGCACCAAAAATGGCCGACAGATTCCTAAGGACTGCGACTCACAACCGAGAGGCTTGATTGCACACGGAAGAACAGATTTGAGTGCAACCAAAATTTTCTTGCTGAAACTGAAAAGTTACACTTCGAGATTTATCAGAGTAGCTCTGATACCATGTCAAATTTGGTCTGAATGCCCTTTCCATAGGGTTTGTACATTAATATATAGAGTAGAGATTTACATAAGTGCCAGATTTCCTGCCATCTATTCTGGCCAGAGTTACTGGTGTGTTTCCTGGCGTGTTTCCTGGTTCCATGTTTTCAGGATTTCATGTTTCCAGGTTTCCTGGCTTTATGACTATTTACAACAGCTAGAGTTATGATTATTTTAATGTTACAATATTTAAATCCTATCTTAGTGACAGCCTATACCATCGGGCACTGCCACCCATTTCCCTACACCACCCATTGCGACCTCTACATACAACTTGGCCTGCCTCTCCATCTCTTTCCCCTTGTTCACCACTCTGTCTAGACTTGGAGCCAACACTAGAGCCTTGTTTGCCAGAATATGCATGGACAAAGGATGCTTTTCCAGCACTTTCCTTATGTTCCTTAGGGATCGCTAGAAGACCTCAACCCCCACTGCCACCACAATAGTCTGTTACTTCCAAGAAACGCCTGAAAGCATTAAAACTCCTGTGAGCAAACAAAGCCTTGGTCCCATCATAATATGTCTTGTAAAAATCTTTCCTTCCCACCGATAGTGAGCACTCTTCCACCATCTTCGCCAACCAACAAGCACTGGCATGGTTGAGCACCATCTCCTTAGTGACCTTCCTACTCCTCTTCAATGGTACGACAATAGTTTCCCCCCTCCAATGATAAAATAAACAACTTTGTTTCTATTATAAGGTGTTTTAGGAAGCCCATGTTTGTCATGAAACAGCAGAATAATCATAAAATGGCTATAGAAAATTGGTTCCGACAAAAATAACTGAAACAGTCCTCCCATCATAGAAGTGTACGGAGAGAAATATCCAAGGACTTTAGATGAAATCTTTTATAATAACAATTTTATTTTCGAAAGGCAAAGGTACCTTAGTTAATTCTTCAAAGTAAAGCCTTCTATAAGTAATTGAAAAGAAAAACATAAAGAAAAAAAATAAGAAAGAAAGAAATGATTTACCTAACACGCCTCAAATATTCTAATCCATCTTCTGGAGGACCAGACTCAAAATTGGGTTCTCCTTCAACTGAAAAGGCAGGTTTCTGCATGCTTGCAAAATCCTCATCACTGTCATCATCTTCACTGTTCTCTTTTTCTAGACCTGTGTAGCCATCTCCATCACTAACATTCGGACAACAAGAGGGATCCACGAGAAACAGACTCTCTGTTTCATTATTTTCCATGCTTATAAGACCACAATCCATATTTTCAGCACATGCTTCCCCTGGAAGCCACCATAAAATTTTAGCAACACAGTTCTAAATACTGTGAAGTATTATCTAGAGGAAAGAAGGAGAATTAAAGTGCTTAAGTTTGACATCTATGCAAGTAATGGTGAAGAAGTAAAATCATCTGCTTTGATTCATATGGTTAGTCAAACAACTCAGCCAAGTCGCTTTTTTATTTATTTTTCCTTTACAAAAGAATGTTTTCCTAAACCCATCAACAGCATTGTACAAGACTGGACACAACGTATACACAACAATCACCATGTGCCCAGTTTACAAATCAGGAACATATATGGTAAATGTTGCACATAGTTCTTCTGCAGGTATCTGTAGGCCATTCTTCAGTGCACAAAGACATTCATGTGATTCCTTCCTCTTGCAGCAACTATCCCTGTGCACAATAGAATTGGAACCATCAAATTGACCAACCAGGCCTAAAACCAAGAAAGAAAGGGTGCACGAATAAAAGGTCTTAGAAAGCTCTATGATCTTCAACAAGTTCTTGAGGAAAGATTTTAATTCAGGAACAGGGTATCTTAGAGAAAGACTGCAGCAGCCAAAAGAGATTAGAAACATGGAACACCAGAAACTTTCCAATCCCTATTACAATTCTAGGAAGAGGTGGCTGCATATAACATGTACTTACCTTGTACTCTAGAAGAACTTAGCACAAGTCACAAATACAAATCTCCACTGAAGTGTTATTTAAAGTTTGAATTGAGGTCGTAAATTTAGGCTCTAAAAGAATCACTTTCCTTTTTACCAAAACAGCTTACTAATGATCCTGCATCCTTCTATTAGCTAAAGCTTCTGCAAGTCAACCAGGAGATGAAAGGGAGTTATTTCTAAATTGGGAACCACCTTGAGAATTTCACCTGTAGTTTAGAAATTTAATAAACATACCCAACACTGGCAAGTCTTTCAATATTGAAGATCACAACAATCTAAATACACCTTACATTAGTACCTCAGAGGATAATATCCAAGAGTATTAAAAAAATTAACAGTTCCTCGCTGGAATCTTCAAAAGCAAGCAATGTGACCTTCCATTAGAAGAAGAAATTTACCAGTTACCAGTCCTCACCTCCTCAGACATGTTTTTCTTCTAAACTGTTCTTCCTGACTCTCGGGTCATTACATTTTAGGAAGCAACATTTCATTTTCTTACATCTATTTAAAGTAATTTAGAAATTCCAAGTGCTGCCAGGAATAAGTTGTATCACTCACGGAAATCTGGTACAACTCTTACAGCTAGTGAATCATCAACGTCCTTAACATATTTCTGATATTGCAACGTTACACTACAAAAGATAATGATGCCACTAACTATTCCAAACAAAAAACGTTCACATTAACAAGATACAAGGGAATTTAGAGTCAACGCGTAATTAATTGACCTACAATCCTTCATATTAATTGAAACACAGCATCCACAAAAACAAGTTCATTCATAATGTTTTCACAATTCAAATAAAATGCTGTGAACTAAAAACTCATCACAACAAAACAACCATAAATGTGAAGGAATTAATAGCACTTACTGAGAATCGCAGGGGCCCCTTCCTTCTTCGCGAAGCGCGGCCGAGGATCAAGATTCAAGTGGATATGCTTCTGATTCTTAGAGCTTGCCAAGTCATCGTACTCCCTCGTAACAGCAGCCCCGAGCATGTTGTATATCTCTTTCCAGATTTCCCGTTGCTCTATAATGTTTGCAAACCTCAGGGCCTCCATCTCCTTCCTCGAGTACACCTTCTTGGTTCCATCCCCATTGTTTCTACACCCATTTTCATTTTGACCCTTCACAAGGACATTCTTGGGCCTCCCATTCAACTCGAAATCCTTTTTAGCCTTTCTACGTGACCGCCTCGCCTTCTTTCCATCCAATTCTTGTTTCACATCCTTGTTCTCTTTCCTCCCTACACAGTGGTCATTGAATTTAATCAATGCCGTTTGATCGATTACTTCAATCTTCAAAGAACCCTCAAAATCAGAGACTTTTCCCGCATGTGTTTTATCTTCAGCCATCAACACAACTTCAAGCTCTTCCAAAAGTTGCTTCTTTTTCACTTCCAAGAGACTTCGAGATTCCATTTCTTTTGACGATTCGTCGTTAACTACTTCAACAGAAGAGCCCACCTCGGCACCCACTTCGTTTATCACAAAGGCCTCCTCTTTCTTTTCAGTAAAACCAGACGAAGAGCTTTCTTTGAAACTCTCTTCATCCTCACCCTTCACAGAACCAACCTTTTCTTGCTTTCCTTTGTAATCCTCGATCTTTTCCACGCCTTGACCAAAATCCTCGACCATTTTCCTCAAACCCCCATTACCAGAAACCAAAGAACCCAACACTTCTCGACTTTGTCGAGAAAAAGAAGTAAAATCCAGTTCTTGATTTTCTTCACTTATGATCTGAGATGCCTCGAGATGAGGACAGCTTGCCTTCTTGGAGTCAGGAAGGAAGCTCAGCTTCTTGTTCTCAGCAATCCCTTGCTCTTCTTTATTTTCCTGGGGATAAAGAGGAGTGGAAGATTGCAGTGACGGGGGAGATGGTGTGAGAGACTCTTGGGTGTCTCCGATCTCCGTGATTCTTTGTTTGCAACCGAAGCATCCATCAGAATCCATGATTCAGAGAGAGAGAGAGAGAGAGAGAGAGAGTTATGCCTTAAGAGAGAGCAGAAGATGGCGAGTGTTTGGGGTTTTAAACAGAGTTTTTGAGGGGTGAGTGATCCCCACGTGAAACTTTAGGCTGCTCCTGCCAAAGACTCTTCAGGGTTAGCCTAACGTAATTATGAGTAGGAAAAAACAAATTTGCCTATCAAGTTGTGCCTTCCAATTTGATCGCTTAATAAGTTTTTTATTTATTTAATAATTAAGGAAATAATTTTAAGTATATTGAAATTTTTTTTATTTTTTAAAAATATCTAAATATATTAAAAATATTTAAAAAAAAAATCAAAAAGTAACAAGCGGTCCATTTGAGCAGGCTACTCTAGACAGCAGAGTAGCCCGACTCTTATGAGTATTAGATTATAGGAAATGCTATCTAGTCCCCAATTATAATTATAATTTTTTATTTTTCTCAATAGTTAAGAAAGTAACTACTAGTGAATATATGTATTTATTTAAAATGTTTAAACATGTCTAAAAAATATTTAAAAGAAAAAAAAAACTAGAAATGCACTAGAGGGCATGCCCAATATCGTTCTAGATTATATGGATTAACCCAAACATAACTTGTTTAATTAAATGAGTCTGACCCTAAACCCTAACACGACCTATATAAATAATAGGTAATACGACACAACTCGCTTAATCCGTCTAATAATTAACTTTAATTGGGTTAACCTGGATATAACCTATTTAATCTATTTCATATAAATGAGTTGAGTTTATCTGTATATTTATTTTTTAATCCAATTAATATAATTTCAAGAAATTATATTCCAATTCCAGTCTGAAACCACACACCACACACCTATTGACATGGCAAACCCGATGTGAAACCGTGTCACTATTCATCAACTAATTCTCACCCCCCATCTGTGTGGTTGCTTTCTTGGTCCTCCACCCCCGTTCAAATCTCTCCTTTCAATTGAAAGAGGAGAAAATTTTGACAAGAGAATATATAGTTCAAAAGAGGGAGGATGATGTATTGTTACGCAAGTATGAAGCTCCGAGAAAAGAAGATAAACTAAGGAGAGAGAGAGAGAATGAGTTTCACAAGCTTGATAGCGAACTTTGAAAGTGAATCATAGAGAATAGGTGTGCATGAATATTATTGTGTCTATAATGAGTTTAATCAATTGTAATAGTTTTTGGTTCATTTGGATCAACAATATAGGGCACATGTAAATAGCTAGTCAACGACTCTATGGACTGTAGATGTATGGTGTTACTTATAAAAAAAAAGATGTATAGTGTTGTTGTTACTGTTACTGTTAATGTTATCAAACTGTTTTTTTTTTAATAAGAAATGTTATCAATTTGTTAATGTTAGTGTTAGTGTATGGACAAGGTTGATCGGTATTACTATAATGATATATTCAGCAGCATGAGTTTTGTTTGTGTCAAAATTATCCAACTTATTGTCCTTCTCTTTTTTTCTTTTTTTACTTCCCAAGTAAAGATTCAAGTGTTGAGAGACCCTTGAATGGAGGGCTCTTAAATTACACATACCATCTCTTGATTTACCAGGACATGAAAAGAAAAGAAAAAGAAAAAACTTTGCTACGATGTCAATCTTATTAGATGGGGCAGAAGAGATAACATATGCAGTAATGTTTCTTCTCTTTAAGAGTGGTGAGAGTCTCTCTCGCATCAAGCTCTATATTCAACTTGCAGCCACACAAATAAAGGTGGGGAGAACAGTGAGAAATGGGCAAAGTGAAAGAAGTGAACTCATCAGTACTTTCATTTAACTCCAATTCAAACCATATAGTCTGGAATACAAATGAGAAGCTCAGCACTTCACCAACCAAAACAAAAAAAGTGGAAATCTGTACTTCCATTACACTTCACAACCAAAACAAAAAAATGGAAATCTACACTTATAATGGCATATCCAAGCAGCTATATTTATCCTAAAAATGGACCCCAAAACAACAAAAGTGACCTTAAAAACGCTTACCAAATGAACCCAATTATCATATTAACTCCACTATTCATGTGGTAAAGAATATAACAAGACTAACAAAATAAGGAGGTCAAGATTATGAACTTAGCAATCAAGGATATAAAGTAGGACCTAGTCGCTCCCCCATAGAAAATTCACACAGCCACAAAGAAAATTTAAGAGTCCACATAGCTAATGTTCATTGAAATTAGTACAACACATAAATTACTGTTCATTGAAATTAGTTCATCTTTCAATGTCCTCATGTCTTGCCTTCCAGCATCCAATAGATGTGCAGATGTTTCCAAATCCCATATACTCATGCTGCTTAATACTTCTAACCATTATTGTTATGCTTACACCACATGTTCATAAAGAAACAAAAGAATTGTTCAGTACTTAATCTAACTTTAAAATCCTAATATAGGATGAGCCCATAACTAGATCAATCTTTTTCAAATAACTTGAATTTTTTAAGCAATCTGCAATAAGTACTTATTCCAAAATGACAGATACCTATTGAAATAGCACTAACAAAAATTATGGAAGTCAGAATGAAGATGATCAAAGATGCTCGCCCAAGTATGGCGATCACCTTTCTTACCACATATTGCCTTACAAGGGTTGCAACGGATGCAACTGCAATAAAGTATAGACTGCGAGAAATTATCAGAAAATATTAAGACTTCTTAAAGATGCTTTGCTTCCTTCATTACCATTTTTCTGAGGCTATTAACATTTAAGTGTACAAAGAAATACAAACTTACTGCCTAACATAAATGTCATTGTTTTTCTCTGTTTCTGAAAAATAGAATTGTTATTCAGACTGAGATTTGAAGGCATCTTCGAGATTTTACTTTTTTTGCAAAAAATAACATCAACCATCCAAGCATCTAATGTTATCAAACATCCAACATCAATCAAAGGAGTAAACTTACATATCCATGCTACAGTTACACCATTAAACAAGAATTATGACCATCGCCTAACAAATAAAGTTTTCTTACAGTTGTCTTCCAACAAGTCAACGTCACACTTTTCTTACAAATAAACTAGGTCCCAATCACACATTTTTTTATTTATTTATAAAAGTGGATCATCATCATCCTTCATTAAGATAGGATAGACTTGAAAACAAGCCAATTACAATCGTTAATAGCACCTCAGGACACATACGTGTCTGATATGGTCTAGTCCAGACGGTAAATCTCTAAAGACCTAAATCTTAGAGAAATTACCACCTCTGTACACGACAGAGGTTACACAGCTCCCATACCCCCGACTAAGCAGGGTAGGTTTCACCAAACCCCACCATCCGACAACGCGGAGAGAGGACTTCTTTTTTGGGTTTTTATTAATCTAAAAACAACCATACACAAAGAAAATTACAAAACACATAACAAAACACTGGCACGTGCACTACACAGCAGACTGCATAAACAGTGCACAAAAGGAGCTGATGTGGCGCGTGCAGCCCACGCGCCTAGCTGGACGGAGAACCGCTGAAAGATCTTAGAAGTACCGGACTCGCAGACTCCAGAAACGTCGCGTGTGGCGACGTCAGAGGGCTCCCCGATGGCGCGTGATAACTACGCGCCGGAGGACTTCGGGAACTTCGACCCGCGCTTGCAGGCCACTCGCCACTCCGTTTGACGCCGCGTTCGGTGGTCTTGTAGATCGGCAGCTAGTAAACACCATGGCGTGGCGCGTTCGGGCTTGTGGTGGCCGGGAGGTCCCAATCACACCTAACGTCTTCTCGTTGCCCAAATTAGAACTAGGTTGTGTGACATTACTAAACTAGGTTTCAATCCTAAAACCCTCTTTCACCTATCGAAGGTAGCGATATCTCACTTGAATGATCTTCATCAACTAATATTTTCCTATAAATCTAAATTTTGAGGAAGAAAATAGATATCTATTAGGAAGAAAACATAACGAGTGTTCAAGAAAATCATCAAGAAAGATTTTCCAAAAAATAAAAATATGAATGCTATTACCTTCTTTTTTTTTTCTGTCTCTTGGTTGCAACATTCTCTATAGCTGTCACTTTCATTGTCATTGAGGGTCTCCCTTTCCCCCGAACAATGTGGGAGCTTAATATTTTCTTTCCTTTGTTTGTGGCAATTTTAGTAGTTGCATTGCTTAAATATGGTTTCAACTCAAATGTTAAGCCTTCACATTTATCCTCAAACTCATCTAAATGGCATAAAAACGTAATATAATGCTCCTCATTTGGGATACACACGTCTCTAATTTCAAATATCTTTTAACCACAACCTCATACCTCCCTATATTGTTGGAGTAAATTGAGTATTGCACATTTTTCACATGGTCATCAATGGTTATCAGATCCAACACATCAAAAGTGGAAATTGCACCTTTAGCGTTAATAAGTGTGTAATTACACAAAATCACCCTTAACACCTCTCATTGGACCTCCTTGAATTTTGACGGGGATATGCATAGGATCGTGCAGTTGAAGGAATTGAAATCAACTATCAACTTGACCTCCACCTTTTTCTTTAAAGCATTGTTAAATTGTTCAACAAATTCCTTTAACATTGTACCATAATGCACAAATTTGTCCAAAAAAATTCATGCTTTTCAAACTGTTGTGTAGTGCTCATTCCCAGCCTAAACTATATTTTCCAAATAAACTGGTACCCAAAACTACCTCTCATTATACAACCCTTAAAGCCACAAATTAAATCCAAGCTTGTATGTATTAAGTAGTTGCCTCCATTTATCCTCAAATTCTCCACAAGTTTGTGAGTCGTATAGATAACTCTAAATGGAAGTCTTCAATCCTGTGTTCAATTGGGAGTGTTCTCCCAATTTCTCTGGCAATTTCCACACGATGTGCCAAAGACAGTATATATGAGGAGTATCTGGAAATACAATGGCAATTGGACTTTTCATTGCCTGATCTTGATCTGTTATTATCGCTTTGGGAGCATGGCCATTCATGCACTTTTACCATGTTTGGAACATCCAAACAAACTGTTTATCGAAGCCCAAAGAATAAATGTTTTGTCTCAGGGAATATTTTGTCTTTGTCAATAGAGAAATGTTTCAAAAAAACTTATACCCACTCTGGTGACCACGTTGAAGGTGTGAGTGTGAAGGGCATGGGGTAGCATAACTTTATAATTTCAGATATAATACATGGATAGTTATATAAATCATTCACAATTACAACTAGTTTTATGATAAAATGTTTTATTATCAATATCTAAATCAATAATATATAAGAAAATTAATATTTTCATAAAATAAAATTACATATTAACAAAGAAAAGCTTAATAGTTAGAGATATTAAGTAATCAAATACTAATATTAATAATACATCCCAACAACAAAACAATGCATGTAAAATTCTACATTTTTAAATTTTGAAAATATGATTGATTCATATTATACAGGTTGACTGTGGATTTCGAGCAATTGACTCATTTATTAATCATGTCTTATTGGGTTAACCAGTTTTGACCCAAACTCATTTATATCAAATCCAAACCAATTTGTTTCGTGTTGAATTCACATATTGTGTCTATATTACCACTTATACTATGTAGTAAGGTGGGAGCTTTCAAATTGAATTTTAATTCATTGTTAGGGTAACTGCTCATAAAAAATAATTAATCAGGGTAATTGACTGTGCAACAGTAGGTTTGTGCAAAACTCCAATTATCTGACTCCACACCATCGAAGTTAGAGGTTTTAATGTCATTTTTGTTGGAATTAGAATTGAAGTTAGAGTTATTTCCTAACTGACTCCAACCTTTGACTTTGACTTAAGGCTCCACAATAAGATCCACCTCCAACTTGTACTTTCAACTCTGAGATTAGTATAAATAAGTTATAAAAATATGTATTATTTATATAGTGATCATATACACTCATATTGAAAGTCTATAACTTATAAAGTTATATTCAATACTTTATTGGTATATGTTAATTATTTTGAATAATATTTATAGACTAATAGTCTGGTACGTGTACACATCATAATATCACTAATACGCTACCATACATATTATATATGTTAGGATAAATGAGACTTGACTAGCTAATAGTTAGTCATGTACCATGTATAATGCATATATAGTAAGACTAGCAATCTATTATCTAGATTCTTGTATAGTAGCATGTAACTAGAAAAATGGCGTGTAATTGTATATATAGATAGGCAATAGTTAATAGTTATAAACTACCATTACTCAATACTAGTAAATTAGTAATTGTTAATTATCAATGATTCAATACTAACAATTAAATTAGTGTTTAAAAGAACTATAAAAATCTAGTTTTTTTAAATAAATAAATAAAACTTGGGATTTGAGCAAACATTAAATTTAGGGTTTAATCTAGACATAGAAGAAATTTAGGGTTTAAGAAAAAACATGGTTTAAAAAAATAACTTTAGCCCAAAAATACACCAGTTAAGCATAGCCCCAATCGAAGTTCAGGGGTTTAATAAAGAAGTGCTCCAACCCATTTTAACCAAAATAATGTCATTTAGAAGGGTGGTGGAAGACGACTTCGTTTCATGGAGCCGTTCAGTGCTTCAGCCTATTAACCAAAACGACGTTGTTTTCCCCTGCCCAAATGGCATCTTTTAGTACCCCCAACCCATTTCTAACCCTAAGCCACATTGTCAATGACCTCAGTCCTTCATTCCTCTCATTGTCTCTCTCTCTCTCTCTCAATCCTCAACATGCTCGTTGCTTAGTACCCTAGCCTTGTCCTCAACCTTCACTCGGCGGTCGCCATTGCCCCTTATTATCGGATCATCCTTGTCTAGACATTCTTCATTGTCATATATCTCCTCTCGAACCCTCGATAATGAATCTATTCTCATATTTATCCAAATATGAGACCTATGGTTATTGTTTTTGTATTTCAATTTTTACTAAGTAGTTGATCGATATGCTTTTCATTTACCAAACTAACAAGGTAACACAATCAAAGTCACTTTTTACTAAGTAGTTGTATTGTAAAATCAGCATTGCTTGTTTCTATTGTAAAATATTTTTTATTTGAAGAAACTACACGTGGTGCTATTAGGAAATTCGTATTTTGCATTATGTTGTAAAGTTGAGGGGAGGGAGGAGGATGAAAAATGTCGATTTCACATTCTTATCAAGCTTATTCTTATTCATATTTTCATATCATGATATTTAATATGTTTTCCATGTATTATGATTAAACTTGAGAGATGTTCCATGATTTTTAATATGCTTTCCATATATGAATATGGTTTGAGTACAAACTTGGGTTGTGTCCTCTTGCACTAAATAGATTAATATGTTTTTTGTTTGATTTTAAATTAAATATGGTGTGAGTTTCATTTGTTTTGAAAATATGGTCCTTTTCAATTTTTAGAACAAAGTTTTGTCCCATTTTAGATAGTTGTTGGTAGAGACAACCAGAATTTCAAAGTTCAAAAATTACTTATTAACTGTTTTTTTTTTCCAAAGTGGCTACTACTTTGCAATGAATTAGGCCTAATCTCGATTGTTTGTATTATTAACCATGCTATTTCATTTATGTGTCATGCGCTAGTTATTAAATCATGAATGTTGAAGACATAGGTACTCTTACGTCCACATATGCAACTTGTCCAGAAGAACCACTACTACAATTGTTTGTCCTCTTTGGAGGCACTCTCCCTACCTTTCTTTCTATCCCTACCCTCTGCCAGGTAATAGGAAACCCAAGAGTAGGCCTAAGGTATAGGATTACTTCATAAGAGTGCCTGATTGTGATCCCGATGAACATATGACAACTTGTAACCATTGTGGGAGGTTAAGAAAATGTCATCCCAAAAGGCAATGTACTTTAGCCATGAGACAATACATCCATTTTTCCCTAAAAACCCATTGGACAAGGGTTAACAATTCTTGGTCCCAAAAGCAAAAGGTGACAGAGGATGAAAATGGGAGATGAATCTTGGGATAACAAAGTATAATGAGAAAAAATAATGACTGCCTTTGCGATGGTAATAGTGGATGAGTTGTCGTTTATGATTGTTGAGAGCCAAGGGTTTTGAGACTTTTCTTTAATCTTAAGTTTTCTATTCTCTCACTCTTTGCAGTAATAAGAGATTGTATGAAGCTATTCTTAAGAAAGAATGATAACTTGAGGAAAAACAATTTTGACTACTAGGCAAAGAGTGTGTTTGACCATTGGCACTTGGACATCTATTCAAAATATTAATTATATGTGTCATAGGTTACTTTATTGATAGTAGTTGGATGTTGCATAACCAAATCATTTCTACTCAGATTATCGATCACAAAGGGACAATAATTAGGAGGAAGTTGGAGGACTGTATGTTTGATTGAAGCATTGATAAGATTCTTACAATTACTGTGAATAATGTTTCCTCTAATTACTCTGCCATTGGTTGGTTAAGAAAAATAGAAATATGAAGTGCAAATTATGTTAGAGATTATGAAGTCATACACATGAGGTGTAGTGCACACATTTTGGACCTTATCGTTAATGAGATGTTAAAAGATGTTGATGACTTAATCATAATGGTCCAAAATTTGATTAGGTATGCGAAGTCACCTCCCTAAAGACTTTCCATTTTCAATCTTGTGTTGATAGGTCAAAAGTTTCATACTCTAGTTGCTTATCTCTTGATGTACCTACTAGATAGAACTCGGCTTATCTTATGTTGGATGTGACCGAGAAGTATTAGAAAGCCTTCCAACTTATGCTTGATGAGGATTCGTACCTATATCATTACTTGTCTGGGGATGGGCTAGGAAAGAAGGGTTTAGATTCTCATGATTTTGAGGATTGGGATAATATAAGAAACTTTACAAAGTTTTTGCATGTGCTTTACTATGTTACATTACGAGTTTTTGCATCATTGTATGTCACTATAAATTTGTAGGGGCTTATTAATGTTCATGCAATTTAAATTCTGTGATAGCATTGATTCACACTTGAGTAAAATGTCTTATAGAATGAAATAAAAATATGACAAATATTGGAGGGATCTTCACAAAATCAATAGGTTGTTGTTATTATTCTTGATCCTCGTTACAAATTGGTTACTTAAGGATATTGATTTAACCATAGATTGGGCACCGATAAGGGTGAATAATTTGTTGAAATCCTCAAGGACTATTATATGACCAATATTGAAGGTTCGGTGGCGGGCACTCTAACAGGTTTAGGTTAGTTGTCTCTCATACTCGTAGTGAGTAATACATTGATGGAGAGTAGTTGTTCAGTTGACTCTATGGTTTTTTTTAGAAACTTCCATAAAGAGCAAAAATTAGCATCTTTAAAAGACTGTAACAAATACTAATTTGATATAGTAATTTGGTAGAATGTTAATTCTCGCAAATACCTAGTCATTGCTCAAATGGCAAGAAATGACCTACCTACTCCCATCACCATTATAGCTTTTGAGTCAATATTTAGTACAGGAGGCCACGTGTTGGACCCATTTTGAAATTAATTGGCTCCTAAAATGATGGAGGCCCTTGTGTGCACTCAAAATTGGTTAAAGTCTACACTCATATGTTTAAGTCAAAATTATTCAAACCAACTTGATGATGCGGATAGCTACAAGTTAGACTCTAGTAATACTATTGAAATCATTAGGACATCTTACATATTTTTATTTTGTTGTTTTTCAAAACCAATAAGTGTATTTTAACTTTTTCAATTGTAGAATCAATCATCAATTTAACAAGTATATTACATGACAAGGATTAAGTGCATTAGCCAAGTTTTTCACATTTGTTGTTTTTATATATTTTTATATTTCTTTAGTTGCATCTTATCTTATTTTCTCATTAATTTCGTACTCTTCTCTCACTTTTAACACCTACAACTTAGAATAGAATAAGTAGAGAGAAGCAATTTGGAGGCAGCAATTACAAAGATTTCAACATATCTTTAGTCATTTTTTATTATTTCTTTATTCATTCTTATCTTTGAAACAATATTTTTCATTATAGTTGTATTTATTGGAGTTGTGTTATATTGTGTCATAGTTTGTTATTATGGAGTTGGGAACATGTTGCATTTATGTTATTATGGTTGAGTGGTTGCTAAGTAATTGGGAACAATATTAGAGTTGTGTGACAATATGTTTGAAGTTGTGTTGATTTTGGCCGTTAGCGCTTGCTGGAAATGATGTGTTTTTTTTTTCTTTCTCTAAAATTTTGCTTTGTTATGTATTGAATGCCTATATGGTGTTTTTTTTGGTTTGTTAATGTGATTTTGTTAAGCATTTTAGCATTTTCTTTTGTAATTGGAGCCTTTAGTTTATTTTCAATATTTACTTTGGAATTTGATCGATGATTTGTATTTTTAATCATACTCATTTAGTTTGTGCTTTAAGTAAAGATGGTAAAATTATTTCTTTTCAGATTGTCATATGTTTACTTGTAGCCAAAAAATGTTTTAGATTATTGTTGCAAAATTTATCAGTATTCAATAGAGGTGTAAATTTAGATCGGAAACCCAGAAAATCAGAACGGATCGGACCGGTTTTAAACCGGTTCAGTCTTGGACTGGTTCTTAGATTTGGAGGACCGGCCGAAGCTAATCCGGTTTCGGTTTTAAAATTTCCGGACCGGACCGGACCGGTTGGGGAAATATATATATATAAATTAATATTTTATATATAAATTTTATATAAAATTAATATTATTCAAAATATTTTTTATATATAAGTTTTATATATAATATATAATTATATGCGAAAGTTGTATATATAATATATATAATTTATATTAAATTATATTAAATATAGTCTAATATATTATATAGCTATACTAATATATTAGTTTATAACTAATACTAATATATATCTATACTAATAATCTAGTATTAATACTATTATATAATCTAATATATTATATAGCTATACTAATATATAAGTTTATAACTAATACTAATATATAACTGTACTAAAGTCTAATATAGACTTTTGAGATGAGAAATGGCCCAACAGGTGATCTTGATCAACCTAGGCCTTTGCAGCCTGTGATCCACACATGGAACCCTCCCCCTGCAAACGTCTACAAACTCAATTGGGATGCTGTCGTTGATAAGACTCAGTGCAAGATTGGGATAGGCTTAATTATAAGGGACTGGAATGGGAGGGTGGTGGCAACCTCAAGGCAATACAGACCTCTTTACCCAGATCCTCTAATGGCAGAGGCTGTTGGACAATGGAAGCTTCTTGTTTTGGTTTACAGATGGGAATTAAAAGGATCATTCCAGAAGGAGACTCGAAGGTAGTCATATAACCTATTAATTGCACGAAGGAGGATTGGTCAGCAACGGATATGCTCATAGAAGATGTAAAGATCCAATTGAGTCTTTATGAAGATTGGTCAGCTACATATGTAAGGAGGGGACGAAAACAAACAGCTCACAAGCTTGCAATGGATGCACTGTTACATTCCATTTCTTCTGTTGATAGGGGAAATATTCCCCATTGTATTATTGACTATTGTTGAGTTTCTATTAATGGAATTCTCACTTCAAAATAATAATAATAATAATATAGACCATAGTTATACTTATACTAATATAGTTATACTAAATCACTATAAGTTTATAACTAATAGTCTAATACAAATATATATCTATACTAATAGTCTAATATTAATACTATTATATAATCTAATATATTATATAGCTATATTAATATATAAGTTTATAACTAATAGTCTAATACTAATATATAACTATACCAATAGTGTAATATTAATACTATTATATAGTCTAATATATTATATATCTATACTATACTAATATATAAGTATATAACTATACTAATACATACAAGTTTATAACTAATACTAATATATAACTATACTAATAGTCTAATATATTATATAGCTATACTTATAGTAATATAGTAATACTAAATCACTATAAGTTTATAACTAATACTAATAGTATAATATGAATACTATTATATAGTCTAATATTATTATATTATTACTATTATATAGTCTAATAATCACTATAACTAAATCACTGTAGTCTATAATAATAACTATGTATTAAATGTATTACAAATATGTATAAATTATAATTATCATTTAAAAGAAAAAAAAAATCAGAATCATCTAAGGCTACCTTGAAGAAACCAACTGGAAACGGCATCGTTTATACCACTAGAAAGCACAATAAACCCTAAAAGTAAAACTAAATCCGAACCTCAGTGCCTCACGGGCCTTTCTTCCTCAGTTCACTCTCGTCTTTGCTGACTCCCTCACTCTGCCCCACTCTCCTCTCTGCCTCACCGCTTGTCTCTGCCTCTCTACCTCGCCGCTTGTCTCTACCTCGCCGCTTGTCTCTACCTCACCAGTCGCCACCTTGCCTCTCTTCATTGCCGCACAGACCTTCGGCCTAACTTTACAGTTTACGGTAATGTTTCTCCATTTTTTTTTTCATTTCATTACTTGTTAGATTTAGTCTTTTAGATACATACCTGAATCAATTCGACCATGAATTTGTATTGGGACTTTGGCCTACCATTACAGTGCGAATCGGGTCTCGAAAGTTAGGGTTTTGGGATGTATGGGTTTGGATAATTTGGATGAGTTATATATATATATATATTAGAAAGAGTTTCAACATTAACGGTGTGCTTGGATTTTACATGAGATGTCGAGAACCAGAAATTAGAATGGCCTTGTTCTGCAATCTCTGTACCAGATTTATGTGTTTTAATGAAATGCAGCATTTTAATTCATTTTGGGATGTCCAAACAGGCTGCAATCCAAACTCATGAATGTTTTATTAATTTTATTTTTGTATATATACTAGCTCTGAATCTCTGATGAAGTGCTTACCCCATATATATATATATATATAGTTATAACATGTTTTATTAATTTTATTTTTGTATATATACCAGCTCTGATGAAGTGTTTACTCCATACATATATATATGGTTATAACATGTTTTATTAATTTTATTTTTGTTACTACAATAGATCCTTCAAATGAAACACCCGGTGATGTTCAACCTTCAATGGAAAGGAGTCAAAGGACCATGGAATCAATAACGACTAATAATCCGCTTTCTCCCAATTCTAATGTAAGTAAGCCATCTAATGGTCCTGAGAGTGGTAGAAAAATATCTGTAGTTTGGGATTATTTTACAAAAATTAATACTGAGGATAAGTCGAAATCTAAAGCTGCATGTAACCTTTGTGGGATGACTTATGCTGGTGATTCTAATATAAATGGCACAAAAAATTTGTTGGGACACTTAGAAAAAATATGTAAGAAGTCTCCACTTAGGATAGTGGATAAAAACCAATATGTATTGGGTTTCCAGTCTGGATCAAGCGGTGGGGGGCTTGTACCTATTGCTTTTAGTGTTAAGGCTTGTAGAGAAGCCTTAGCTGGAATGTTGGTGGCTGATGAGTTTCCTTTTAGTCATGTGGAAGGGGAGGGGTTTAATAAATTTATGCTTGTTGTGCAACCTATATGGAATGGGATTCCATCTACGTGTAACGGTTGTAAAAAATATTTTTAAACTTTATTTGAGAGAGAAAGAGAAGTTGAAAAGTACTCTTAAGGGGCAGCGCATTTGTCTAACCACAGATACATGGACATTCATGTAAAATTTTAACTACATGTGTCTCACCTCACATTTTATTGATGAAGATTGAAAAATGCATAAAAGAATAATCAATTTTTGTAAGGTTGAAAACCATAAGGGTGAGACAATAGGTAGACAAATTGAAGCGTGTTTACTTGAATGGGGGAGGTCCAAAATAATGACAATTACACTCAATAATGCAAGTTCAAATAATGGGGCAGTTTCGTATATCAAAAGAAAGACAAAGAATAGAAAATATACGATTTTGGAACATGAGTTCTTGCATATGAGTTGTTGTGCTCATATCTTGAACTTGATTGTTCGGGATGGTTTCATAGAATATGATCAATCAATTGCACGAATTAGAGGGGCTGTGAAGTATGTGAAATCATCTCCATAAAGGTGGAACACATTTAAGTAATGTTGTGAGAGTGAGGATATTACTTGTAAAAGTAGTGTATGCTTAGATGTAGCAACTCGTTGGAACTCTACTTATATGATGTTAGATAGGGCTGAAAAGTTTCAAAAAACATTTCAATGGCTAGAAGATGAAGATTCGGGATATATTAAGAATGTTGAGGATGATGATAGTAAGGATGATGATGGTGTTAGTGAGTTCGGTAAAGGAGGGGTATCCAAGTTAGGGCCTCCAACCGTAGATGATTGGGATAAGAGTAGGTTGTTTGTAAAATTTCTAAAAGTTTTTTATAATGCAACATTGCTTTTCTCTGGGACCAATTATGTCGCTTGCAACAGTTTTGTATTTAAACTAGCGACAATTCAAGCTGCAATTAATTTGGAGTGTGTGGAAGGGCCTCATAATTTGAGAGTAATGGCATTTAGTATGAAATCTAAATTTGAGAAGTATTGGGGGAATTTGAAAAAATGAATCTTTTGTTGTATATTGGGTTGGCTCTTGATCTTCGATATAAAATGCGTTGTCTAACATTTATTTTTGAAGGAGTATATGAGGATAATAGTTCAAAAGTTCTTATATTGGTGGATTGGGTTAAAGATGCATTGACTCGTTTATACGATAATTATTGTGAAAATTATGGAAGTGATGTTGGGGCACAAGATCAAACTATGAGCCAATCAAGTGAGAGAGAGGCTAGTAGTACAAGTTCAACTGCTGGGGTAGGTCAAGGTAATTTCAGATCATTTATCCGTGCACAATTGAAGAAGTGTTTGGAGTCGGAGAACTCTTTGGAGAGTAAATCTGAACTAGAGATATATTTATCTGAAAAATGTGAAGAAGATGATGTGAAATTTGACTTGTTGACTTGGTGGAAGGTTAACTCCATTAGATACCGCGTGCTTTCAAGAGTTGCACGGGATGTTCTTGCAATTTCGATATCTACAGTGGCCTCTGAGTCCACTTTTAGCACAGCAGGTCGAGTACTTGATCTTTTCCGCAGTAGCCTATCTCCACTTATGGTAGAAGCTCTTATTTGTACACAAAATTGGCTCTGTTTTTCTGTCCCGATTAACATTCGCACTTTAATGAATGATATTGAGGAGTTTGAGAAAATTGATACAGGTATGTAGCATCATTCACCTTTTTTTTTTTTAACTATCTCTAAAGTGTAAATCATATTAGTAATTTGTTTTAATTGTTATGCTTATTTTTTTTCCCTTTTGTGTAGAGCTCATGGAAGACCTAGGGTAGGGAGTTCTTCAAGACCTATTTCTTCGGTTGGAGATAAAATTTAAGGTAGGTCAACATGTATGGCATTTTTCCTTAAGTTTTTTTTTTCTATTTAATGTAATTACTAACTTTTTATTGGAATTAATTGCTTGATTTATTTTCATACAATTGCAAGATTTGTTGAATGGACTATTGGAGTTGGTGGCTTGGTGCACTACTATTGGTTTTAGTTGTAAAGTTTTTTGTTAGATGTTCTAAGTTATTTTAATTTGGACTTCTAATTTGGATTTGTAATTTGGACTTGTAATTTGTTGGATTTTAGCCAAGTAATTTAGACTTTTAGTATTTGAACTATGGACTTGTAATTTTTTAGACTTTTGGACTTGTAATTTAGACTTTTGGACTTGTAATTTGTTGAACTTTTGGACTTCTAATTTACAATTTTGAACTTATTTTATTTCATAAGACTTTTGATGGAATCAAAACTCTATGTTTAACTTAAAGCCAAAATCAAAACATGAGATTTTATTAAATGCTAGCTAGTGTTTAAATAAGTCTTTATCCATCTTATTCAATCTAAAAAATATGAGCTTTGCTATTTCCGGCACCCAAGTGTATATTTGTGTAACATTATTGACATGATAAATATGTATATGCCTTATCATATCAATTACAAAAATGATTGGTTTAATTGTTTGTCGTGTCGATAATGGTATATAGGTGTTTTAAGTAGAATTTCTCAGAGTAGGTAGAGAAGAACAAATAAAGGAGAAAAACTAAAGTTTCATTTAGGTTTTGCATAAAAGAAATGGGCACAATGGCATCCTTACATAAGCAGGAACCCTACAGAATAATGGAAAAGGCCATGGGCCTTTACTAGATTTTCTGGAGTAGCCCAGTTGACAAACAATTAAAAACAAGAAAAAAATTCCATAAAAAAAAAAAAATCAATTAGATAAAACCCAATGCATCATACGGCCCAGGGACAAATTCCCTTTGCCCACACTGCTGAGCCTAGCCCACTTGAAGTCCTTCAGCCCACACTTGCACTTCACTTCACTTCAGACGCACGCACACAATACTAGGGTTCCCTTGTCCTAACTCAAACTCAGAAGCCCTTTTCCCGATCGCCCAAATCTGCCTCTTGCCCATGCTGCCACCGCCGCCTCTCCCTGGTTCAACTGCCACCGGCAGCCTTGTCACAGATTCTGTTTTTTAGTGACAAAGCACGAGTTAAAGTGTCAGTTGTACATAAGAACACATGAAAACAATAGAAAAAAGGAAGGGCAGTAAATCAGAACTCGATCTGCATGTCTGATGTGTATTCAAGTGCATCAAGGTGAGCTTTCATGGCCTTGTTCATGGCTGGTGGACCGCACCACAGAATCTGCAAATGTTTTAGCCGAGTGAGGAGTGCAAGTTAGAGAGCAAGTGTCATGAGAATGAGAAGGAACTTTTGCAAGTTTTCATTTGAAATAAATATAAAAATTGGGAAAATAACCTGAACATCTGGGGCTGGTGCTGGGCAATGGGTTTGAATCATTTCCTTGGTAATAAACCCAACGCCACCATTCCATGGCATAGGAGGCTACAAATTATGGGATCGAATGAGCATCAGTGATAAAGATTTGACACATACTTGCACACAAAAGGGATATCTTTTTATAAAAAAAAAAAAAAAAAAATCAAAGGGATATCTTTTGCAAGTGTTCCCTTAGCACATCTAAAAAGAGAGAAATTTGAAGGAAATGATGTACCAAAGGAACTGACCTGATTCAAGACATAGAAGACTTTCAAACAATTAGGGAAATTTCTAGCAAAGGCATCTAGATCTTCCTGCAAAAAGTCCATAAAAAAATGCAATCTTATCATTACTACATCAGAGAAAATAATGAATCAAGAGACAGTTAACTTAAAAGACTTGGAGAAAGAGATTGATGTGTCTGATATTGAAAAAATGGTAGAATGATAAAAGACCCTCATGTCTATCATATGTAACTTAAACTGAAACTCCACGACCCGTATTATTTCTTTTTATATGTGGTACATCTTCTTTTATATGCAAGAATTGCAGAGAAACTAAATAAGATATAGTTCTAAAAGAAAATCTCATATTATGACAACTTGGATGCAGAACGAATCAACCAGACTCTGTCAAAGCTAAGAAATTGCTATTGCTGTTTCCAATTACATTTAGTTTGTTTCCATTGATGTCTTTCTCTGTGTAATTTGCTATCTTATTTATGTTTTTGCCATTTGGAGTGCCCTACTACAAAAGCTCTTGTAAATGATTCTGATAGGTGTACTATCTGTTTGGTTGAACAATTTTTTTCTAATTCATCCAGTAAAGAAAAACTATTGCACTGCACACTCATCTATAAGGGAAAAAAATGAAGCAAGCAAATTACCTTCAACAGAATGTCATCTAGGGTGACATTGGCATAGATAAGATGCACATTGGTCTTATCTTTCCGGTTTTCTAGTATGGCTCGAATGAGCTGGAAACAAAAGGAATGACAAAGAAACAAAGAAAGAGAGAAGTAGAGATAAGAAACTTTAAATCAACAAAATGCTTGATAAGATCAATAATACCAATCAGAACACTAGACAGGAAGAAGAAGAAGAGGAAGAAGAAGAAGAAGAAGAAGAAAACATTTCGCTTTTTAAATGCTCACATATGTACCTGAAACATTGGGGTTATGCCAGAGCCACCTGCAAGCATTCCAAAAGCTCGAGCTTGGCCAGGTTTGTATTTAAAGCGCCCCTTTTAAGCACAAAATTTTAACTCATAATATGCAAAAATAGAGAATTTGAAAATCTTAGTTCTAATGAGTATGCAATACATAATACCAACTGATTTAGTCATACATTTATAGCTCCCACTGTTGCTTAAGATAATAGGGTAGGATCTAATATAGAATCGAAGTGGATATGGTCCAAAATGGGTAGCTTAAATGATTTTGTTCACAACATTTTGAAGGCAAACTCATCACTACTAGTTGTTTAAAACCTACATCTGGTAAGGGTTCCATTTCGACAATCAACAGTGTAATTATGAAATGTTTTGCAATGATTTGCATAGTCCTCACAACCATATTTTACAGGAATCTGCAATGAAGGGTAACTGGAGTTCATACCTAATATTATCACCAACTTCAAGGTGTCAAACCCAAGTACATAACAGAAGTTCTAAACAATCTATCAGCATTTCCATGGCTAACACTATTATCTGTATTAGAGACCAACATTCACGTGTATGTATTACATTGCTTAACAAGTGGGTATCCCCCAAAAGATAGAAGATGTACCGTGGGGCCCTTCACAGGCAGGTAATCGCCTTCTCGCAGCTCTCTGAAATGGTGGGACATCTTTCCCTTGGGATACATCTTTTGAAGGAAAAATCAAAATGAGAAACTGAGTTCTGCTGAATAACACTGAAATGAATGAGCAAAGACATGTTCCTAGATATGAAAGGGAGATGATGGGATATACCTTTACAACCAGTTCAAAGTAACCCACATCAGAGTCCAAAGTAATTGGTGTATATGGTCTAGTCACTTCTTCGCCTTGGTTATCCTTTCCTCTGCTTAACCAGGGAATACTTGTTAGGCTTCAGTTTTTGTCACTGGTCGCATCAACTAGATGTCCATTATTTGTATATACAGACAACCAAGTTTTGAGGATTTACTTCCTGGTGAGACTCAACTTTGGGAATTGATCAAAGCAAACAAATAACTTAATTTATCAAAAGATAGTTCAGACATTATGCAGAGGACTCATGAATTTGCTTAATTTATGATTATGAGTTCTCAACACCCATAATCTATATTTCAAGAAGGTTTCAAAGCCTCAGAGAACTTTTGAAGTGTTTATGCACAACAACAAAACATCAGAGTTATGCAGAAGACAAAAATTCATTGCAATTCTGAAATCATTGACACTAACAGAATCAGTTACTTGAACCTGCAAATTATATGTTGTCCGACAGGAAGACCCAATACTGAAGTGGGTGTAGGAAGACTAAATCTGAACCTTACAGTATTTTGGCTTAGCTGAGTTTTCTTAACAAGTTTGAATTCGTTGAACTTGTCAGGATTTAAACAACCTGAACAAACATCACTAGAACAATCATATGGCAGGCAAAGAAGGAATTTAAGACCATAAGAAAACTTGAAAAACAATTATGTTTTGCACATCTGAATTACCACCGCTATCTCAATTGCATCCTAAACTACCAAAATTGTCAAATCTCAGCCTTAGACCATCAAATTTTGATAATTTACACATTTGGTCAAAATCTGGCTATTCACTTCGATGAAAAATAGTACATGTATAGCACTATCTTAATAGTTAGATCATAATGAGTATGCAAATTGTTAAAATTTGACAATTTATCATGTACATTGACAATTTTGATATTTTAGCATGAAAATTGAAAAATAATGATAATTCGAGAGTACAAAATATAGTTTTCCTAAAAGCTTACTTGATAAAGAAGTTCACATGCATTTTTTATTGATCATCAAGTATCAGGAATAATCAAATTTCAGTAAAGTTGACAAACGCATGGATCCTTCATGATTGACATTTTGTATGTGCACGAAAATATATTTCAGAAAGAAGGTAAGTAATGTTGTTGGTGTTGGTAAACTAATTCAAAGTAGTAGTTAGATGTTGACATCCTTGTAGGGATAGGTGAAGTGGAGTGACAAGTTTTTGGAAAATTGATTAATGGAGGTTTGTTGTTTTACATATGAAATAGTTGCCAATTTGTAGGTATTAGAGAGGTAATGATAAATTGATAATTTCATGTTTTAGTTAATAACCTGAGTGCAAATAATATCTATGAAATAAGCACTTCCCTTCTTAGGAGTTTGGAGTTTCAAACTATAAGTCAGTGAATAGAATTGAACCCATCACCTCCTATCTACACCTCTAGGGAATCAACTTTATCATTGAGCCAAGATGCAACATCCCAAATGGAAGGCCTAAGCAACATGGCTTACACTTCAAAAGAACTGGTAATTGATACAGTTCGAGCCATTTGAAATGTTATAAAAAGTAAGAACTTTTCATTTCTAAGTAATGTGGAATTCCATACATCACATATCCTTATCACTTATTAGAATGGGGTATCACAAAAAACCCTTTAGAAGTTATTATGTTAAGTATATATATTTATGGAGAAATGTCTACATGATGCATATATTATTACATATAATTAAAATTACTTATATAAGTACCACTTTTAATTTATATAAATAGTTTTAATTTAGATGACATTTTGTTATAGAACGAGAGTATTATGTTTCCGTATTCTAAGAGTACCTAATACTTACTTTGTTAGAACATTATAACAACTTTATTTTTATCAATCTATGGATAATTAGAAGAGACTTAATCATACCTTTGGGTTTATTGGTGAAATATAAATAGGCAGCAGATATGGCCACCAAAGATAGAGCAATGGCTATCTTGAGCAGGTGGGCATGGGGAATTTGCATGAGCTCCATTTTGAGAGACTCAAAGGTCACATTGTACTGTAACTCAATCATTTTTGCAAGCAACTTTTTGATAGATTACATCAGAGATGATGGGTATTAAATAGTTATAAATGTTCATTTTATGCTTTACTTTGTTCTCCTCATTCTTCTCCCTTCCCTTCCATGGACTCAAGGTAGGTTTGTAAAAGCGTTAGAGAAGGAATCAAGCAAGGATCATCCATAAGAAGAAAAGGTCTTTCACATTTATTTTCTCTCTTTTTAACAAAAACACAAAATAAAAATAAAACCCTGTTCATGAATTTGGGTTTGGGCACGAAATCAAGCCCAACTGGAAGGTTTAGGATATGTTTGGAAAACATGTTTTACCCAAAATTTTCATCTTCATCTCATCTCATCTCATCTTTACACTTTTTCAAATCTCCATACAAAATATAATAAATAATTTAATTTTTTCAAATCCCAATATAACTTTTTCAAATTCTAATTCAATTTTTTTAAATCTCAAAACTAAAAAATAATATTTTAAACTTTAAAACAAAACACAAAATTCTCATCTCATCCTCCAAACATATCATTAATTAAATCCAATCCACTAACAATGAATTCTAGGCCAAGGCTAGGTTAGGCTAGATCCAATCCGATCGTCTCTACCTTTCCAGTCGCCACCTCGCCTCTCTTCATTGCCGCACAGACCTTTGGCCTCACTTTACAGTTTACGATAATGTTTCTCAAGCTTTTTTTTTTTTTTTCATTTCATTACTTGTTAGATTTAGTCTTTTAGATACATACCTGAATTATTTCGGCCATGAATCTGTATTGGGACTTTGGCCTACCATTACAGTGCGAATCGGGTCTCGAAAGTAAGGGTTTTGGGACGTATGGGTTTGGATAATTTGGATGAGTTATATATATATATATATATTTATTAGAAAGAGTTTCGACATTAACGGTGTGTTTGGATTTTACATGAGACGTCGAGAACCAGAAATTAGAATGGCATGTTCTGCAATCTATGTACCAGATTTATGTGTTTTAATGAAATGCAGCATTTTAATTCATTTTGGGATGTCCAAACAGGCCGCAATCCAAACCCATAAATGTTTTATTAATTTTATTTTTGTATATATAGCAGCTTTGAATCTCTGATGAAGTGCTTACCCCATATATATATAGTTATAACATGTTTTATTAATTTTACTTTTGTATATATATCAGCTCTGATGAAGTGCTTACTCCATACATATATATATAGTTATAGCATGTTTTATTAATTTTATAATGGATCCTTCAAATGAAACACCCGGTGATGTAACCTTCAATGGTAAGGAGTCAAAGGACCATGGAATCAATAGTGACTAATGATCTGCTTTCTCCCAACTCTAATGTAAGTAAGTCATCTACTGGTCTTGGGAGTGGTAGAAAAAGATCTGTAACTTGAGATTATTTTACAAAGATTAATACTGAGGATAAGTCGAAATCTAGGACTACATGTAACCTTTGTGGGATGACTTATGCTTGTGATTCTAATATAAATGGGTTTCCAGTCTGGATCAAGCGGTGGGGGGCTTGTACCTATTGCTTTTAGTGTTGAGGCTTGTAAAGAAGCCTTAGCTGAAATGTTGGTTGTTGATGAGCTTCCTTTTAGTCATGTGGAAGGGGAGGGGTTTAAGAAATTTATACTTGTTGTGCAACCATCACGTGTAACGGTTGCAAAAGATATTTTTAAACTTTATTTGAGAGAGAAAGAGAAGTTGAAAAGTACTCTTAAGGGGCAGTGCATTTGTCTAACCACGGATACATGGACACCTGTGTAAAATTTTAACTACATGTGTCTCACCGCATATTTTATTGATGAAAATTAGAAAATGCACAAAAAAATAATTAATTTTTGTAAGGTTGAAGACCATAAGGGTGAGAAAATAGATAGACAAATTAAAGCGTATTTGCTTGAATGGGAGAGGCCCAAAATAATGAGAATTACACTCGATAATGCAAGTTCAAATAATAGGGCAGTTTCGTATATCAAAAGAAAGACAAAAAATAGAAAGGATACGATTTTGGAACATGAGTTCTTGCATATGAGTTGTTGTGCTCATATCTTGAACTTGATTGTTCGGGATGGTTTCATAGAATATGATCAATCAATTGCACAAATTAGAGGGGCTGTGAAGTATGTGAAATCATCTCCATAAAGGTGGAACACATTTAAGCAATGTTGTGAGAGTGAGGATATTACTTGTAAAAGTAGTGTATGCTTAGATGTAGCAACTCGTTGGAACTCTACTTATATGATGTTAGATAGGGCTGAAAAGTTTCAAAAAACATTTCAACGGCTAGAAGATGAAGATTCGGGATATATTAAGAACGTTGAGTAGGATGATAGTGAGGATGATGATAGTGTTAGTGAGTTGGGTAAAGGAGGGGTATCCAAGTTAGGGCATCCAACCGTGGATGATTGGGATAAGAGTAGGTTGTTTGTAAAATTTCTAAATTTTTTTTATAATGCAACATTGCGTTTCTCTGGGACCAATTATGTCGCTTGCAACAGTTTTGTATTTGAACTAGCGACAATTCAAGCTGCAATTAATTTGGAGTGTGTGGAAGGGCCTCATAATTTGAGAGCAATGGCATTTAGTATGAAATCTAAATTTGAGAAGTATTGGGGGAATTTGAAAAAATGAATCTTTTGTTGTATATTGGATTGGCTCTTGATCCTCGATATAAAATGCGTTGTCTAACATTTATTTTTGAAGGAGTATATGAGGATAATAGTTCAAAAGTTCTTATATTGGTGGATTGAGTTAAAGATGCCTTGACTCGTTTATACGATAATTATTGTGAAAATTATGGAAGTGATGTTGGGGCATAAGATCAAACTATGAGCCAATCAAGTGAGAGAGGGGCTAGTAGTACAAGTTCAACTGCTGGGGTAGGTCAAGGTGATTTCAAATCATTTATCCGTGCACAATTGAAGAAGTGTTTGGAGTCGGAGAACTCTTTAGAGAGTAAATCTGAACTAGAGATATATTTATCTGAAAAATGTGAAGAAGATGATGTGAAATTTGACCTGTTGACTTGGTGGAAAGTTAACTCCATTAGATACCGCGTGCTTTCAAGAGTTGCACGGGATGTTCTTGCAATTTCGATATCTACAGTGGCCTCTGAGTCCACTTTTGGCACAGCAGGTCAAGTACTTGATCTTTTCTGCTGTAGCCTATCTCCACTTATGGTAGAAGCTCTTATTTGTACACAAAATTGGTTCCTTTTTCTGTCCCGATTAACATTTGCACTTTAATTAATGATGTTGAGGAGTTTGAGAAAATTGATACAGGTATGTAGCATCATTCACCTTTTTTTTTTAACTATCTCTAAAGTGTAAATCATACTAGTAATTTGTTTTAATTGTTATGCTTTTTTTTTTTTTCCTTTTTGTGTAGAGCTCACAGAAGATCTAGGGTAGGGAGTTCTTCAAGACCTATTTTTTTTATTGGAGATAATTAAATTTAAGGTAGGTCAACATGTATAACATCTTTTCTTAAGTTTTTTTTTTCCTATTTAATGTAATTACTAACTTTTTGTTGGAATTAATTGCTTGATTTATTTTCATACAATTGCAAGGTTTGTTGAATGGACTATTGGAGTTGGTGGCTTGGTGCATTGCTATTGGTTTTAGTTGTAAAGTTTTTTGTTGGATGTTCTAAGTTATTGGAATTTGGACTTCTAATTTAGATTTGTAATTTGGACTTATAATTTGTTGGAGTTTTAGCCTTGTAATTTTTTGAATTTGTAATTTGGACTTTTAGACTTGTAATTTGTTGAACTTTTAGATTTCTAATTTAGACTTTTGAACTTATTTTATTTCATAGGCTCATAGCAGATTTTTTTTTATTATTATTGCATATTTGTTTTTTCAGTTTTTGTAGTAATATTTTTAAGCTTGTAAATCAGATTTTTTTAGTTTAGCAAAATCAGATTTTCAGATTAGTAAATTAGTTTCTCAATTTAGTAAATCAGATTTTTTTTAGTAAAGCAGATTTTTTATTTAAGTTGTTTTTAGTAAAGTAGATTTTTTTAGTAAAACATATTTTTTTAATAAATGTACGAAACAGATTTTTTTCAATCAGTTTTTTTTTATAAACAGATTTTTTATAAAAAACTGTCAAACTTACAATTTAAAAAGATCAAAAAATCGGACCGGACCGGAAACTGGTAAGACCGAAAGTATCGGTTTAGGAGGATAACTGGAGTGTAATCAGTTTTGAAAATGCAAGACCGGTACATACCGGTCTGATCCTAAATTTTGACCAAAACCAGACTTAACCGATTACACTCATAGTATTCATTGTCTTGCTTAAACTTACGCCCAAAAGATGGGCTTTATATAGAGCTCATTGCATGAGCCCAAAATTTGAGACTTCCTCAAGGGTGCCACCCAAAATATGGGCTTCATATGGAACCTATTGTATGAGCCCAAAATTTGGGGTTACAAAAATGCATTATAGTTTAAAACAGAGCCCACTAAATTTTTTTCCAAAATATGTATGACCCCAATTTACAGGCCTAAATCCAACATCACTCTGTTTAAACGGAGCCGAATGAATCAGATTTTACACTTGTCGGATGTGGAGGTTGAGATTGGATTCCGACTTATTGGGGTTGAAATTGAAAAAGTTGAATCTGACTCCGATCTAGTTGGTGCTCAGCCCCATACAACAAGGCTTTTTATATGGTATAATGGAAGATAAGATAATTGGACACTAACGTAGTGGCAGTGGATTATGGTTTTGAGGGAAACTCGTTTACATGGTGTAATGGAAGACCAAAAAACAAATAATGTAATATAGAGCAAGAAAGAAGAAACAATAAATAAATAATAGTTACAAAAATTGGTCCTATCTTAATCGGCATGAAGCCAAAAAGAATCAATGCTTGGATGATTTTTATTGCGACGTAGTGTTGGACTACCATGAAATACACACTATAAGATCCCAATTGGAGCATGTTGATATTTTTTGTTACGAGTGAATGCTAACACTATAGTTAGATGACTCTATCCTCTCACGCGGTTGTTCGTAGTAATGGTGTGCGTGAAATGTTGATTCATAATTTGCTCAAGGATAAATGAATAAATGAGGCAATGATTTACGTGATTTGATACGGAGACCTACGTTTACAATCTTAGATGTAAAATCCACTGTAAGTAGAGTTTGATACAAGCTCTCTATCCTTATGAAGCTCTCGACAATTACTCTTCTGGAGTTCTCTCCAAAGAATTTTCATTCTCCGAAGAATCATCTTAGAACTCTCTAGTTCTCTTTTCCTCGCGAAGTCGACTCCAACCCAAAGGAAGCATATCCCTAAAGAAGCACATCGGTTCTCTTTGTTCCTTCTTCTATTCTAAGCCATTTTCTCTTTTATGTCACTTCCCTTCAACTTTATTCTCATTCTAGCTTTATATTTAATCAATTTGTCGTCATTGTCACATCCTCTCTTTGTCCTTGCACATAGTGGGCTTTAATCTTCTATGGATCTTTGGTGGGCTTAACACTTACACTAACTTTACCCCAGCAGATCCTAAGCTACCAATGACCATAAAATCTATTTGGAAAGAGGAGCATGAAGTTCTGGGAAAAACATTATGTAAAAAGGAAAAAAAATGGAGTTATTGAGGAGCTCTGCGACGGGTGGAGGACCTTGATCGGCTAATCCTACCAATAATAATCACTCCACCTCACTAATTGGCCTGACTCTTTTTTAATGAGTGCGTTTAATATATGAAATATTTAAATTAAATAAGATAAAATGTAGAGTCAAGATTCAAACTTAAGACCTTCATTTATGATATTATGTGAAATCAGAGTTTGTCCTAAAAGCTTAAATTGGAAAAGAGGTAGATTTTATTACTTATTTTATATCTAAACTCTTACTCTCAAGTGTGGGCCCAACACGTAGAGGTGAGCACTGACTTAATCGGAGTTAGATTCTCCTAAATCAGACTCAGACTCCGACTTTGTCGATGTTTAAATCCAAACTCTAAGTCCGACTTCGATTTGTGTAAACTCTAATCCGACTCCGACTCCGACTTGTTGGAGCGGAGTTGGATTTGAGCTTTTAGCTTTAGGCTTTTTTTTAGCTTCATATTTAGCCTATTTTAAAAAAGAATTTTTTTGTAGGCTTTTAATGATGAACTAATATCTGACTTATCTAAGTCATTCACAAGGAGATATTGGTTCAAAACTTGCACTTAGCTCCACATCAGTAAAACTTTGTAATATTGGTTCTTCTTCAAACAGGGGATACTGCAGAATTAATTGGGATATAGTGTTCTGTGCCTCTAAAGATAGAGTTGGTTTTGGTCTTATTGCCCGAAACCATGAGGATAAGGTTATTGCTATCAAGAAATTCTCTAAGGCTAGTCTATTTGACCCTTTGTTGGCTGAAGCACAAGGAGTATATCATGCTGTTGTCATGGCTACAGAACTGGGTTTTCTATCAGTGGTATTGGAAGGAGGCTCAAGACAGATGATCCTTGGGTTACAACAGCAAAGGGAGAGGTATGACAGAGTGGGAATGGTTCTTAGTGACACAAAGTGTAGGCTTGCTAATTTTGTTAGTTGGAGAGCCTTTTGTGTAAAGAGAAAAGTCAATGAATCTGCGCACAATCTTGCTAAAGCATCTCTATAATAGACTTAGATGCTATTTAACTAGTTCTTTTCCCAATTTGTAAGTAGATTTCTGCTGTTTCTATTTAATGAAGTAATTTTTTATCTCAAAAAAAAAAAAAAATTCATTCACTGTTAATTTACTTCTATACTAATATCTAACTTATTTTTATACTAGACTTATACTATATTGTCAAATTACATGTTATTATACTATAGTATTACATATTAATTTTAGTGTCTAATTACATCTTATTACATTATACTAGTGTCTAACTTATTTATAACTTATTTCTATACTAGACTTATTTCTAGTGTTTAATTACATGTTATTATATTTTAGTAAAATAGTATTATGAGTTATTAACTTATTATACTAGATTTATTAGTTATTTTTATACTATGTGTCTAATTTATTTATATAATTATACTATAGTGTCTAACTACATGTTATTATACTTTAGTATTACATATTATTATACTAATGTCTAACTTATTTCTATACTAGACTTTCTAGTGTTTAATTACATATTATTATATTTTAGTAAATTCGTATATGTGTTATTAACTTATTATATTATACTAGTGTTTAGCTTATTTATATACTTGATTACATATGGTAGTAATACTATGATATACTAGACTATCATCTGTCTATTTACATTTTAGTATAAATATATTATTTTATAGTAATTAGCTCATCCTAATATATTATTGAATTTAACTATATACGTTCTAGTTATATAACTATATAATTATACTACTATATATGACAATTATATAGATAAATGTATATTTTTATAATATATGTACAATATCAAAGTTGGATTTAGAGTCAGAATGCAAAGTCAGAGTTGGAGTTGCAGCATAAAATCGGATTGGATGGGAGTCAGAATCGGAGTTAGAGTTGGTTCAGCAACACCTACAACTCCAATTGAAAAATTAAAAATAAATCCAATTTCGTTTGGTACGAGCAAAGCCGGATTCGAAGTTGGATTTTTGGATTTATGCTCATTTCTATCGACACGTAAAATATATAATTAAATGAGAGTGAAGTGTAGAGTTAGGATTTGAGCGGAAATTTTCTACTATAATATTATGTGAAATTATCATTTATTTCAAAATATTAAGATGATGAAAAGATATAAATTTTTTTTTTTTTTATATCTTTAACATGTCCAACAAAGCTCCTGGACGGGATAACAGCCATTTTCTATACGAAATTTTCGAAGAAAGTCCAACTTGATGCCATCAATACTTGATAATCAGATAAACGTTACTTTGATTCCCAAAAAGCAAAAATCCAATCGATGTATATAATGGAGTTTTCTCCGAACTGTAATGAAAATAGTTTGCCATCTGATGGTATATTTGTAACCACATCTGATGAATACAGATATGGTTTCCACCAAAAAAATAAAAAAATAATAATGGTGGATTTTGAAATTCATTTAGATGGGAGTTATAATGGATTTTTTTAATTTGTTTAGTATATATTTATATATATATAAAGTACGTCTAGGTATTGTACCCGAATGGGACTCCCTTGCAGCTCTGCATGCGTGTCCCATGTATGAATGACCAAAGAGTAGGTACGTACATACTACAATCCTCGTATTATAGTCCCCGTGCACTCTGCTTTAAGTGTCATTTGCTTGAATGACTAAAATGACCCTAATGATTATTTTCAGTCAAAAAGCAACCATATGAAATCTGAAATAATATCTCGTAAAATTTCTCATTTTCTCTATTCGTTCTCTGTTCACGAGTTTTGTCTTCGTATTTTAAATTTAATAAATAATTTTTAAATAGAGCTCAATGTTTTAACGTCTTTAAAATTATTTTAAATATCTAAAATTATTTTAACTGTGATATTTTTAGTATTATTAAACTAAGGGTTCGTTTGGTTATCCAATCAAACTCAACTCATCTCACTCATCATTACAACTTTTTCAAATCCCAACACAAAATATAATAAACAATTCAACTTTTTCAAATCTCAAAACAATAATAATATTAAAAAATAATATTCTAACAATATTTTATCATCTAAACTCAACTCATTTCAACAACCAAACGCACCCTATGCCTGATTTTTAAGTAAGTCTTTTTATATTTTGAAACTTAAAAAATAATATAATTTTAGCAAATCATTTTATTTAAATGTTTTTAGTTCTTTAAGAGTATTATTAAATATTCATTATTTCATTTTATGTTAAAAACTCTATTATCTAGATGGATTTATTTCTCTTAAAAATATTTGTAAAACTCGTCATTTTATTTTATGATGAAGGTTATTAATTTTGAATAAAACAAAGTTTTAGTTTTATTTATCCCCATTGTATTTCTATTTCTTTTTCTATTACTTAGTTATTTTTAAGTGGTTAAATCTCCATCGTTGGATTTAGGTTAAGGACCCCTAGATGAAGGGTTGAGATTAAATCTCAAAAATCCTAACTTTTTCCACTCGCTTTCCTCCCTCCCCTCTCTCCTTCTCCTTCACGCCCCATCGTGGCCAGCCTCTTGTCGTCGTCGCACGTCAACGACACCACGCTCACGACTCCTCACAGCAGATATTTCCCGCAACTCCTCCCCGAAGCCCACGTTCTAGCCCTTCTCTCCCTTTCCCCCTCGGTTCCTTTCCGTGGCGCCGCACGCCGCCACTGTGAGCAGCCCTCTTCCACCGCACCTTGCTGAGGCTGCCAGCCCCTCCATCAAAGCTCCCCTGCTCCTCCATGCCTAGCCCGAAGCCCCCCTCTCTCTCTGTTCCTCTTCGGCTCAACCCCTTTCTCCTCTTAATGCTGCCACGATGCCACCAGCACCACCTTGGGCTACCACTCCATGCCAAGCAACCACCACGCACCCAGCCCCTTTCCCCTCTCATATACATGCCTTTCTTCCTCTCCCCTGTTTCTCTCCACCACGGCCTCAGTCATGCCCTTCCCAAGTTGCCTCCAGACACGACCTGAGCCACCCACGGCACCCCCATCACCAACCCCTATTCCCCACCAGCGTCCCTCCTAACCTCCAGATCATAAGACCTTTCTCTCGACTTCTCCTCCACCCCACAGCCTTTCCACCACCACCCATGACCACCATTGCCTCAACCACCTCATGTTGCCTCGAGCTCCACCACTATGCCCCACTGCCCTGTGCGAGAAACCCTAGCTCCAACCACCCAACCAACCCTATTTTAGCTCACGACAGTGACCACCAAGGGGAAGTCACTACCCAAACCAGTGACTTTTGCTGCCATAGGCTCTTGCCGGACAGCAAGCGAAGCAACGAGTTAGCCCCAACGCATAATATAATTTCAATTCCTTTCCCTCGATAATTTATTATGCTTGTGAAGTTTGATGGTGTTGTGAATTGTGAACTGTGTGTTGTGTGATGTAGTTATAAAGTGATAGGCATTAATGTGAAGTGTGTTCTGTTGTGAAATGGAGACTGTGGTTGTGGTGTAGTTGTGATGTGGCGGTGTGTTACGAAGTGTTGGGATTACTGTGAACGCTGTTGTGGAGTAGTTGTGATGTGACTGAGTACTTTGAAGTAACAAATTTGTTGTGCAGGTGTGGCGTAGTTGGTGTTATGGTAGTGTGCTGTGAAGTGATGAGGTTAAATGTAGAATTGTACTGTGAGAAGAATGGGGTGATTGAGTAATTGTGCAATGGTCGGATGTCATGTGAAGTAATGAGATCATGGAGTAGTTTGGAAGTGGTTGGGAATTATGTAAAGTGTTGGGATAGTTGTGTAATCTGTGAAGTGGCATGATGTCAAGTGAAGTGTTGGGATTGTGAAGGTTGGGAAAGATTGTGAAGCGTGATGATTGTATGGGTTTGAATTGGACGTTAGTGTCAGGTGTATAAAGCTTGCTTATACAAGCGAGTGTTTTAATGGATTATATGCTAATCTTAGGTGGTAAAAAGGGATAAAGTACATATGTAATTTAGTTGGACGCATGTTAATGAATGCACGAAAGTGCATTCTAAATACCCTATTATTAAATTAAAATGCTAAATGTGAATAGAAATAATTAGATATAATTTATATTATTGAATTTAATATCTATTTATATTGAGATATATTTGAGCACTATTTTATAATATTTTAGATCTCAAATATTGCATTATTGGTTGGTGATAGATAATTTACAATTGGGCTTTACACTTAACATTTTAGATCTCAAATATTTCTGTTGGATTTTAGGGTCAAGAAATGAAAAACATAAAAAAAAAAAAAAAAAAAAAAAAAAGAAGAAGAAGAAAAAAATCACATTTGCACATGGGCCCAGTTTTTGGTTTGGAAAGTAATGGATGCATTACACATTTTGGCCAAGAGAGACACGCAGCACACATGCGGGCCCAACTTCAATTCAAAAAGCAAGTCTTTCGCTTGGCTCTTGGACATGAGACACAGCAGCGGGGAGAGTTTTGAGCGGCATGCAACACGGGCCTTTCTTTTGGAGTTTCTATTTTGTAAGCAAGCTGGAGATTTTGAAGTGGAAGTTGAAGGCAACACGAGGAAGGCCGGGGGGGGGGGGGGGGGGGGGGGGGGATTCTTGGCCTGGGGGGACGCTCACACAGATCTGGAATAGAATGTCCATGGCCGCCATTTGCTATATTTTGTTCTATTTTTGTTGTCCATTATATTTATAGATAACTAAATTCTCAAGTAGGGTTAAGAATGAACTTGCACAATAGATGATATTTTTAATTTATATATTTGATTTTCAATTATTAAAATTCTTTTGTTTTATCATTTTCAATTCATTGTTGATATTTTTTTCTCTGAATAATCATATAATTTATTATGTATATGGATTCAGTCAAGCTTTTTCTATTGAATGGATTGGTTCTTTGATTATGTTTGAATCAATTATTTATCTATATTGATTTAATTATTTACTGCAATATCGCTTCCTGAGTATATTGTCGTCATTGGATTTTCTCAATAGGGATAATAATCTACGTATTTTAAAAGTGGTGAATGATTTTTCAAATGGTTACATTTTGTTTAATTTTGGTTTATGAATCTATACTTTCCGATTGAGAATTTTAGAAATTGAGTTCCCAATTGAGTTATTCAATGAATTAAGAATAATTAAAATACTAGATTTTTGCAATGGATTCTTGATACTTTACTGTTTGTCAAATTTGAGTAATTTTTCTGTTAGTCATTTTGCTTCATTTTAATTTGCATTTAAACTTAATCTTTGTTCTCCATTAATCATTTAATATTTTTCTTTAGTTTCTTTATTCCTTCTGCTATTCTTTTAATTTGTCTTTCTGTGGAATCAACACCCCAAAGTTGTGTTACAACTACTGTATTATTCTTTAGGCGTAATCACATATGCTGAACAAATTCACCATATGTAATGGATAACCTGTCTTTAAGTATAAATACACGATGTTTAAACCACAAAGTTGGTTTAAAGTTATGTATTATACTTGGTTGGGATTTTGATGAAGTGTTGGTAAAATTATGCATGAATGGAGGAAGAGATGTATATATTGACTAGGGTTAAGTTGTATAACTTAGTTGGTCCGAGTTATGCATTGAGATGGATGTTTTGATAGGAAGAGTGTGATGAAGGTGATAGCGTGTCTTAACCCTTAAAATGAATCGAGTTCACTTTAAAGGATAAGAACTTGAAGCAGAATGCTATGTGTTGGAAATGTGACCTCAAGTGGGTCCCAATCTATGGGTTTGAGAATTTAGAAAATGTGAGAAAGGAAAGCATAGAATATGGACTTGGATAGAAGAGTGTGTCTTAAGTGAAGGAAGTCCTAATAAAGAGAAGTTTATGTAACTTCTAAGTTTAGTTACTTATGCAATTGAAAAGGAAATAATGATGTTAAGGTTATGTATGCATGTAGGTTGCCATCTGACACGCACATGAATAGACTGCATGAAATGATTATGGTATGGAGTCTAGATAAGTATTATGTTCATCCTTTTTTAGAGTTTTCTAATGATATGAAAAAGAAAAAGACATGTTTATCTTTATGATGCTTTATGAAGGAAATAAGGAAATCAAATGATGTTTTATGAAAGTATGATAAATATTAATGTTTGAAGATATACGTATGTAATGGCTTTCTTTGGTAGTCCCTATTTATGCACCCAAAGTAATAGTTGTATACATGTGTATGGATGTTATACGTAGTAGCTATTATCCTTATTTTCATGAAATCAAATGCTGAGGTCTATGTTTGATGCTTTTAAATGATTTATAAATGATGCGATGAAAGTGTGTTTAAATGATGCGATGAAAATGCATTTAAATGACGCTATGAAAGTGTATTTAAACGAAACTATGAAATGAATTTTAAATGATGTGAAAGGATGTTTAAAGAATGCTATGAAATGATGTTTACTGATGATGTTTACGCTTATGCTTTTAAATGATGTTTATGAAATAAATTGACTAATGACTGAAAAGAAATGAAAGGGAAATGACTGAATGAATGAAAGGAAAGGACTGGAATGAATGCATATTTTAATGTATGAAAATACATAACAATCATGGCTGAATGAATGAATATTTTAATGTATGAAAATACATAACAATCATGGCTGAATGAATGAATGAATGAATGATGGTATCAAAAGACTAGGAAGATTGCAATGCCTGGTAAGTAATGCTTGTAGTGTACCCAGTGCTATCCCCTCACTGAAAGTGATTCCCAACCTATGGCCATAGAAGGAATTTGGGTCTAGAAGACCACTAACCCCAACACACGGGCATAACAGTGTATACTGGCTAGAGAATAAGTACTTAAATTGAATGTGTGAAATCATTTAGCTCTTTATGAAGGATGTACAAGGTGTGGGGAATGTTTTATGATAAATAAAAACATTTTCAAAGAAAAATCCTACATTGTAATGTTTTCAAATGAAATGAATGTTTTATGTACAGTATGTAGACAAATGATGAATACATGAATGAAAACTTATGTTAATATATTTTTACAATATGAAGTAATACTTACTGAGTATTTAACTCACTTTAGTTTTTATGAATGTCATTCCCCCTCTCAGGGACAAAACGAAGAAGAAGCGTCTGGACAGACATGGCCTAAGGGAAGTGTGGCAGAAGCCTAGGTGGTCTTACGTGAAGTATAAAAATAAGTTTTGTAAAAGGCCTTTTAAATTTTAACTTAATGATTTCCGCTGCTAAACTCTCTCTTAATTTATAAATATGTTTTAATTTAAACTTAGAATCTTTTATATTCTGGGAAAGAAAGGAAAAAGTTAAAAGGGCTATTAATTGCAGTCTCATTTTCAAAAACTATTTTCTAAAGTCCTACCACAAGGACATGCGTTACAGTAGTGGTCTTCTCCTTCACCACTGTCGGCCTTGTGACCTTGTCCACCACCGTTAGCCAGTACGTTGTTGGAAAACCTTGTAAGCCTACCTTATAAATACGCACGGTCTCTTCTCGAGTGAACTTCCATTTGCCAGCGTCGAGTAGATCTTCTCCTCCACAATCATCGAAGTGTTTCATCTATGAAATCATTTACAGAAGTATGGATTGGGGAGGGATTCAACCGTTGTAGACATGAATAATTCTAACAAAGCATAACAAAACATTTATATATATAAAATCACAACTTATATGTATGTGTGTATGTAAACTATTAGAACTTTGAGATGGTAATAGGTTAGAGCAATAAAGAAAGAATAAAATAGCTTTAGTCACCGTTTGAAATGGAAAAAAAAAAAAAAAGCTCGGAGGGAGGGGACAGACTCAGTTCAAGAGGAAGGGGATTCGAGGCTTACGAAGGGTACAAGCAAATGAAATTGTTGGTTTCATAGTATTTGAATTTTGACCCTCCACTTAAATGAAACGGTGCGTTCAACACTGACATGCCAAACCACGTAAGGGGTGAGCGAGGTCTCCCTAAGAGGGATTGCACTTAGAATTATTCATATTCAATTAGATCCTCCTGTTTAGCTTGAGAAAGAAAAACACTTGCATTTCTTTGTTTTGAAAAGAAAAATCGTCTCTTGGCTCCTGTACGTTTCATTTTTATCAGATTAAGGCTTAGTTTGGATATTGAGTTGAAATGAAATAAAAATTAAATAAAATAGTATTAGAATATTTTTTGTTTAGATTTGAAAATGTTGAAGTATTTATTGTATTTTGTTTGGATGTTTGGAAAAATTTTAATAATTAGATAAGATGAGATGAGATGAGTTGAAATAGTTTCACTATCTGTTAATGCCTAAAATTTGCACAGCAGACCAGAAGGGAGGAAATAATGATTCAATGATTCCCAGCCCACATTGGTGATTCAGGCTTCGATATGGTACTCTTCGCGTTCATCCATGAAATAAATAGTAAACAAACAAATAAAAATAAATAAAGAGAGATAGAGATTTACGTGGTTCGACATAATGCTTATGTTTACTGGTTGTTTAGGGGTGAAATCTACCATTATAAGTGATTTTACAATCTCTCATGGCCTCACATATCTCACAATATAATGGAGAAATTTAGGGAAGATCCTTTGGAGTCGTTATGCGCGGTGGAGTTTGTACGTATGGAGTTCTTGTGGAGAGCCTCTGAAAAATCTATGGAGAGTTCCTCAAATTTATCATTTATAGGGGATCTCTTCTTTATATAGAGGTCTATTTCTTTCGAGTGATTGAGTCCAACTTACCTTATAAAATATTTTCCTTTTAGGAGTATGAGTCTCTTTCCTTATAGGAGTCTGAGTCAACCTGTCTTATCTCTTATTGGTTTTATCTCTTAACTTGATTTTCAATTTTATCTTGAGGCTAAATTATAGATTGCTGAGATGGCATGGTGGGATTCGATGGTGGCCACCCTGCATGGTGGAGATACCGCGACGACAGAGCCCCCCATCGGCTGCTCATCGTAGTGATGCACTGTGCATGTCTTGCACAGTGCGAGCAGAGATCAACATGTGGCTGGAGGTCCACACACCGACGTCCGTGAGTTAGCAAGGCAACCACCAGCCACCACCTGCACTGCCTGTGGTTTCTGTCGCTAGTGGGGTGGTTCCTCAACACCGGATGCCAATTGTGTCCAGCACAGTGCGGGTAAAGGATGCACGCTACCAAAGGACCACCAAACTAGGCGTCCATGTGCTGGCCAGCCCATCACCGACCACCACCTTGCTCGTTGGCATTGTCTGTTATCGGCGTGGTGGTTCCCTACTCCCTGGATCTCCTGGCCATACACCTTGCCATTTTCGTCCGTGCGCACCAAAGGAAATTTGCTCGATGCCAACTGTCGCTCACCAAAAAAACTAGCTTGACCACACCCTAGCTCGCCGGCATACTCTGTTGTTGGCATGGTGGTATCTGAGTGCAATGCAGTCACCCCTAGCCACAATAACCAATGCTCATTGCAAGAGATCGACACCAACACTGTTGTCCGTTGTGAGCTTCACTGTCTAGAGCCCGGTAGCGTCATGCAGAGGGGGACACTAGAAACTTAGGTGACGTGTCTGTCATCGATGGTAAGCCTGAAGCATGTTGAACGCCAGCAAGCAAACAATCTCCTAGTGTGTACGTCCCTGTTCTGTTGCAAAGGAGTCGATCGAAACCATAACTCCACTCCAACATCACAACACACCACCATAGGTACTCGTGGAGACACCCCTGCACCACTAGCCCCTAGAAGCTCACATGCAAGTTGCTCAGAAATCAACGACAGTCATTTCTTCCATTGCAGGGCATGCACAGAGGTTGAGAAACTGATCGCCACAGGAGCTCCTTGCCACAGGTCAAGAAACTGCTCGCCACAGGAGCCCCTCGCTGCAGCTTGGCATGAAAACCTCTTTCGCCACCTTTATCGATGCTCGCTAGGGAAGCTCCTTGCCACAAATGCCACGAAGCTTCCTTTCATCCTTGCCCGAGCTCGCCAGATTCTCATAAGTGTAGATAATATCTCCCGCCTGTTAGCTGCGTACATGACGGACAACATGGCGAGCAATGAAAGTTGTTTCATTACTGTCGAAACCAGACCAACTCCTTTGGGCAAGCAACCATACCAACTCCACTAGGAGAGCAACAAGTCCAACGCCTCTCAGCGAGCAAAAATTCAGAAGTATCAACTATGTAAGATTATTGCTATAAAAGCACTCAAGGATGAACAATTTCTCTAGACAAAAATTATTCATCAACGAACAATTCTAGTTGGGAAAAATGGAAAGCAGGGGCAAAAATTACTTTGGTTTGTCTCTCCCAAGCTTAATATTTTAATTTTATTTACGCTAAAAAATTTGGTTTTTAGAGATTCCCCCAAAAAACTCATCAGGGTTTCACAAGAAGCCCAGTAGCTACATGCCCTGAGAATATACTTCACTAGAAATCACTTGCGTGGCGCGGAACACCAACTACGAAACCCATCTCAAGCACTGCTCGGGCATCTCAATTTTTCGTTAACAGAGTAGACTATTCAATATTGCAGGCATCTTAGGCCTTCATCAATGTCAGAACATGGCAGCCCATGGGCATCGCCTGTGAGTCCCTAGACTCGCGGTGAACAACGGCCATCAAACACCAAAGTCAAGTTCCTAGACTTGCAGTGAACAACAGCCCTCAAACACCAAAGTCGAGTCTTTAGAGTTGTGGTGAACAACGACCCTTAAACCACCAAAGTCGAGTTCAAAAACTCGCAGTAGGATGGGCATGGAGGTTAAAAAATCTCACAACCCCCATTTTTAAACACCAAAGTTGAGTCCAAATACTTGTGGTGGAATGGGCGTGGAGGTCAAAAGACCCCATGACCCCATTTTTAAATACCAAATTCAAGTCCAAAGGCTCGCTGTGGAATGAGGGTGGTGGTCAAAAGACCCCGCGAATTACAAACACCAAAGTCGAGCCCAGAGACTTGCAGTGATGAAACAGGCGTGCAAGTCAACAGACTCCGCAACCCTCGCACAATGCTTTCTAGGTCAAAAGACCCCACGACCCCCTTTTTAAACACCAAATTCAAGTCCAAAGGCTCGCGGTGGAATGAGCGTGGTGGTCAAAGACCCCGCAAATTTCAAACACCAAAGTCGAGCCCAGAGACTTGCAGTGATGAAACAGGCGTGCAAGTCAACAGACTCCGTAACCCTCGCACAATGCTTTCTCTAGAAAATGTTGAGTGATTACGCTCGTGCCACAACTACTGCCAACGCTTACCTTCGAGAACGAGCCACCGAGCTCCATCACCGCCTCGCCTGGGTTTCCTTCGAGAACGAGTTGATGAGTTCGACAACCACTTAATGTGAATCCAATGAGTCGACAAGCTTCCTAACTACTTAAGCGCGGGTTACTACCAACAAACACCAACAACAAAATGGAAACACCAACAACAATTTACACTAAGGGCCAAAAAATCTACTACTCCCAACAATAACAAAAATTATCACGAAAATGCACACAAAAAACCAATTATGAAAGATATACATTTTTCGCCGACAATAAACAATCTCTTAGGCCAACATCTACACAAATAAACAAACTCGAAGCCGAGCCCTGCTCTCGCCACTACCGCGGTTGAGTACATCTCCCACCCAAGCAGAGCTTCTTACTCACACCTAATGCGGTTGAGTACATCTCCTACCAAAGTAGAGCTCCACGCTTACACCTAACACGATCAAGTACATCTCTCGCCAAAGCAAAGCTCCGTGCTTGCACCTAATGTAGGCGAGTACATCTCCCGCCTATCTCTCCAAGCTGAGCTCTTTACTGCTTCGCACAAAACAAATAGAAAACCAGGGACCAAACAGGAAATCAGGGAACAATTTTTAAAATTTATTCTGCAGATTATTGACTTAAAGATTCTTAAGGCTTTCTTATAGAGCAAATCAACCTTAAGAATCACGAGCATCTTAAGGGTCAAATTAGCAGCCTATAATTTAGTTTCAAGATAAAGCTAAAAATCAAATTAAGATATAAGACAAGTTGACTCAGATTCCTAAAATGAAAGAAACTCATACTTCTAAAAGAAAAAAACTTCACAAGATAAGCTGGAGTCAATCACTCTAAAGAAATAGACATCTATATAAAGAGAAGATCCACCACAAATATGGGGAACTCTTCATAGACTCTCCAGAGCCTCTCTACAAAAGCTCTATACGTACAAACTCCATCACACATTGCGACTCCAAATGATATTTCCTAAATTCCTCCAATGTATTGTGAGATATTGATACCATGGGAGATTATAAAATCACCTATTATAGTGGATTTCGCCCTCAAACAACCTGTAGACATAAGTTTTATGCCGAATTGTATAAATCTTTGTCTCTCTTTATCTATTTTTATTTGTTTGTTTACTATTTGTTTTATGGATGAATGTAAAGAGTACTGTATTGAAGTTCAAATCACCAACGTGGGCCGAGAATCATTCTTTCTTTCGTTCTGACTTGTTGTGCAAATTTTAGACATTAACACTATCCAAACTAGGCCAACTTTATCCCTTAAATGCTTACCGGCTCTTACTATTTTTGTTCACGACTCGAGCGGTTTTAGCTTTCTATTGCCTTTTGCATTAGCGTTGCTGCCTCAATTATTTTTATTGCCGTTTTCTTTTCATTCTAGTAAATAAACTTTTACATCCGGTATTAAATCCTCGTAACTGGAAAAGAAAGGGCCATTGTTATGTTAGGGGATTTGTGGAAACAATTTACATCACATCTTATTCATTCTTAAATATCATTTAAATACAAACCCTTTTAAATAAATTATTATAATTTTTTCAGACTAATTATTATAATTTTTTCAAATTTTAAAACAAAAATTATATTAAAAAATTATATTCTAATTATATTTTAATTTATACTTTTTTTATTTAATTTTTTCTCTTTCTTTTTTCAAAACTTAATAAATATTTAACTTAAACTAACTCATTATTATTCACAAATTATTTTATTAATACTTACAAAATTCACATCTCATATTATACTCTTTTAACATTTTCTTAATTGTAATCCCTTTTACGTGAGTTTATTGTACGTTTGCATAATTTGTTTCTCGTAATTTTCTTGCAGCTTTATTGAGGCTTTACTTCCTGTCATTTATTTCTCGTATTTTGGCGACTTACCTAGAGAATGCACACTCATGTCAGTTTTAAGAGTCTGAAAGGACTGATTTCTTTTTTCTTACGATATTGAGACACGTTTTATAGAAATGAAAAGGGCATAGTAATAAAAATCACGCGAGGAGTTTGTTTCTCTTCAGTTTTTTCTCCAGACTACCCGTCGCCCCATTGAGGAAAGGTTTCCATTCATCGGTGGGAGGGGTTGGTGCTTTGGCTCCACCCACCTCCCCTCCTCGCCGGCCACGACCTTGTTTATTTCATCTTTGCTTTTTTCTATTTGGTTTTCTAGTTTTTCCCCGTTAGCACCGTTCCAACTATGCCGATCTGCTGCTTTCCAGTAGCTTAGGGCGAAAATGCGCCCCTCCAAGAGCTTCTCCAGGTGTTGATCGTATAGATGGCGGAAGAAGTCCACCCATATGTGCGGTGCATATGCCTCACGCGCGGCTTATACCGCGCGTGGGATCCAAGCACTGCCGTGCCTCGGAGAGCTTTCTGCCGCCATGCGTGGCAGCTTCAGGACTAGTGACCTCGGATTTTCCTGATCCGTCTGTTCTCTTCACTCTAGATGTGGTGCATGGCCTGCACGCGCTGCCACCGCCAGTAATAGCCATTCGTTGGCGATTCGTCACAGTTTTCGATTGCAATGCTATGTTACCACTTTTCCTAACCAATGATCGAGTAAAGTGGACGTGAAAGTTTCTTTCAGCCAATCCAGACCAACAAGTTGCAGCACACAACCCCTTACTGTAGCTTCCAATCGCAATTCTATAGTCTGTTTATCAGTCTATATTAAAACCGTCACTAAGCGGTCTCCTCTTGTGGAAATGGATGGGAGTCATACTTTTGGCTCCAGATCCTTCTTTTTCTTTTTCGTGTTGTAATATGTTGGTTTGGAAAGATTGTAGGGGACTCTCACCCCATTAAATCTTTTATCTTGTAACTTCTAGTTTATCTATAGATGTTCTAATTTGTTGAGAAAAAAAAAAAAGGGCATAGTGCAGATATTTTTCACCAATTTTTTAAGACAAAGATACTTGTTTTTTTAAGCTTTAGCTCAAACCACATCATGTATAGAGTTGTATCGAGATGATGATGGATTGTTGTATATTAAAGGAGATAAGTCAAAAGAAGATTTGTTGTATCAGTCCATTTGAAACTTTGTATACCATAAATGACTTAAATCTCTTTAAAAAGAATGATATTTAATTTCATGGCTCAGTCCAAACTGGTTTCATTTAAATTTTAATATCATTATAAGTTTTATTTTATTACTCATGAGTGTTTCCCCAACACTAAAATTCAAAATGGTTAATTGGATTCCTTCATATCTCTCAATATCTCATCTATCCATACTGGTCAATGGTTTCCTCTCTTGAGAACTTCTCTTTACTATCGGCCATAATCTATAAGAAATAGGAGAAATGTTTTCACAAAAGTGAACTCACAAACTAATATGCCTTCATATGGTATGTCAGATTGTGAAGTTACTTTTATTAAAAGTGTTACAGTTACAAAGAGATTTTACATAATAAACTTATGAAAATGTGACTTTGTGTAATATAGGTCCTGTCACTGAGAGAGCTATTCAAAAAAGAAAACTTGGGATTGGCACTCACGGTAACTAGATTTGAAAAAAAGAAGATTTTGAAGAAATACTCAAAATCTAGACTCGAAAACAGGGGCTAGCAAGTAAAAAATTTTCTTAGGCATTACACTCAGCCCTAATAAGCAAGTCTTCTTTGCAATCCTACTATATATATGTCTAGTACTTCAAAAAATAATTACCAAAATCTATGAAGCAAATATTCCATACCAAGATACAAGGCTAGCTAGCAAGCCAAAAATCTATCTTTGGTAAGACGCTCGACTCTAATAAGATCAGTCTTCTTTGCTCTACCATCGTCCTATACTACTATTTTACTTCAAAAGACAATTATCAAGATCTACCCAACAAAAAATTCAGACCATGATAATATAAGGCTAACAAGCAAACACTTTTAGCTAGCTTAGGCAGCTTTCTCGGCTCTGATAATATCAATCTTCTCTACACAACCATCCTACTGTGTGTCTACCTTCTTACTTCCCAAAAATGTGTTTGAAAGCTATCGCACTTCATCCTTATTAATGTTTGGTGGGGATTTTAACGAAAAATTTACAAAAGTAGATTCAATGGTACAAACAAAGCCTATATATTGAATCAATGTCTTTCCACACTTTGAGTTTCAATATTTACAGGAGAGAAGACTTCCAATGCTATCTATGATTTGGTTCTACATTAGTGGATCGATGGTCCACTTTTAGGTGCTCTTGCTTGTGTGATTTGACTCCCATGGCTTTTGTTTTATATAAGCTGGTTCTGTATGAGATGAAGAGAGAGTTTGTGGATTCAGATATGCAGACAGACTTTGCACACCTTGTTTGTTTTCACAACTTCATTCAACTCATCTCATCTAATCTTACAATTTTCTTAAATTTTCAAACAAAATAAAATAAACAATTCAACTTTTTCAAATTTCAAAACAAAAATAATACTAAAAATATATATTCTAATAATATTTTATTCAACTTTTAATTTTAATCTCAATTCATTTTATCTCATCTGCGAAAATAAAAGATTAAAAAATGGGATTCTTACATAGGAACACAGTATATGCAAAAGTAGAGGATCAGTCATCGACGCCTAATCAATGTTATAAAAATGTTTGGGTCCTTAGGAAAGAGGCCATGATGGATGGTTTGCTTGAAATATCAAAAAAAGTCTCTTGGCAATGGCCAAGTGATTGGATGTGAATTTACGCATGAACAATGAAAGCTTGTTAATAGAAAAAGCAATGTCGGGTCAAGTGAGAGCCAAGTATTAGATGCAAAAGCAATGTCGAGCACTATTTTGTGGCACGAGTGGATGGGAACCATCATGTAGTTGAAGGGTGCAAGTGATGGCCAAAGGATAGTTGAAGGGTCCACTATCCTTTCATCTATCTTCATCAACAAATAAATAAATAAATACATTTCTTCCTCTCAGATCGCCCAGCTATATATAGTGTTTCTACTCTCACTCTCACTCCCTCTTTTTCTTTATCTTCTTTCCATTTCTTCTTTATATCCCTTTGTACTTTTTCTCTCTTCCATTTTTTTTTTTCTCATTCCTCCCTTTCTCACTCTCTCTTTGGACTCATCGACCTCATTCTCTTACTGGGTTTTATTTTTTTCTTCTTCTTTTAGTTCTAGCGAATTTTCTTTTCTTTATATTTTCCTATTTTCTACTAGTTTCTACAAAGAGCGAAGAGAGGACTGCAAAAAGAAAATGAGCTCGCTAGGCACCATAACCGAAACAGTGCATCTCTTCCACTACACACCATCACGAGTTGACCACTCTAAGGAAACCTAACTTCGACTAGAGTTCCGACCTCCGACTCCAACTTTGAAGCTCTGATCAGAGTTGAAGTCCGCTCTTGATTGGAGTTGGAGTCAAACCTCAACTTGGCCTCCAACTTTGGTCGGAGTTGGAGGTCAGAGTTGGAGCTAAAAAATGATAAATCATACAAGAGTGCAAGGGACTAAATTTCACGACATAGTCAAGCCCGAGGCTCAAGTGGAATCCCTTAACTATTAGTTGGAGTTTTTCAAGATCAATAGTACCATCAAGACAACGCTTCATGCAAAATATCCACTTTGCATCAATATTTTTATGTAGTTGGAGAGGAACAAGCTACAATGTTTATTTGCCAACGAGGACATTGAACTCCCCTGACACAGCGTTGTGCCTAAGACAAAAGTTTGCTCAATGGATGAAGTAGATGTTTACTCAATGGATCGTGTGGTCTTGTTGTACTTCATGCAAGGGATGATAGAGTGTCTAGAGGTAAGGATTTGATGGATGGGGTGGTTACAAAGGTCGGGAAGAAATAGGTTTGTGCAATGCACAGGTGATATGTTTGAATGAGAACATTGGACTTAATGGTCTCAGAAATAAAGGTGGTGGTTGATGGATTTAGAGGTTTGTGGATATCTGAATTTGGGATGATAGGTTGCGTAATTGTTCTCAAATCGGAAAGAGAAATAATAGTTGCAGTCATGAGTGCACAAGGGCCGTGTAATCATTTTGAAAAAAATTAATAAATACAGGACCCACATGAAAAGAAATTAATTTTTTAATAATGAATCCCACTTTTTTTCAAAGCGACTATACGGCATTTGCGCATTCTACGACTATATGTAGCATTACTCAAAATGAAAGAAAAAAATGACAGTACTGTAATTAATTAGGTCTGTTATCCAACATGGATTTGCTATGTTCTGCTAAATTATAAATTGAAAAAGGATGGTGCTACGTCCACTGCTCCCAGCTCACGTTGGGAGCTACCGTTAGGCCTAATTGATTTTTTTTTTTTTTGATTTTTTTTTCATGTATTTTTTAACACTTTTAAATATTTTTTTAAAAAAAAATAAAAAATACAATATTATTAAAAAATACTTCTTTAATCACTAAATAAAAAGAAAAATTAAAAAAAAATTCCAATGGTAAGCCTTAGCGGGTAAAACTAGTGGTGAGTGTCATTTTACATTGAAAAATAGGCGACAGTACACTGAAAATTATTAGACACTCCCGGAGTACAGATATTATGATGCTTCTCTATTAGGCACAGCATTTCATGTAATTAAAATTGCTTCCATAAGCATCAATTTTAATTGACACGGCATCCAAATAAAATGAGAATAGCACATGTAGGTACACCAGAAACGCCTAATAATTACTCTATATAAACGAATTTCGGCAAGAAACAAGACTGAATACAAATATTTCCACTTTGAGTCGAGCCTGAGCTCAACCAGTGTAATAAACAGGAGAAGACAATACATACAAGGAGAGCCCATTTATACGACAAACATGAACGGGCAAAAAATACATCCAGAGATAAACATACCCATGAAACCCAATCCCTTTGTCAATTTATGACTCCGCAGACTTAGCACCAAATGCAGTACCAACAACACAGAGCAGTCAGCAATGGGAATTATGAGGCCAATCCAGTCCTGCCCGTTCGATCTCATACATTAAAATTTAAAAAGATACGTAAAAAATTGATGAATTCCGCAGACAAATTCAAACAAACTGCACATGCAGAAATTGCAACACAAAAAAACCAAGTTTATTTTCTCAAGTCTCTGGAGCTGGGGCCGGAGGTTTCAAAAGTGGCTGCAGAGCCTTGACAACAATGCTCATATTTGGCCGGAACTCAGCTTCATACTGCACGCACAATGCTGCCACAGCTGCCAGCTGCATTGCCCAAGCACAACCACATTGTTAGGCACTATTTCTTAATGGAAACAAGAGATTAGCTCGGGTCTGTGTGTGTGTGTGTGAGAGAGAGAGAGAGAGAGAGAGAGAAAGAGACCTTAGCAATTCCTTTAGGAGGATAGTCTCCCTTCAGTTTTGGATCCACACACTGTTTGACCTTGTCTTCGCTCAACCTTGGAGTAGCCTATAAAAAATGAGTAGTTTCATGGTAAAAGCATTCCAGATTTAAAAAAGAGAGATGGTGGGAAACAGACATACGAGAGAAGGGAACTAAAAATGACAGCACCAAAGTAAACTAAACAGAAAAACTTACCCAAGTCACAAGACTCTGTTGTCCCCGAGGCATGGTATGATCAACAGGTTTCCTCCCAGTAAGAAGCTCTAGAAGAACAACCCCAAAGCTGTAGACATCACTCTTCTGAGTCAACTGTCCCGTCATAGCATACCTGCAATATTGCTTTAATTAACAAGCCTAAACGATATGAACTTGGAAGATCCTAAGAAAAGCAGATGCCACATACACCTTAGAAGAGTTGGAAAGGTACAGATATGTCCATAAACATAAAATTTCACTAAATTATATTCCCCAACAGTCACATGCATGATGAGACAATTATATCTATTATATGAACATAGCTCTCCAGTACATGCAACAGCCTTAAAACCCACCTAGGTGTTGGTCCCCCTGCCCCTGGGGGCGGGGGGAAGCCCAAAAAAGATCCATATATGGAGCCTAAAGCTCATCAGCAAGTTTGACGTTTGATCCACTGAAATCGATAATTAAAAGAGTAACAAGTTTTCATGAGTGCCCGAGCTTGACAACCAAAAGCCATTCAAACACATTAAATATTGGTTTATGCTACATCAAACAATCTTCTAATAATGACAAACAGTTTTTATGAAAGAGGTGTCATTTGATGATTAGGTTCTGCTCAAGATAATTTGAAAATGGTTAACATAAATTTTTAAGTTTCCAATACCTTAAATAAGGAAAATTTTTGTTCACAAGAACTTCTATCAATCCTCTATCCTTCTGACAATTCTTTCTTTGGTTTCTATTTTATCTAAAAACCCCAATCTAAATGGGGAAAAAAACTAAGGACATGCACTAGGGCAAAAGGACAACGGAGACAACATAAAATGGTACCACTGTAGGACATGTTCCTCATGCTTATATATATGCTGCCACTCAACTGCTTTGAGATATTAACTGCACTTATGTTAATTTAGGTTAAGAATAACTAATTCAATTCACATCTTAGAGAATATTTTCCAACCTATAATCCGAACTTAGAGCATTCAAAATCAAATGGAAAATTTTGCAAAAGTTTCTCAATTGGGAATGGACGCATATGAACATGGAATAACCCATATATATATATATATATATATATTTTTTTTTTTTTACATGGAATAACCCATATATATATATATATATATATATATATATTTTACATGGAATAACCCATATGAAAGTGGTACAAACCTATTTAAAAAAGCATTCCATGGAAAGAAATTGTAAACAAATAAACAAAAGATAGAGAAGTTTCAGAAGCATTACTCTGGAGCGTGATAACCGAAGGTTCCCAAAACTCGAGTAGAATGGAGGCGAGCAGCCATGTCCGGAGCCTGATTTGAAAGGTTAAAATCTGCAATCTTGGCTTTAAAGTCTTCAAAGAGAAGCACATTGCTAGATCTGATATCTCTGTGAATTACAGAGGGTTGAACCTTCTCATGTAAATATTCCAATCCCCTAGCTGCATCAACTGCAATTCTAACACGCTGCATCCAGTCAAGCGTTGGACCTGGTTGTGCCCCTTGAACTCCCTTCCTACCTGAAATTGTTAATGCAGATCACATAAATATCTCACTTTCAACTATATTTCTAATATTTATTTGCGTTAAGTCTATATTGTAATTAGGAAGTAGAACGAGCTGGCTGTGCATACCATGCAATATGTCATGTAAAGATCCCATGGTTGCAAATTCATACGCAAGCACACGGAGGTTTCCCTCTACACAGTAACCAAGCAGCTCAACAAGATTTCCATGCTTCAATCTTGAAACCATAGAAACCTAATATAGAAAATAGCGATGCAGTCAGATATGTAAAGAAACTAATAACAAAACCATGTACCAATTAAATTGCCAATGGCCCTAAGGCTAGTTGGCACCTCCACCTGCCCCAAGTATGGGACAACCAATGTTTGTGAAAGCACTAGGCACACTTAAGCGCAAACATAAAAATTCAGCCTATTACCTCAATTAATTAGAGTATCATGCAACATAAAAATCAACTAATCACATAAAATCTAAACATAACATTTTATATAATTCTCTTGTGCTTTACTAAATATACAAATCTATGATATTTGGTAGCTATAATAAAATTAAAGTACATGTTTGAATCAAAATATACCAAAAAGGCCATGACCAAAAAAGCTCATAAGTAATCGACTATCAATCCATCTAGAAAGCCAACTTGGGCTATCATATCGGGTTCAAAGCCATCACATACCACATGTGGCGCCTATGGTAAGTAAATGATCTTCAATATCAACGAATATTTGTGCTCTCGTTTTCTGGGTCTTGAATCGATATTTTATAACTTTTTTAAAAATAAAAATAAAAATTCATGCTTTTCTACACTTAAAGCTTTTAAGCTCACAGAAAAAGCGCACTTAAAGCATGCTTTTGTAAACGCACTTCCATTTTGGTGAGCGAAGTGCTTTGGCCTTGGCACTTTGCATTCAAGTGCACTTTTACCAACACTCGGCACAATTGGTAGTCAAATCCCCTAATCTCAGAAGAAAAAAAATACGAGATGAAATTACTGTACGAATAAAGACATATTCAGATTCTATGTTTACTTGAGATCAATGCATACCTGTGCCAAAAAATCAGTATTTGACTCAGGTTCAGATGAAACATCAAGCTTTTTCACTGCCACAGTTTTCCCATTACTTAAATTTGCAAAATAGACTCTACCATATGATCCTTCACCGATCAAGGCCTTCGATCCGAAATTATCAGTCTTTTCTTTCAGTTCATCTAGAGGCAAAGGAGGCACTTCAATAGGTAGTTCTGGCTTATGAACTTCAGATTTGACAGGAGCTGCCACCTTAGCGCCTTTTTGGTGCTCTAAAAATGCAGAGAAAAGGTGAAATACAAGTAGTGATAAAGAATGCAAGAATGCAAAATCAGCTGCTGAGTTGCCAAAAGTGGAGGGCAGGTTTGCCAAAGACCAGAAGACATCAACAGATGCAGTTATACCCAGTAATCCCAAGAAAATTCATAATATAGCATTCTACTAGAAATATAAGTCAGAAGTTCAGATTTTTTAAAAAAAGAAAGAAACATTAAATTTTCACACTGTTACAGAATGTAAGCGCCCTCTTTATCAAATTGTCAGTACTTTCAAAAGCAATGTACAGATAGGAAGATGTTTTAATCACCAGACTCCCCAGACTAGGCGATCCTGCCCTGGAAGGAAAGTTAGTTTTCTTATAAGAGTTTCTATTTTATTAAAATAAATTGAAGAATCAAAGTGACATGCGTTGGTATCATTAGGTCATGGCAGCAAGGCCACTTTGCCACTTACAATACTGCCTTGCATATTTAAGTCCTCTACCTAGTAGGGAAGTTAGTACCAGCTCACAATTAATTGCTTGCTGAAAGTTACGGCGACCGTTCGACTAAAGTAGAGCAGTGATTTGGTAAAGGTAGCACGGTAAGTATGGCATTCAAAATCCAAATAATGCAGATAGGCTTCATGCAGCTGAGGATTATGATGGTGACAGATGCTTTGTGGTGACAGTGGTGGTGGAATAGAGAGCAGAGATCCAAGAATTGGTCCAGAACTCAAACCACGTGCACCGGGATTAACAGAATTCCAATGAGAATTTAAAAAATGATACAAATATTTGTCAACTTATGTGTCTAAGCTGTTCTTATTCAAGAAAATAAAGAAAACGTTCAAAATTTACAAGGTTCATATAACAATGGCAATGGCTACATCCAATTCAATAGCACACCCCACATTATGAAGTTCATGAACACAAAAGGTTAAGGAACTTCGTTCTATATAGTAAGAAACATAACTACACAAGCAACGGTCATTCAGAATAAATAAAAACAAAGAAACCAAACCCTTATTGATTCTAACCGTCTATCAATATAACCAAATTAGAAGTAATATTCTGTTTTGCTTTTTCCATGGGGCATGCTTGCAGAAGCATAGAGTTAGAATTAAGGAAACATACCAACATCTGCATGATTCCTTGGACTCTTCAGGTACTCGTTTTCATTCGAGGGGTAAGACTCTTCTACTTGACATGTACAGCAGAGCCACCTACGCATCCTGGATTTCTTGCTTGGATATAGATTATCTTCTGAACTAGTATTCTCCAGACGGACAAAGTAACCAGGAGGAGGCGCATGTGCCTGCATAGTGCCACCAGATATTCACTAAATATTCCCCATCTTAACTTAAATAATTCGATCCTAAAACAAAAACAACTGATATTGAACAATGGACCAATAGTTTCCTAGGATAGTGATAAAGTATCAGTGCGAGTGGCACAGATGGGTGAGGCTTTAAATACAGTGTCTGCAATTAACCCACAAATAAACTCAACCGGGAAATAATGAGGAACATCACACGGAAACATGGCACTCTGCTGAAATTGTGAATTTTTTTTAAAAAAAAAAAAAGATAAATAAACAAGCTACTTTTAAGACTCCAAAGCCTACAGTCTACCTTCATACCTACATTCAAAATCATTTGATATATCCATCTTGATTGTATAAACATTCATCTTAAATCACCTTCTAGTTATTAAACATAATAAACTAACAAACACAAGAAAATCCCAAATCCAACTTGCGGCAATTACTATGAAAAAAGTGATATAATAGACTCATGGCGTGAAACATTCATTATGCTGTTATTGTCAAAAAGTAGACATCATGAAACAGTTACAAGTAAAGAATCCAAAGGGATCAAAATTAATTAACCAGAACAAAAACAAACAATGATTTTAGTATCAGAAAATACTTTTAAAAGTTAACTTGAATCCAAAAATGATTAGGATTTTTTTTTAGATAAAACCCGGTGACCATCGAACTACCAGGATTAAATCAAAGAGTCAAATCTACGTCATAATTCAACAAAGTTACTAGCCCATTCTACAATGCAACACAGAACACAACACAAGTACCAAATTTTACAACACCAATACCGAATCAATAAAAAAAAAATACAAACGTTAAAAATAATTTCAATTTCAACATATCCTACAAAGAATGCATAAGCAATGAGGAGTTAATCCTTACCACTAAACCACGCACACGAAAATCTCCGCCCTCCATAAAGAATCGACACAAAAAATTTTAATATGTCCAATGGCAGCGCAAATTCAAACACAACCCAGAAGCAAACGAACCTCAATTCGATAAATTCCAATGGAAAAGAATCAAAGAATGAAAATTCCAATTCACAAAGAAAACCCTAAATTTGAAAAGAAAAACAAAAGGAACAGAGCCAGAGATGGATTGAATTGTGGGATAGATGAAATGAAAGGAAAGGGAAAGAGTCAAATAAAACAGAGGAAATGACAGATTGGAAAAGCCAAGATTAGGCCAGAGTTCGGCCTACAGATCGGAACCGAAATTACAGGATTAGGTATAACAGAAAAGAAACTGGATCGGAGAGGAAATTGAAGAATATAAAAATATAAAAATAAAAATAATCATACCTTTTGTTTATCGCAGCCTCTAACTTCTCCAACTCTCTCGCTCTGTCGCCAGCTGATAGGAGATGCGCTGTGTTCCTTTTTTGTAGATACAGAGAGGCTTGGTTTTGCTTTTGGAAGGGGAGTGGGGGGTTGAGAAAGAGAAGACAGAGAGGCAACGCGGGGAGAGACTACCGCAACCTTTTTCTTTTCCTTCTTTTTGTTAACGTTTGCTTCTTAAAAAAAAACAGGTTTGAACTTCAAAACAGGTTTTTAACAGTCTTTGCGATTTGAAAACAGACGTTGTAGGCTGTATCTGTTTTTTTTTTTTTTTTTAAATGGTAATTTGGTTTCATCGTTGGGAGAAAATAATGGAAATGGGTGTTTCCAGTCTGTTAATGTGTAACGGCAACTTTGCAGCTTGTAGATAACTACTATTCCTACTAAGATAATTATAAAAAGAGAAATATTTTAGTTATAAAAGAATTATAAAAAAATAAACTTATAAAATATGTTAATTTGTGAATTTATTTTTATATATTTTATTTGTATTTATAGAGGTTCTAAAAAAATAAATATATAAGGGAATGTGAGTATTTCATTTCCTCTTTCTTTTCAAATTCTAATGCGATTGGATTAAAAATATTATAAAATAAAATACTGTAAATTAATGTGATTTAATATAATATATTTTATATATTTTAGAATAAAAATAATTTTATAATTTTAGATATTATATAAAATCACGTCATTTTTTTTTTTATATTTTTTTAAATGTTGTGCGCATGTGGTTGGTTGAGATCACCATACGGATTTAATTGGATAAGTAGTTGGAGATCTCCATCATTTTGTTCTTTGTCATTCATGTTTGAGATTCTTGATCTCCATCATTATCTACTGGTTTAATAAAGATGTTCAGTTACTGATACTAAAGCTTAGATAAATAAGGAAAATAAATAAATTCCGCTTTTTGATAAATCAGAAAATGCAACAATAAACAAAACAGAAAGAATGAGAATTTAAATCTTAATAATTCAAATATGCCCCTAAATTATTTTTTTTTTCATGTAATTCTAGGTGCATAGAAAATGGCCCCTCCTAAAAAATTATAATTCCCTTATGCTCCCAAGATTTTCTTAAATCCATGTATATATTAAAACAAAAACAAAATCTACATGATTTCTTTCTCCCCCCCCCCAAAAAAAAATTATCATTTATCTATATCCAAAAATTATAATCTCTTGGGGCCCCAAACAAATTCTTTTAATTTGAGGGGTAATTCTGAAAAATAAAAATAAAAACTAAGTTTATGAGAAATACTACACTTCTTAATATGGGCCCTATAGTTCTTGTGTAATGTTATACTTAGGGGTATAAGAAAAAACTGCTAAACTGAACAGGACCGAACCGGTGGGTTTGGTCTGGTACCGAGTTTGGTTCGGTTCGGAATCGGTTTTATTTTTCTTAAAACCAGTCAAAATCGATCCTATTTCGAATTTTCTTTTTCTAAAACTAGACCGGTTCATACATATTATAATTTGTTATATTGTATAGAATTTTTATATATAGTATATAATTATATATAAAATAGTTTTGTATTATATGATAAAATTACTAATTAATATAATATTAAATTTTAAAATCTTATATCATTATAGTCTATTATATTAATAGTTATACTAATACTATATCACTATATATTATAATATACTATAATATATTACTATATTATATATTATAACATATCATTATAGTCTATAATACAATTTTAATATATATTATAATACACTACAATATATTATCACTATAGTATTATATACTATAATATATTATTATATATATTATAAATATAGTATATAGTATATTAAAACCGAAAAATCGGACCGGAACTGATAAAATCGGAAGTACCGGTTTAGGGGGTAACCAGTGCGAAATCGGTTCTTAAAAATGCAAAATTAGTATATACCGGTTCGATCCTAAATTTTGTCCAAAACCGGATCGGTTACACCCATAGTTATACTTCTTAATTTAGACCCCAAAGTGAAATAAGCGCTCTGAAAATTATTTAAGGTTGATAATATATGAAAGAAGTTTTATCCTTGATATTCATTGAGCAAGAGAACTCTGTTTGAGGTCTCAATTGTATCATTATATATTTAATGTCACATCAAAATATCTATATAACTTGTATAAAATAACTTACTTCCTAGAATTAAAGATGAGCTTATGAAATATGGGTTGATAATTTATATTGAAAAAATTATTACAAATAAGTTCGTTACGAAGATGATAATGAATGAATTTTTTATTTCATAAGAGATTGTCATTGAAAATAAGGAGATGCTAAGTTGTGTTTTCAGAATTTTGCTTTTACATTTCTACGAAAAACTAAAAGAAAAATTGTGCTCCAAATAGCAATTCTTTTTAAGATGATTTAATTAATAAAAATGTAAATTTTATATATTTTTACCACTCAGAATTTACTGTCGAATAGAGTTTAATTCTTGTCTATTTTTATTTTCCCTAAACGTCACGCATTACATATACAGAGAAACTACACACATATAGATAGATTGGCCCCTATTTTCGCCCATATATATATATATATAAATATATATATATATAAATATATATATTGGAAAACAAGTAGTATGAAATATATGTTAACGTGAAGCTTTCTTTTCAAAAGTGGGTATGCCAAATCTCAAAACATTGTACAAATTCTGAAGTGTCACAAATGTCTAACTTGAGTCCATCTATTTATTTGACATCCATGACACCATAGAGCTGGATCTTGCATCTTGCTAACCACAAGCTACATAAATTGTGAAATATCTGTACACCATTCTCTCGATATAATAAAGACATCATTTTAATCCGAACTGAGGCAAGATTAGTTCATATCAACCAACTATGTATGTTGTATAAGTATCAATGGACACAATATCTCAACTCTGCTGGGTTCCTTAGAGCTAGAGGCAAACTTTTGTGTTAGAAATTAGATCTAAATTATCCGTCATATCAACCAACTATGACGTGATTTGCAGATACCACAAATTATAAATTTAAGAAGGAAAATCCAAAATGCTCTGCTGGTCTATCACTGAAACTAACATATCATAATGAAATATCCAGCAGTCAAATAAAATACCAAAAACTCTATGCACTACGGTACAAACATCGAGAGAATCACACTGATTAATGATCCTGACCAGTTTTGGTGTAGGCATCATGCAAAATGTGATGGATTTCCACAGCTCCTCAAGCAGAGATGACCGTTCTCTCTGCTGCATTGTTAACCTGGGACTTCTCCTTGAAACCTAACATCTTATTTAACGCACCAACATAGGCCTTGACACTAGAAACAACAATATCCATTCCTGCGCCAATCCCACTGGCACCAAAGATAAAACCCATTTAAGTGTTATAACTCTGAATTGAAGGCCTTATCTGCCAACACCACGCAAAAAAAGCGGGGAGGGGACAAAACATTGTTTACACGCCATACCTAAATGTCCGATGAACTGCTTCTCCAGTATGGGCATGAGTAGTTGTGCGACTGTCATCCCCACGAATTAGAACACGGGTGGTAGCAATTGCATCAATGCCTTCTGTGACTGCAGTCAGAGAGTACTCAAGAAGGGTTACAGGCTCCTGCATAAAAATGTAAAGAAGAGCCTTAATCGATCATGATAGGTTGTTCTACAAGAAACTCAGCTACAATAACATCACCATCGAACATAGTTCCAAATCACAAGTAACTCATATCTAAACTGTACCCCAGAAACACTCTCATAAAGGAAGATTTTTTCAATTTTTTGTGACTTTAATCTAAGCTGTATCATACATTACATGTTCTTCACGATCATCTTTGGATTTTCTTAATTACCAGCCCTAATGCTTTCCAACCTCCATACTAAAGGCAAATATGTGTGTTTTCTGGGAATACTTGCATAACTTTCAACGTTCAAAAAAACCTATAGAAAATACAAAACCTTCTTAACATTTGTCTCAAACCTTCACGATAAAATCAACAGCTTTGTAAGCTGAATCTACTGGCCCTGTTCCAACTGAGCAAGCAACATGCTCTCTTCCATTAGCATCAACAAGTTTAACAGTTGCCGTAGAAAGACCAAGAGTCCCACAAGTAACCTGTGTATTAGGTTCATGTAAATCAGAGAAAATGCCATTGAAGTCTAGCCAAATTGGACAATGCATACGACATTCGAAAGAAAATTCTAAATTTACCTGCAGATCTTGAAGTTTCCAAACAACTTCTGGCTGAAAAACTTCATCAGAAACCAATGCTCTCAAATCAGCATCAGTAACTCTCTGGAATTGGTAAATAAAGAGTGCAGATCACCACATAAGAAATAAATAAGGCCATAAGCGCATGGCAGGTATACAAGGTAACAGGGGCAGAACTACACATTCAAAAAGTCACAAAATCACAAGGCACACTCTAATAACAAATCCCCCCCACGCCCCCCCACCAGGGGCATGGTAACGTGTAAACAGGCATATACCAAGAACTACCCAAATAAAATATCAACAGCCAACTAACTGAATACTTGCCAATCTTTCCCATCCATAAAGATAAATAAGGACATGGTAACCATTAATGATTAATCTAGTATCATGACGTAACCACACCAGGGGACATTCGAGATCCTATACATGATCCACAAGAGGTTAAACAAGGATCAAGCTTCAGGTCCAAAGAAATAAACAAATGTGATCTGATTCCCATCCCGAGCTAACTGTAATAAGTTCCCCCCCCCCCCCCCCCAAAAAAAAAAGAAAAAATATAGAGCACCCAATTTTTTGACCTTTTTTTTTATCAGTAAACGATTATATTATATTAATACGAATAGGCAAAGCCCAAGTACACATGTGGTATACAAGAGATTACATCTATTTAGGGGGAAGAAATAGAAATAAGAAAAGGAGCAATATCGAGGCCATTGAAATCTACAGCTTTGACCCAAAGAAAGAGAGTTCTAATCAACAATAAACTAATCTCCTCGAAAGAGTGCTCCCTTGTCTTCGAACGTCCAATCATTTCGTTCCTACCAAATACACCAAAGAATACAGATAGGGATCATTTTTCACACAACTGAGATTTGTGGAATACCGCCAAGGTTCGGCAAACAAGCCAGAAGTTTGACTACTGTAGCAAACATAACCCAGGCTAGCTCTACCCGTCGGAATACATCTGCCCATAATACTCTAGCAATCTCGCAGTGTAGTAGAAGATGGTCCACAATCTCACCACTTTGCTTACACATATAGCACCATTCCACCACTATCATCCCGCGCTTCCGTAAGTTATCCATCGACAAAATCTTTCCCAGAGATGCTGTCCACGCAAAAAATGCCACCCTAGGAGGGACCTTGTTTCTCCAAATTCTTCTTCACGGAAAGAGATTATTCTACAGTTCTGTGAGGGCCTTATAGAAAGAGCGAACTGAAAAATACATTTTCTAGCAGGTAACCACCACAAAGTATCGGCTCCTTGATTGCTCAGTCTCATAGAGTATAAGAGTTGGAATAATTCTAAAAAATTGTTGACTTCCCAATCTCAGGCCACCTTAGTGAAGCTCACATTCCACTTTAGTAAATCACCATCTCTCTATAAGGTCCGCCACTAAAGCTTCTTTCTCACGTGCAAGTATGAATATTGTGGGGAATGGGTCCCTAAGAGCTCAATCTCCACACCATATGTCGTGCCAGAATTTAATTCTTGAACCTTCTCCCATCACAATTCTAAAAAAACTCACCACCCTCGTCTAATGTACTTCCATAGACCCATGCCATAAACCCCACTTACCTCCATAGACCCATGTTCCATATTATATTATAATGCCAAAGCAATTTTCCAAGTAAAGCCCAGTTGAACACCCTCAGATATCTAATTCCCAAGCCACCAAAAGAGATTGGGGAGCATATCTTGTCCTACTTGACTAGATGGAATTTAAATTCATCCCCAAGTCCGCTCCAAAGGAAATCACGATGCAATTTCTCAATACGTGTTGCCACACTTGTAGGGATTGGGAACAAGGATAAAAAAATAGGTAGGTAGGTTGGACAGCGTGCTCAATTTTTTAACCTTAAAACCTGTTTCTCATAATCCCCTTCTTTTCAGAATGGCCTAGGCTTAAGTCAACCACCAAAAGCTGTAAAATGGTTGCTGTCCAAAATTTTGCAACAAATTATACAATTCAGCCACTTTTTCACCTAGAACATCAAGAAGCTATCAGAACCTACTTCATCCAAAAATCCTTGTAATCCTTTCCCACCCCATTGAACTTTAAATTATGGGTTACTGCCACAACCACTGCCAATGAGTTGACTGTTCAGTAAAATCAGAACATTAATGAGACATTTTTCCCCACAAATAACTATTACAGGATTGTATCATTCCGCTGTTAGGCTCCAATAATGACACAATAGAGTGGATGAAACAGCACTGTGTAGTGCTAACTCTTTATCAGTTCCTATAATTTCTAGAACTGACTCTAAAATTCTTTTTTTTGGTTATTGTAGTAGGAGAAATTATAAATGGAAATGCATAAAAGTCGAAGCTCACCACAATCGATATTTTATAGAATCAAAAAAGCAATAAAAAGGTTATCACTTGCTCCTACTCACTTTTTTCTGATCAGCTACTGCTTTGAAGCGCCAAAATATACCCTCGAGTTGCTCATTGTCAAGCTCATAACCAAGCTAAAACAATACGATAAACCAAGTGGTAAAGCTTACTAACAGAGAGAAGGTGATTTATGATTTAATAAACCAAGCACAATGGGGCAAGCAGCAGAGTACCTCTTCAAGTCGCTTTTTCAAAGCATGGCGTCCACTGTAACAGTAAAAGACAGTGAAGGGAAAAAAAATGAAGAGTTCCATATCATATTAGAAAATAAATTTCACAATGAAAACAGCTCTGATGGATATACCGATGAAAATAGCTATACCAACCAAAATGAAAAAAGAATGTAAGCAGAATAATACCATGAACTGATGTCAAAGAAGTGGTTGGCACTTAGGGATCATTTATTTGCAATTTAGACAGGGTGAATCAAATAGCCCAACAGCAGAACAGCGTTCAGACACATATTTGCCAGCTAAAGATGAAAAACTAATTTATGCTTTCATTAAATTTTAGAGAAACTTCATTCAGTCTCAGGATGATTATGAAAATTCACAGCATGACAATGTTCTCTTCACTTCTTTAGGGGGAAACTAAAGAAGTTGAAAGCAATGAACTACTACAGCCATCAAGAATAGAAGCTTTGCACACTGAAATGCATCCTACCTAAGTTTTCCAAGGACAATTCCAGCTTCATTGGATCGTTCGAAGCCAATATCTTCAGGAGCTATTATCTCGTATGTGCCTTTGTGTTTAAGCATTCCATCCTACAAAATAAAAGGCTTTGTCACGGCAATGGAGACAGTGTAGGACAATTTTCTCTTAATAGATGAAACATTGTTTTGACGTTTACGAAAAATCCAGATTGAGAGGAAAACATATTTCTAAAAAGTTCTAAAAGGTTTTTCTTTCCAAACAAAGCCAAAACCTATGTCTTCCTCCTCAAACTAAAGTATATATGTCATGCAAAAATTGTTCCATAAAATGTAATCCAACTCTCAAAAGTTTTCAACTTAAAAATATCCAAACTGCTTCAATAACTAAGAATATGGATTATGGAGTGCCAATTTCGAAGCGCAGAGCAATGATGCTAATACTTCAACATGCTAAAATTGTTGTTATAATCAAATCGGTAATCAAAGGCAAAAGGCCTCATTAAGGAACTAACCACCATATTGCCTGAGTCGGGAGTTACCAAAAAGGCACTCGGCTGAGAGAAGTAACATAGTGACTTCTAACAGGAGCTGATTATATGATTTTTACAAGAAATCTTTATTAATAAGCGTAAAATATGCAACCTGAGTACACAGGTACTATGCAAGAGAGACATCTATCCAGAAGAAAAAAAAAAGATACTATTGTAAGTGGGGTAGATGCAGTCCATAGAAGAACACTGATAAAAAGACTCTTAAATTCCTCCATTGTCCATTCACAGTCTTCAAAGATTCTATCCTTTTATATATATCTATATATATATATATATAAATATATATAAGTAAGAAGTAAGTTTTATTGATATGAATGAAAATAGGCATAGCCCATGTACACAAGGGGTATACAGAAGAACGCCTAAATACATTCTAAAAGGGCTAAATTAAAGATAAGAAATCATGCACATTGTTTCAATTAATCACAATGGCTGAAAACCATAGGATTAAAGTGTGTAGAAAAAAATTCTGAAGCTCGGCCATTGTTTGCTCCCTATCTTCAAAGCACTACGCATTCCTTTCTGACCAAATACACCACATAATGCACAATGAGATCATCTTCCATGCTGATGCCACCTGGGGACAGCCTTGGATACCCTTCCAGCAAGCAAGCAGATCAGCCACTTTTGACGGCATAACCCAAGCAACATCCACTACTAAATATCCCATTCCACAATGCTCATGTCACCTCACAATGCAATAATAGATGGTCCACTGATTCTTCATGGTTTTTGCACAGATAGCACCAATCCATCACAATGAGTCCCCTCTTCCTTAAGTTGTTCGCGGTTAGAATATTCCCAATAGCAGCAGTCCACACAAAGAAAGCTACTTTGGAAGATACGCAAGACCTCCAACTGCTTTTCCACAAGAAAGATACACTACCTTGTGAAGCCAATATTTTATAATATGCCTTGACTATGAGCAAACCTCCATTGTATTCTATCACCATGTGCCGTTATACTTCCTGAGGAGTATATCAGGCTGAAAAATTCTGAAATGAGTCCCCTCTTCCTTAAATTGTTCGCGGTTAGAATATTCCCAAGAGCAGCAGTCCACACAAAGAAAGCCACTTTGGAAGGTACGCAAGACCTCCAACTGCTTTTCCACAGGAAAGATACACTACTTTGTGAAGCCAATATTTTATAATATGCCTTGACTGTGAACTTCTTGCTGCCACTGAACCTCCATTGTATCCTATCACCATGTGTCGTTATACTTCTTGAGGAGTATATCAAGTTGAACAATTCTGAAACGGTAGACAATTCCTAATCATGGTTATCCCTAGTTAATAGGATATTCCACTGATGGGAACCATGAGCAAATACAAGCAAATCTGCCACCAAAGCCTCCCTGCAATACTATAGAGAGCTGGGCAGGCCCTCTCCAAAGAGCGCTCTCCACACCAAACATCCTGCCAAAACCTGATTCTAGTGTCCTCTCCAACCACAAAACGGATATTGTTTTCGAAACACTGCCAAGCCCCACTAATATATTTCCACAAACCCACACCACCCACACCGTACCCCCCCCCCCCTTCTCCCTCTCACTACATTGGTACACCAACCTCCCCAAGCACCTCTGTATCTAGAGTCAACAACTTCCTTCCACAACAACTCCCCCTCCAAGTGATATCTCCATAGCCATTTCCCTAATAACGCTTTATTGAAGGTCCTCAAATTGCGCACACCCAATCCTCCACTCGAGATTGGGGAGCAAACTTTATTCCAATTAACAAAACGGAATTTGGTTTCCTCCCCCGAACCACCCCACAGGAAAGCCCGAAATAACTTCTCGATTCTATTCACCACCCTTGCAGGCAACGAAAATAGAGATAACAAATAGGTCGGAAGATTAGATAAAGTGCTCGAGATCAGTGTGAGCCCCCCTCTCTCTCTCTCTCTCTCTCTCTCTCAAGATACACCTATTTCGACCCAACTAGCCTTTTCTCTACTTTCTCAATAACCCTGTCCAAATAACTCTAGCCATCTTGGCCCAAATATTTCATAGGTAGAGAAGACACTTTACAACCCAAGAGATCTGCTAGGCTATTGATTCTAGGCACCACACCCACTGCCACCATCTCGGATTTACCAAGGTTTACCTTAAGCCCCAACAAAGCTTCGAAGCATAACAAGAGTGCTCATAAAGCTTGACTTTGGCCAAGATCCACTTCACAAAAGAGAAGTGTATCATCTGCAAATAAAAGATGTGAGATCATGATAGAGCCATTAGTACCATTACCCATAAAAAATCCAGCTAAAAAACCTCCATCAACAGATGTCTTCACCATCTGGCCAAGTGCCTCCATAACAATAACGAAAAGAAACAGAGACAGCGGGTCCCCTTGCCTCAATCTGCGAGAACTGTTAAAGAAACCCACAGGAGTGCCATTAACTGACACTGAGAAGCGAGCGGTAGTAACACAACGTTGAATCCATGAAATCCACTTATCACCAAAGCCACATCTCCCAAGTAAGTAGAAGAGAAAATCTCAATTCACATGGTCATATGCTTTCTCCATATCAAACTTGCATAGAATGCCTGGTATGCCCTCCTTCAACCTATGATCCAAGCACTCATTGGCAATAAGAACTGAATCAAGTGTCTGCCTCCCCCAAACAAAGGCATTCTGAGGTTTTGAAATAATTTGCTCCACTACCAAGCTTAATTGATTAGCAAGAACCTTCGAAATAATTATGTAAACCCCACTAACCAGGCTTATAGAGCAGAAATCCTCAACTTCCATCACCCCATGTTTCTTCGGTATGAGGGCTATGAACGTCGCATTGAGGCATTTCTCAAACTTTTTGAAGGCATGGAATTCAAGAAAAACCTGCATAATATGGAATTCAAACTATTTGGTCACAATCTACCCACAATGTTGAAAGAACCCCATCGAAAAACCATCCGGCTCAAGCGCTTTGTCTTTAGCCAAACTGCTAATGACCAAATACACCAAATGAGGCATATAGGGATGAATCACTTTCCACAATACTACAATTTGTGGGCAGCCATCTAGCCTTCTCAAACCATAATTCTTTAGGCATGACCCAGCCCATTCTAACCTAACTTAAGAAGTCACTCCACAATGCACTTGCATTCTCACAATGATGTAGAACATATGATCAATGGACTCCCTGCTCCTCTAGTACATCAACACCAATCTATTATGAGTATATATATATATATATATATATATATATCTTCCTTAAATCATCCATTGTGAGAACTTTCCCAAATGAGGCTGTCCAACTAAAAAATGCTACTCACTAAGGTGCCTTAGTCCACCAAATGCTTTTCCACGGGAAGAGTTGTTAATATGAGGATAGAGAATGTTATAGAAAGAATGAACTTTGACAACCCTCTCTTTGAGGGGGCCCAACAAATCTTAACGAATCTTGTCTTCACTTCCTCTTCTCATTTAGTGGAATTTTTTTTTTTTTTGATAAATAAAAATTTTTTTTATTGATCATGAAAACATTGAGTGGAATATAATAGAGTAAAGAACTCACTAAAGCTTCCTTCTCCCAATCTTGCGCTATTCTAATGAAGTTAACATCCCATTGAATAGTATTACCCGAAATCTCCAAATTGTCCACCACAGAAGCATCCTTAGCATAAGCAACACGATACACATCCAGAAACACTTCCTTGAGGACCCTATCTCTACATCATATATCATGCCAGAGTCTGATTTTGATCCACTTCCCACCTCAAAACTATATGAGCAGAAAATTTTCCCCAACCTTTCCTTATGGTCTACCATCACCCTACCTCATACAGCCCTTGTACCTCATTTGTACCATCCTCCCCACAAGCATCCATATTGGGAGTTCACTATCCCCCCCCCCCCCCCCCCATGGAGTATGGTTGAATAGAAGCAGACTACGAACCCCCATCCCACCTTCCAAAATTGGAGATTCTTGGCCCAAGTTACCAAATGGTATTTTTCTCCTTCCCCTAATCCACCCTGTTGGGAATCTCATTGTATCTTCTCAATGCGCATAGCTAAACTAGTAGAAAGTGGAAAAGGAAACATGAAATATGTGGGCAAGTTAGAAAGGCTGCTTTTGACCAAAGTGAACCAACCACCTTTGGACAAATACATCAACTTCTAACCATCAAAGCTCTATCTCAACCCATATTGCCTTTGCTTTAAAAGTGGCCACCAATGGAAGACCCATATACTTAATTACTTAATGGTGAGGAAGACACCTTTCAATTCAGAATACCTACCAAAGATGCAAACATTGGCCACCTGACCCACTGGAATCTGAGTTAATCCAGTGATGTCCATCTTCTTTTTGATTGGGTTCCACCTACGGCTGTGTATTGGCATTGTGATCTTTAAGATCGCAAACCCTTGCACACAGGGCATAATTGCATGTAGTGAGGAATTGCATGTGATGTTTATGTATGATGTTAAGATTTATGCATATGGTTTAAAAGTAAGTCTATAATGTGAGAATACATCCAGTGTACTTGGTTACTCCTATTGATATATATAATATTTTTACTTATAAAAAAAAATATATATTATAATGTGTCATATATTTGCTTGCTGAGTCGTGGAATCATGGTTTGTTAATATATATATATATATATATATATAAATGTATATTATCAGTGGTTTGTTATTATATTTTAAGCATCCCAGGTATTGAGTTCAATGATGGGTCCGCAACCCCAGCTCAGCTCTTTGGAAATCAAGACTTAGTTATGCTATGATTAGAGAGTTTCATTTATGTTGCATTTTCTAGTACTAAGAATTTTATGAAAACTGAGAAGCTTATGGGTTTTGCAATATCTGATACCATTAAGTTTTATGAATAATAAACAGTAACTTTCCTCTCCCGAAGCCAATACCCGTGTGTGAACAGTAAGTTGCGAGAAACCCTACTCTGCTTCCCGCCGCCACCCCCACCACCACCGATCGGAGAGGGACACCGCAGCCATAGAAGAGGCCGACGGGCCCCGGCATCCTTGCTGAGGGCCGTCGGCGTCGGTTTCTCACCGGCGAACTCGTCCTGCGTTCTTTTTTGACGGCGTCGGTCGCCGTGCTCTTTGATTTCATCACAGATCTGATTGACTGACCCAGACGAATCAGTTGTGGGGTCTTTGACGTCGGTCCTTCTCCGGCGACTGGGTTTCTTCTATCTCTGGCAAACTGCTTCGACACCGTTACAGACTGCTTCGACAGACTCTGGCAAACTGCTTCGAAACCTCCACTTGCCACTGATACAGATTGTGGTGAGCTCTCTGTGGGCTTCCGAGGTCATCCTCCGGCGACCGGTAGTCTTCTCCATTATCTCGGCCTCTTTCAGATTTTTTTTTTTTTTTTTTTAAGAGGATGAAGCTGGTACAGTAGGGAGCAGTGGGTTTTGACAATGACGACGAAGCACAAGGTAGTTTCGTCTCAGTTGGAAGGTGAGAGGTGGTTGAAAGTTGAATCAAAAACTTTTGTTTTCACGAAAGAGGGAGGAAATATCTTTCGTATTTCTGAACATAGCAAAAGGATAGCTAAGTTCATGTATTTAGGGAGGACGATCGCTTCGTGGGTGGTTAAGGGGATTGAGGATTGTTTAGAACTTAACTGCTATGAAGGATTCTTCAGAGAGCTAAGGATGGGTAATGGATTTTTTAGCATTCAGCATCATAGTAATGCAAGGGGCAGTTTTCTGCAGCTCTCTAAATTTCGAAATGGAAGGAGGAAAGGCTTGTTGGTGATTCCAGAGGGCGCAAATGGTATTGGATGGAAAGGTTTTCTGCAGTCCATTCTAAGTGTCACTGAATCTAAAGCCACTACTAGAAGTGGGGAGTTTGTTGATGCAAAAACAGAAGGAAGGCCTTCCTCATTCAAAGGTGCTTCGTATGCAGCGGTGTTGAAGTCACCGGCAGGTAGTCAGGCCAAGATCAGCTCAACGGTAGAAAGAAAGGACAATGCACTTGTAGGAGACATAAGACCTCAAGTGACATTGGGAGAGTTGGAGGGAGTCTTGTGGGATGTCAAATTGAAGGGAGTTATGGATTATGTTAGAGATCTAATGATTAAAGTGGATAAGGGGCTAGACCTAGTTGTGGGTACTAGTGTGTCGGAAAGTGTGCAGGCAAAGGTTGTGTCAACGATTGGGTCATTGGACGCTGGCATCTTCGTTCATGCTAGTGTCACTACGCCTTTTGAGGGAGCTGTAGGGTCTCAGGCACCAGTTGCAGATGAAGTTGGTCCTTTTGTCCAAGGTTCATTTGTAGTTGAAGATGGGGGTCCCTCCAAGGTCTCGAGTATTTTGGTAGAAACAATTGAGCCTCTTTTAGAAGATGCAAACAGGGCAACAAAAGGTAGTGCTTCCACTCTTGAGGAAGCAATAGGGTTAGACAAAGCGGCACAGCAAGGATCGCTGAGGGGTGGAGCAAATACTCACAATGTTAATGAAGGGGAGGAATCTGCAATGGTGATAGATGGAGGGGGAAACAATCATATAGATGTGGAGCAACGTGACAGGGATTTGTCATTGGTGCCTCGTGAGGGGGAAGGTTTAGAATTGTCGTTGGTGCCTCATGGGGGGGAAATTGTAGAGTCGAGAGAGCATGCGGGTACTGTGGTTGGGGATAAAGTTGTTCCCCTGGTTTCTCTTCCTCCGATCAACGTTATAGCGGGCTCAACTTCGGATTGGATTCTGGATAAAGATAATGGGTTTCTACAAACCCTGGGACTTTCATATGGAAAACAGGGAGAACATGAAGACCAATTCAAAACACTACTCACTGCAATCGAGGCGAGCCACGTGCTTGATACCAAATCTAAGTTTAAGAAAAGCAGGGAGTTAAAGAATCTTTCATGGGCAATCAACTACGATGTTAAGGGAGATAGCTCAAGCCCAGGGAAGGCTAAAGGGAGGGCTCTGTGATGTATTGATAGTTTTCCAATTCAGGGTTTTTTGGGCTTTTGGGTTTTCATGGACTTTTGGGTCATTATGGGCTTTCTTGTACGGGCTAGGTGTTTTTCTTGTATACGTTTAGTGTACTTGGTTACTCCTATTGATATATATATAATATTATTACTTATCAAAAAAAAAAGTTTTATGAATAAATTAACAAAATGTAATCTTTGTTAACAGAATTCTTTTACACCTGACTCTTGGAATGTTTATGTTAGTGGCACCAAAACTCTAATTTTTTTATATATACAAAAGAACAATTAATAATTTTTGTTTTCTAGTTAAGAATCCTTAAGAGTTCTTTTTTAATACGGAGAATCCCTAGAGTTCTAAATTCAAGAGAGGAAGTTAATGCACTCACAATAAGTACAGAACCAATTTTCCTGCCCTTATAATTCAGAGCGGAATGGTATCTGTCCAGCATCATAAAATTGTTCCAAAATTCCATAGACGATTGTACAACCTCACCAGTCAACATTCTTGCTGGAGGATAAGGAATCATTAATTACAGTCCATTGACGATTTCAACTCCAACTTTTTACTGTCTTTGTTCCACCTAATCTTTTCTTTTTCCGATTTCCAACACGCCTAACCTTTTTTATGGCTTCAAACTGAACAAAACTAGCCCTCTTTGGAGACTATCAAACCATCATATACTAGGTTTTTACTGTCTTCTAAGAAAGCAAACGATGTAATGTGACAAGATGCTAAAGGCAAGCACCTTACTGGAACTGCCTTGCTTGAGGTTGAAGAAGTGCCATAAGAGCAACTCACCTTGCCTGATTCAATCCTAATTTAATTATGAAAAAGTGCATGCACTTACAAAATGCCCAACATCTGCAGCCATAAGATATGACAGTTTGACCGGGCTGATCAATTTGATAACCAGTGTTCTAGTAGTCTAAGGAATCTTCTATAAATAATAATAGTCTGCTATAAATTTACTACAAATACAGCCATACCAATATGTTGTACACAATCTCTGTAACATTCAATCGAAAAATGGTTTCCATGACAAAGCAAAGTTTCAAAAGCCCCAACTAAATCCAACTAAATTCATCTACGAGGATACCAACCTCCAATGCCATAATCTTACTGCACTTACACCAACCTTTAAGGCCCTCTTTTCAAAAGAAAGGGAGACACAAGAAGCCTCATAAATTTTATTTCAGCTCAATAGACAAAAAAAAATCAGTACCTCAAATGATATTGTAGAAAGAGAAATGACATTTGCAGTCGTGAAGTGTGGAAGCGCCGTGTAATCCCTTTGAAAAAAGTTAATAAATACGGAACCCACATAGAAAAAAAACTAATTTTTTAATAGTAGATCCTACTCTTTTTCAAAACGATTGCGCGGCACTTGTACATTCCACAACTCTATATAGCATTACTCTTGCAGAAAAGACAGATTGCTTGCTAGAACTTCCTACTAACTTTCAAGAAAATATACAACAGAGAAGGTACATTCATAGAGATAATCGGTTGATACGTACCTGGTGGATACCACTTTCATGAGCAAATGCATTAGCACCAACAATAGCTTTGTGTGGCTGCACATGCATCCCGGTGTATTCTTCTACCTAAACAATTATGCTATTAAGTATCATAAGGGAATTCAATCAACCAGAAAATAGGTGTAATGTGTTTGATACATTACCATCTTGCTTGTTATATAGATATGTCGGGGATTAATCCCAGTATAAAGACCTCCAAACAGAACCTCCCCATGGCATTTTAAGGTCATCACAACCTATATATTTTTAAAGCATGTTAAAGCAACTTAAACAATGAAGGTGTAGCAAATGCAACAGAAAAAGTGGTTAAAACAATACGAAAGGATATAAGGATACGTAACCAATGCAAATTACAAATGCATTTGGAGGATCTTAAACCCACAACCTTGCCCTCCGCGCAAATCTTAAGGGGAACAAAGTGCCATTTGCATTAGAGCTCATAGGCTTCAACCTAGGTATTTGCACTTCAAAAGGATGCATGAGGCGACGAAAATATGTAAAAAATTTATCTCACTCTGTTCAATTTATACGACTCCAGTTCAATTTGCTAATAAAGAATGCATAAGAGGATATACAATACAGATCAAAGTCCATTCAATGATAAGATCTGAGAATCGAGTGCTAAAAGTTTGAAAGGTTTCCAAAATTTAGACTCTACCATGGGCCAGGGAGAAATTTTCAGTTTCAGATGGAAGATCCTATAAAAGGCATAGAAGAAACCTAAAAAAACATACAAAACAGATCAAAGTCCATTTGCCACTAAGATTTGAGAAGTGAGTGCTAAAAACCGGAAAGGTATCCAAAATCGAGACTCTATATAGGCCAATGGGGAGTTTTCAGTGTTTGATGGCCGATCCCTCACAATGAATAATTTGCAGACTTTAAGAGCCAGTGAGGGCAATTTAAGAGCTTCAGTACTTATTTTTGTAATTGTTCACCCCTCATTTTGGAAATCTGACAGTTTTGTAGACAAGGTTAGACAATGGTGGACCTCTTACAATTTCCAAGGCTCGCCAAAGTTCATAATGGAAAGAAAGTTAAAAGCACTGAAATAAGATTTGAAGCAGTGGAATGAACAAGTTTTTGGCAATGTGATACAACATAGGCGATCTCTTTTGGAGGAGCTACAAGTGTTGGAGGTAGAGGAGGAGGCAAGATCTCTCTCTAAATCTAAGAGAACCCGCAAGACCTAGATAGCCACAAAACTTGAAAGAGTTACATTGCTGGAGGAGATCTCTTGACAACAAAAATCAAGGGCGTTATGGCTTAAGGAGGAAGATAAGTGCACGAAATTCTTCCATAGGGTGGCTAATTCTCATAGGAGAAATAACGCTATTGACATGTTGATGGTAGACAGTGCAGTGTCCTCGGATCAATCAATCATCAAGAATCACATTGAACAGTATTACCAACACCTACTATCCGAACAACACACTTGGCGACTGCAAGTGGATGGTTTGACTTTTTCAACACTTGATCAGCAATGTGCAGTTAGAGAGGCCTTTTTTAGGAGGAAGAAGTGAGTAAAGTAATTCATGGTGTGGCATGGCTAGTGACAAGGCTCCAAGCCCTGACGGTTTTACCATGGGATTTTTCCAAGATTTTCATACTAATGCCAACTTTGAAAAAAGCCTTGGTAAGATGATTGTGGGTCTTGTGGAAGGCGACTTTTTCTATGATTTTCCAGTAGGGAATGGTGATTATGGTTTTATGGATATTTCTCACCTGCTTTTTGCTGACAATACTCTTATCTTCTATGGAGCAAATGTCGGGCATATCCAATCTTTGAGAGCTTTATTTCTTAGCTTTGAAGTTGTCTCGGGCTTGAGAATTAATTTCTCAAAGTTTGTATCGGTGCCGGAGGGGGATGTTCCTGACGCGGAGGCTTTAGCCTTTATTTTGGGATGTCAGGTCTCTTCTTTACCCCTGAAATATCTTGACTTACCATTAGGTGCTCTCTTTAAATCAGAGAGGATTTGGAATGGCGAGGTTGAAAAGGTGGAGCGCAAATTGGCTTCTTGGAAGAAGCTGTATTTGTCTAAAGGTGGCATACTTACTCTGATTAAAAGCATTATTTCTGACTTACCCACATATTTTTTTTCCCTGCTCCCACTCCCCATAAAGGTGGCCAACTATATAGAGAAGCTGCAATGGGGGGCTTCTTATTGAATGGATAGGGGAAAGAGTTCAAATTTCATTTAGTTAATTGGTCACTTGTATGTACCCCAATTTCTGGGGGTGGCTTGGGGATTTGTAACTTGACGAAATTCAACCAAGCCTTATTGGGTAAATGGTTGTAGAGGTGACAAAACGAAAGGGAGGGGCCCATGGAAGTCTATTATAGATTCATAGTTTGGGGAGGATGGTTCTTGAATGAGGTACGTGGCACATACAAAGTGGATTTGTGGAAATACATTAGGAGACACTGGGAAATCTTCCGAAGACATGAACATATTCTAGTGGACAATGGCTCTCGTATCAGATTTTGGTATGACAAATGGTAGAGTGAACATAGCCTAAAAGACACCTACCCTGCCATGTAGAATTCATTAGGGCTGCCCATGACTGGGTAATGGAGACTATCACAGAGTTCTACAAGGCATTGTATTCTGTAAGCATGACAGAGGGTACCACAGATAAGATGAGCTAGAGCTCCTCCAAGAAAGGTAAATTCACAATCAAATCGTTTTGCCAAGTTCTAACTAGCCTTAGAATGACTATGTTCCCATGGAAGAGTATATGGCAGACAAAAGCTCATTCAAAAGCATCTTTTTTCGTATGGACAGCATCTCTAGACAAGATCCTCACCATAGATAACTTAAGGAAACGTCGGGTAATGGTGTTGGACTGGTGTTGTATGTCTAAGAAGCATGGGGAATCAGTAGATCACTTGTTTTTGCGCTGCGAGGTGGCCCGAACCACGACGGATGATTTTTTTGCAAGAACTGGATTGTTATCGCTCATGCCTATTAGACTAGTGGATTTCCTTGCAAGTTGGAGAGGCCTCCAAGGCCACTCACAAGTGGCAGCGATCTGGAAAATGGTTCTCATATGCATGTGTTGGTGCATTTGGCAGGAGAGAAATTTTATTGATGATAAGAATAAGAAAAAGCCCAAACATTTGGGACATATACAATAGTGTTGCCTTAGTGTGCTAGTTCAATGATACAAGAAATTCATGGAAACTCGTTCCATTGAAATCAATTACAACCAACAACTCTATAATGAATTTGCAAAGATATCAGCAATTTGGTCTCCATTCTTTACAAATTGTGTAGATATGTTTCCATTTAGTTTGGAAGGTGGGATTTATAAAATTATTTCGAAAGTGTTAGATAAATGTATGGATATGGTGATGGATAAAATCATTTCTAAACCTCAAAATGCTTTGGTTTGGGGTCTGCAAATACTAGATTCAGTTCTGATTGCGAATGAGTGTGGCAAAGCAAAGAATATTTGGGATGGTGTTGTAGAGAAGGTTGAAAAAAGATTGTTGGGTTGGAAGCGGCTATATCTATCAAAAGGGGGGAGATTGACTAACCCTTATCAAAAACACCATTTCCAATCTTCCTACGTATTATCTTTCTTTATTCCCATTACCGGTGGGTGTGGCAAACCGTATTGAAAAATTGTTTAGATCATTTTTGTGGGGTGGTATGGGGGAAGAGAACAAATTTCATGTTGTGAGTTGGCAAAGGGTGAGCTGTCCAATTGTGAATGGTGGTTTGGGGGTGCGAAATTTCAGTATTTTTAATAAGGCATTATTAGGAAAGTGGTTGTGGAGGTATCAAATGGAAGGGAATTCATTGTGGAGAGAGGTTATTGATCGGAAGTATGGATGTGATTGGAGGGATGGTGTTCTAAGGAGGGTAAGGGGTCATATGGTGTATGTCTATGGAAATTTATTAGAACGGGGTGGAATATTTTTGAAAAACATCTTAAGTTTGAGGTTGGAGATGGTGCAAAAATCCGTTTTTGGTTTGATGAATGATGTGGTGAGAAAGCTCTTTATACTGTTTTTCCAGTTGTCTTCAGAATGGTTGGAAATCAGCAGGCTGCTGTTTCAAAGGTGCAGTGTCATGCTAATGGGACTGTGCATTGGCATGTTAGTTCCACTAGAAATACTCAGGATTGGGAACTTGATGAGATTGCAGGTTTTTTCAACTTTTTGTATTCTGTGAAGATAGGAAGAAATGGGAGAGATCGAATGTTGTGGAAACACATGGAGAGTAATAAGTTTTCAGTTAAATCTTTTTACAAGATATTGACAGTCCAACAGCATATCTCTTTTCGGTGGAAGAGCATTTGGAGGGTTTTTGTGCCGTCTAAGTTGCATTTTTTTACATGGACAGTTGCACTTGGGAAGATTTTGACGGTTGATAATCCAAGGAAACATGGTATGATAGTTATGGAGTGGTGCTTCATGTGTAAGAAGAATGAGGAATCGATTGATCATTTACTTTTACATTGTGAGGTGGCTAGGGAGTTATGGGTTGGCATTCTTAGTAGAGCTGGGCTGAGTTGGGTTATGCCAAAGAGTATGGTGGATCTACTAGCATGCTGGAATAGGCATCATAATAGCTCTCAACTAGCAGCGGCAAGGAGGATGATTCCTTTGTGCTTAAATGTTGTGTTTATGGACAGAAAGAAATGACATGTGCTTTAACAACAAGGAGAGAGCAGTGAAGGAAATCTGGAATTTATTTGTGTCTTCTCTTTTTTAGTGGTTTTCTACTAATGTACTCAAGGGAGGGAATGTTAATGAGTTTTTGTTTTCTTTTCAGCTTTCTATAATGTAATTGGGTATCTCATTTTGTATACTTCCTGTGTACATGGATTTCGCCTAATTTCATTCGATCGATAAAGATTCTTACTTATAAAAAAAAAATGTTTCCATTTAGTTGGAAAATAGATAATTGATTCCCTCAATCTTCTGTCTATTAGGAAACCTATATATTTGTATCTTTGACTTTCCTATGAGTATGGGATAACCGTTAAGGAACCCCATTGATATAAAAATCTGTTTTAGGAAGGAAAGTTTCCTATTTTATCTCCCTGTAATTAGCTCTATAAATCAGCTATGTAATTGTACATGTAGTTTTGTAAAAGCTACAATCATATCAATACAATTGATTCAATTTTTCCCACATGGTATCAAAGCTATAGGCTCTTTTCTGGGCTTCTTGGCCTTCATTGCTGTGAATCAATATGTCTGAAATCACAGTATCCAATACTACAGCATAATCTAAGGAAGCTTTCTCACATCAGTCATCCGGTGACCTGCAAAACATTCAGGCGGCGTATAGGCTGAACGGGAAGAACTACTTGAAGTGGTCCCAATTTATTCGAACCTATTTGAAGGGAAAGGGAAAGCTTAGCCATCTCCTAGGGATTGGACCGAAGGAAGGAGATCCATGGTATGATGCGTGGGACGAAGCGAATTCCATGATCATGTCATGGTTATGGAATTCGATGAACTCGAAAATTAGCGACACTTGTATATTTTTATCCATTGCTATAGAGATCTGGGATACGGTTCGCTTGACGTATTCGAAGGCTCGTGATGTAGCTCAAGGGTACGAGATCAATGTCAAGACAAGTGCAACTATACAAGGTAGTAAAACTGTAACCGAATATGCCAACTTGCTGCAAAATTTGTGGCAGGAACTTTATCATTACCAGTGCATAGAGACTAAATGCGCATCAGATGCTGCCATCTTGAAAATTTTTATTGAAAAGGATCGAGTCTACAACTTTCTCGCAAGACTCAACGCAGAGTTTGATCAAATCATGTCCAGATTCTCGGCAAAGAAGAGGTACTATCTCTAAATGAGACTATCTCTCTCTGATTCGTGCTGAGGAAAGTCGCAGGGGTGTTACGCAGGAACCCCAAGTTCTAGAAGGACCAGCCATGGTGACTAAAACGAAGCAGCCACCAATACAAGAGAACGTGAAGGGAGATCCATCAAGAAACTCAGGACGAGATAACAGAGATGCCCTCTAGTGCACCTATTGCAAGAAACCACAACACACTAAATAAAGAGAATATCTTCCCACCGGCCGGTCTGTTATTCCTCTAATAACAGCCATCCAATGACTGTTTGCACATAGCTCTTCTATTTCACATCTCATATGCCTGCCTATAGCTGATAATGTTGTGAAAAAAGCTCCCTCGTTTCTCTACTTTGCCCTTCTGTGAAAAAATCCCCTTCCCCTCTCACCAATAATTCATCGACTGGTTATGAAGAGGGCAAATGAGTTGGTCATTTGGAACTGACGAATTGCAGCAAACATTAGCTTTGTGGAATAACTTATAAATCAATAACATAGCTAGCTAGCGTATGCAAGATTTTAGAGCTTGAAATGGCAGAAAAATGGAAAGTGTTGTGATTCATGGCAGTGGTCCTATTCCTTGGGATTGCTCTCACTCGCAGAAGGATAACAATGTTTCCTATTGGGCAATGAAGCATAAATCTTACTCATTCCCGGAAACCCAAAAAAAAATCTGATAGCAAAGGACTACGATTATTTTTTGAGAGAATACTGTGATCTCTCCAAAGGGAAGGAAGAAAATCCGCTATAAAATAGATCCTTAATTTGTGCAGTGCTAACTTTCACTTCTTAATATTGGCCATTTGGCAAATTGGGCCAGACCGATCTGCATGATTCTTATATTATATTCCATACCGATCTATTGAAGTTTGTCTGAAATTTTAGGATTTAAAATGTAATTTCGTCTGAAAAAAGCAGTGAATGGACGACGAAACAAGCTAGGGAGAAAGAGCTTCGTGGGGGCAACAGAACTTGGTGGGTGCGATGGCGTTGTTTGGCTGTGGCGGCGACGGACCTGGTTTCGAGCGGCGGCGGTCTGGTTTTATCAGATGAGATCAGATTTATTGTGTCCAGTGTAAAACTTCAAATGTGGCTTATTTTGATTGAGAGCTATTAAACGCCCAATACCAGCCCGACCATTCCAAATGGGAACTGCTAAAAAAATTGTAGGAAGCTGAACGGTAAACCACCAAGCAAAGAATGGGGCTACCAAGGAGGACCGCAGGACCGCAGAGGAATCCAAAGCAAATCTACTTCACCACGACTCAACCCACAAATCAGCGGAGACAAGAAAAGTCCCAAAATCCGGTTGAGTTCAATAAGAAGGAGATCGAGAAATTCAGGAGACTTCTAGGATCGTTGGAGAAGCCTACTGGTGCATGTTCTCTTGCACTCTTAGGTAAGTTCTCTATTTCTCGAAGATTAAATGTCTTCGATGAACCTACTAGGAATCTATGGGTTATTGACTCAGGAGCGACGGATCATATGACTTACCCTTCACTACATTTTAACACTTATACCCCATGCCCAAGCAATCGGAAAATAGTTGTTGCCGATGGTTCTCTCACTACAGTAGCCAATCTAGGGGATATCCATATCAATCCATCTCTTACCCTAAAAAATTTTCTTCATATCCCCAAATTATCCACCAAGCTATCCATCCAAAAACTAACTCATGATATTAATTGTAATGTGGTTTTCTATCCCTCTTACTATGTATTTCAGGGCCGGGATTCGGGGAAAAGGATTGGACTTGCTAGGGAGAAGGACGGGCTCTACTATCTTGAGGAATCAGGCATATCAAATATTGTAAGGAATAAATTATCTCTATCATTTTTATCATCATCCAATAAAGACACCATTTGGCTTCATCATTTTAGACTAGGGCATCCATCATTTGGAGTTTTAAAAACTATGTTTCCTTCATTGTTTAAAGGGCTGAATTCTGAACTTTTTTATTGTGATGCGTGTGCACTTGCAAAACATAAGCGTGTACCCTTTCCAATAAGTAACGAGAAAAGTTCAGTTCTGTTTTATTTGATTCATAGTGATCTATGGGGACCCTCCACAATTCCAAATGTTTTAGGTCATGATGGTTTGTCTCTTTTATTGATGATTGCACTAGAGTGTCTTTGATCTTCATCCTCAAAACCAAATCATATGTAAGCAGTGTGCTCCCAAATTTTCATAACATGATTCAAAACCAGTTTGGTGTTAAAATCAAAAGATTTAGATCAAATAATGCATAGGATTATTTCAATTGCATTTTATCTCCTTACTCCAAAAAGAAGGTATTATCCATGAATCCTCTTGCATTAATACACCACAGCAAAATAGCATTGCTAAGAGGAAAAACGGTCATTTGCTAGCCACAACCCGAGCCTTCCTTTTCCATCAACGTGTTCCAAAAACTTATTCGAGGAGGCTGTGCTCACAGCTGCATATATAATCAACCGATTGCCATCAAGGGTGCTAGGATTTAAAACACCAATGGAGACACTTTCTCAGTTTTATCCCGATCTAAGAACAACAAATCATCTCATCCCACGAATTTTTGGTTGCACGGCCTTTGTTCATGTTCATAGCCATCAAAGAGGGAAATTAGATCCAAGAGCGGTTAAGTGTATTTTTGTGGGGGTATTCGTCAACCCAAAAGGGGTACAAGTGTTATCATCCGCCTACTAGGAAGTTTTTTGTCTCTATTGATGTCACCTTTGAGGAGCAACAATCATACTTTACTCAGCCTTATCTTCAGGGGGAGCCCTTGTCATTCAGTGAAGATAAGGACAGAGATTTGTTTTGACTTGAATTACCATCGAACCCTTCAATTCCTCATACCTCAAACTTAGCCCCTGAGTCGGTCCAATCCACTTCCATACCTGCCGAACCATCTCAATCTATGTCAATTCCTTCACCTAGACCTGTGACAAAGAATGATAAATCTTGTGACTATAAGATTCATGCAGGTTTATTTAAGACGAAGAGATCTAGACCCTAATCCTGAGCAAGTTCAAGCTTCAACTCCAAATCTTGAGAATGAGTTAAGTCCCTATATTTCTCCTCCATTAGCCCATGATCGTGACTTCCTATTGAAGGCACAAGAGAATGCACTAAACCCTCATTGTACCCTTTAGCAAAGTTTGTGTCATTTAGAAAATTCTCACCATCACAAAGGAGATTTCTAGTCAACATAAATACCATTCCTATTCCTAATACTTTATCTAAGGCATTATCTAATGAGAATTGGAGAAATGTTATGAATGAAGAGATGTAGGCACTAGAAAAGAATCAGACGTGGCAAATTGCTAACTTACCACCATAGAAGAAAGATGTGGGATGCAAGTGGATGATTACAATAAAGTACAGGTCAGATGGCTCCCTGGAAAGATACAAGGCCAAACTCGTGGCAAAAGGATACACGCAACCTATGGCGTTGACTATCAAGAGACATTTGCTCCAGTTAAGATGAGTATGGTAAGAGTGCTACTATCACTAACTGCTAACTTTGAATGGTACTTGGAGCAATTTGATGTAAAAAACGCATTTCTTCATGGTGAGTTGGAGGAGGAAATGTACATGGATGTTCCTCTGGGCTTCAAAGGAAATTTGAGAAGCAATAAAGTTTGCAGATTGAAGAAAGCACTGTATGGTCTTAAGCAATCACCAAGGGTTTGGTTTGGAAGGTTTAGCAAAGTAATGCTTGCCACAGGATACAGACAAAGTCAAGGAGATCATACACTCTTTATTAAGCACTCAGATGCAGGGAGAGTCACGCCTCTTTTGGTATATGTTAATGACATAATTGTGACAGGAAATGATGAGAAGGAGAAGGAAGTCTTGTGAAGGTGTCTAGTTAGAGAATTTGAAATAAGAGAACTTCGAAGACTGAAGTATTTTCTAGGAATTGAAGTAGCTCATTCTAGAGAAGGCATCATAATTTCGTAGCAAAAATACGTAACCGATCTTCTAAGGGAGACAGGAAAGTTGGCGTGTAGACCCGTCTCCACACCGATCAAGCCAAATCACAAACTTGGAGAGGCAATGAAGATACAGTCGTAGGTAGGGAAGTGTACCAAAGATTGGTAGGAAAGCTTATATATCTTCCTCACACACAGCCAGACATTGCATATGTCGTGAGCATGGTTAGCCAATTTATGCATAGCCCGAGAGAAGTTCACCTACAGGCAGTGTACCGGGTTGTGCATTACCTAAAGGCCAATCCTGGCAAAGGAATTCTATTTAGAAGAAACGCCAGATTGATTCTTGAAGCATACACTGATGTAAATTATGCATCCTCACCCATTGATAAGAGGTCCACTACAGGTAATTGCACTTTCCTTGGAGGGCATCTTCTGACCTGGAGGAGTAAGACGTAGAATGTGCTAGCTAGATCAAGTGCGGAGGCAGAGTTCAGGGTTATGGCTCAGGGAGTGTGTGAATTAGTATGGCTCAAGATAATTTTGGAAGACCTTAGAATCAAATGGGAAGGACCAATGAAGTTATTTTGTAACAACAAGTCAGCCATCAACATTGCTCACAATCCCTGTTCAACATGATAGAATGAAGCACATTGAAGTAGATAGACACTTCATAAAAGAGAAGTGATAGTGGATTAATTTGTACTCCATATGTGTCAACTAACGGCCAACTCGCAGATGTACTCACAAAAGGACTTAGCCGTGCAACATTCCAAGGACTTATCTTCAAGTTGGGAATGAAGGATGTATATTCACCAACTTGAAGGGGAGTGCTGGAAAATAGATAATTGATTCCCTCAATCTATAATCTATTAGGAAACCTATATATTTGTATCTTTGACTTTCCTAGGAGTATGGAATAGCTTTTAAGGAATTTCACTGATATAGAAATATGTTTTAGGAAGAAAAGTTTCGCATTTTATCGACCTGTAATTAACTCTGTAAATCAACTATGTAATTGAATATATAGCCATCTAAAGGCAACAATCATATCAATACAATTCATTCAATTTTTCCCACACATTTAGTATCTTGTCTCGTACAAAATGTCAGTCTACTTCACATACTTGGTCCTGTCATAAAACACATGATTGAAGGCAATGCGTATAGTAGCTTGGTTAACACAAGCTAGCAGGATGGAAGTAGTTGCTAGGAAGCCAACTTTAAGGAAGTATTTCAACATATTCAGCACACTAGCAATATAAGCCCTTGATCCGTACTCTACTTTTGCACTCAACTAGCAACTACACTTTGTTTCTTGCTTTCCCATGTAGCAAGATTTCCTCCTAAAAAGGTGACCCTGCCCAGTCTGCATCATTTTTTTAATATAAGTAAAAATATCATATATATATATATATATATCAATAGGAGTACCCATGTACATTGAATCTATACAAGAAAACACCTAGCCCATACTAGAGAGCTCCTAAAGACCCAAAAAGCCCGTGAAAAACTACCCAAAATACACCAAGCCTGAATTGGAATAAAAACACACCTCCCCAACCACAATCCCTTGTTTCCTATAAGATTAATACTCCACCCAAAACTCCCTCAACGAGAACATCTTCATGATGCCCTCCTTTTAGTCTTCCCTCGACTTGAGCTACCACCCTTAGCCCCAATTTGGATTGTCAACTAATCTCATCTCATCATTACAACTGTCCCAAATTCCCACACAAAATATAATAAACAATTCAACTTTTTCAAATCTCTAAACAATAATAATATTAAAAAATAATATTCTAATAATATTTTATTCAACTCATGTAAAATCATCTAAACTCATGTCTGAATCCAAATAGGGCCTTAGTGTCGTAGTTGATTGCTCAAGAAAGACGTTTTAACTCTCTGCATTTCTAAAAACTTGATTTGGTTACAAGTGAGTAGCTCGCCTCAATCGCAGTGAGTGGTGCTTTAAATTGGTCTTCACATTCTCCATGTGAGAACCCCACGATATGCTAAATCTCATTACCCTTAGGCAGAACTCAATTAGATGGTGAACCCGCTATATTGTTTATCGGGGGAGAGAAACCAAGGGAATAACATTATCCCCAGACACAGTACCCAACTGCATTCCCGACCCTCACAAGGCACTAACGACAAACCCATAATTTCCTTCCCGCCATATCCTACATCCAAATCCCAAACCTCCTCAACAGCTATATGGTTGCTGTCCATTGTTGTTGTCACCATTTAAGGTTCCTCCCCTCCATTGACGAGGACATTGCTTTTATGTGCTCCACCCCCTGACGATTCTTTCTGTGCCACTTTGTCAGATCCTACTGCTCCCTCAGGAAGAATAGAACTAGTAGGGGAAATGCAACCTTCTGTTACCTCATTTTCATCTTCTAAAAGAGACTCATTAATTTCTTCCAAAGTACTCATGACCTTGAAAGGACCCCCATCTTCAACTAAAAGTGAACCTTAGAAAAAAGTACCAACCCCATTAGCAACTAGTGACTGAGGGTAGTCAGACAACAAGCTACCAATGTCCTGAGTGACACAGGCGAGAACAGTGATGGTCCAGCCCATTAGCAACGACCCTATCTATGACAACATCGAATCACCCTTTGCCAACACACTTGAGGCCTTCAAACCCATAGGATCGATCCCCCCCTGTCCGTTTTCAACCCACCACCAAAACCCATGACTAGGTCCAGCCCCTTATCCACTTTAGTCATGAGATCACTCACATACGCCATAACTCCCGTCAATTGGACTTTGACAGCCCACAAGACCCCCTCCACTTCTCCCGATGTCACCTGACAACCTTTGTCCTCGCCAAGCATCTTATCCTTTCCTTCCACCGCGGAGCTATTCTCAACTGGACTACCTGCTAGTGACCTCAACATCGAAGTGTACGAGGTACCTTTGACCGAGGAAGGCCTTCTCACTGTCTTTCCATCAACAAACTCCCCTCTGTTTGCATGCTTCAAAATAGCGGATTTGGACCCAATAACGCTTTGAATGGACTGCATAAAACCTATCCATCCAATGCCATTTGCACCTTTCGGAATCACCAACAAACATTTCCTCCCATTTTGAAATTCTGGGAGTTGCAGAAAGCTGCCCCTTGCGTTAATGTGATTTTGAATGATGAGAACTCCATTACCCATCATTTGCTCCCTGAAGAATCATTCATGACATTTGAGTTCTAAACAATCCTCTATCCCCTTAGCCACCCACGAAGCTGCCATCCTGCCTAGACACATGAACTTAGCCATCCTTCTACTATGTTCAGAGATGTGAAAGCTATTTCCCCCCTTTCGTAAAAACAAAAGTTTTTTACTCCACCTTCAACCACCTCTCACCTTCCATCTGAGATGAATCCACGTTGTGCATCGTCATCGTCTGATCCCAAGTCACAAGATCATATTCCAGGATAATCTCTCTTCGTCATCTCAGGGATATGAAAAGCAGATCAGAAACCAGAACTGCGCCGACTAAAGTGCAGCTCAAAATCCCGGTCGCCGAAGGGGGATTGAAGTCGGAGAGCCCTCAAAGGAGTCGTCGGAGCCCATCTGTCAAGTCTGTGATGGTGGCAGTGGTGAGAAGTCACTTGCCGGTCTAGGGTGGGTGAAGGGTGGCGGTAGGTCTTCTCTATCTGTAGGGATTTTTCTCTCTCCTCGAAAATCACCTCTTACTCTGTCACTTGTTTTTCAATGTGGTACCCAAATTTGCCACTTTTAAGGCACTCTCAGGCAAGATTTTCAATGTTAATGGGGTTTTGACTTCCCTGGGATAAGAAAGTTCTCTGTTGCTAGTTCCCAGGAAGTTGGGATTGCAGAATGGGCTTGCTTCTCCAGCATCTTGTCAAGGGTCACTTTGACAGAAAATGGATGCAAAGCGTCCAGTCTACATCATTGAAGAATTCTAACCTGAGATGACCATTCTTTTTTTTCTTTTTTTATTGGCACCAGGTGTCCGAAAACAAAATCCCAACTAATCCTACGGGTGCATAGGCCATCGACAAAGAGTTTCTTGCAAGTGCACCTTGAATAATTTAAGGAAAAATTTTCCCAGTCTCATGGTCCAATTGTTTGCACCCAAGAGGAGCAAACCTTAGACCAGGAGGGAGCATACTACGAAGAACGAGGCCCTTAATCCTTTGGGGTTAGATGGACATTCTTTCTAAATAGTATGCCCTAGTCTGAGCTCTAGCCAGGTCTCAAATGTTGTGATTAAAAGTGTTCCAATGTGTAAAGAGATGTTTGGATAGTGGGAGTTTTCATAAAAGGTATACAAATGTCTATGAATTGTAATGAAACTTTTGATGGGGCATTTTAATAAAGTTTTGTAAAAGTGGTGTGACCATTGAGAATATGTCGGATGTGAAAATAGATGTTTTTATGAATGGTACAATAAGTAATTTTAAAAAATATTTTTTACGAAAAAAAAAAAGTCACCTCATGATGGCTGCCAGACAAATGATAGAAGACAAGAAATGTGTTAAAGAAAAGCTGGTTTCATATGCCCAGCCCCTACTCCATTCATTTCAGGAGCATTTACAATGTGGCAAAATATTCTAGAAAGAGAGCTAGTAGAAACGGCAGTGGGGACACCTAACTAGAGACACCTCATCAAGGACATCTTATACGAGTACAATATAGCATAGCATTCTCTATCACCCACTGTAAAAACCCAGGGAAAGCGCTAAAAAGAAGAATCAATATGAAGTTTCCCGAGAATTGTTTATAAAGCTCAGTTTCACAAAATAAGTAGCCAACGTGGTGGGACTTAGCACCCAACTAAACGAGTGTTCTTTTTTGCTTTGGTCTCCTTATTAATATGTTATAGATGGAACTGATTAACGTCAATGACTCATGGGATACTCTTTTATGTATAATTAATTTTAAAAATTCTCACTCACACTATGTCAATTCTTTTTTTTATTATTTAGTGAGCTTCCATTCACTAAAGAGAAATGTTTGGTTCACAAAGATATATCGCAAAAGTATAGTTCACAAACTGATGTAACTTGTTATGGTACATCACATTTAGTCACATCGGTTTGTGAACTTTACTTATATGACATTTCTTTGTGAACCTAACACTTCTCTTAACTAAAATTTCACATGCCGCTTTGAAGAATTTGGATATGTGAAACGATTCTTTAAAATGGACTTCTGGATTTCAATGGCATTGAAATTGCAGAATTAAAAAATATTCCTACCCTGGACAACATGAGGAAGTGGGGCATTGTAGTGATTACATTGATATTGCATGGTACAAAAGAGTGGGGAATTGGAGGATTTGTGAGGTTGTTAGAATTCTACGAAATATGATATTTGCCCTCTTTGGGATAGATTGAGAGATGCCTTCTTTGTTGTGGACCTCCTAACATATTGGAAAGGATGGTTCGGTAACCATCAATGCACACCTTTCCAAAGGATGAGCCCATCATGCTTCTTATGGCATCTTCGCAAGGAGAAATGAGCATAGATTCAAGGATTGCAAAAAGCCGGTGATGTATCTCAAGTCTTTATTTCTTTTTCTTTTTTATAGGTATCTCAAGTCTTTATTTCTTAATACCTTGAATCATTGGAAAATAGCCCAATATGGTGTTTGCTCATTCTATTTTCTATTTGCAAGAACTTCTACCATCTTTTCCTTTTGCTAGTTATGTAAATCTCTTGTGTACTTCCTATATACTGGGGCACCCCCTTTTTTTTCTTCAACAAAATATTTATCTTGGATTATTTATAAAGATTTCTTATTTATCAGAAAATTCAATTTATCTTGCTTATCAAAAAAGTAAGTACATATATAGGTGAATTTCAAATCAGTTTACAGACTCTGAAATTATTCATGACAATCAAAAAGATTTTTTTGAAAGAGACATATAACTGGGCTCTTGCCTTACACCTCGACTACCCAATCATCTTGTGCACTACGTGTGATCTCTTGCCATACTGCCTGGTTAAAAGCCAAATAACCATGCCGACAGGCTTGAGGAATATCACTGCAGAAGTTATCACTTCATGCTCCCCAAGTTTCTAGGATTTCGTACCCTTTTTCTAGAATTTCTAGTCCGACATAGTCTTGCAAGTTTTGAGACTAATGAAAAAAATTGTGAGGAAGTATAAAAGAATTAAGTCAAAGGGATAGAGAGTAGATTTATAACATTTAGGACAAATAAGGTAAAACGAAAAGAATCAATTTTGTTAGGAATCAATTTAAGAAATCAAAAGTAAAAGAAAAACACCAGAAGTAATGAATAAAGAGCAAGAGAAAAGCTATTTGGGGGGGGGGGGGAGATAGAGAGAGAGAGAGAGAAGGAGACAGAGAAGCTTGTAAACAAGGATGTATGGAAATTGGGATTGGAAAATGGTGTCAGTGAATTTTAATTTGATTTTAGATTCACTATAAGCAATGTGTCTCTTAAACACTTACTGTGTTTTCACTTGATACATTCTAATCCATAGTTAAATATGTCATAATTTCAATCCATGCATGCCAAGTGGTATCAAATAAGTTGGGTTCCCTATCAGACGTATCCACGCTACAAAGAATTAGATAAGTTCACATTTCTGCAAAAATTCACATGATTACACAGGCCTATATCATTACACAAAGTAGACACAAACCTCCTCAAGTGAAGCATTCCCTGCCCTTTCACCAATGCCATTTATTGTTACTTCCAGCTGCCTTGCACCCGCACATGCCCCCTGAACAAAGATTAAATGAGATCTTAGTACAATTGGATCATCTTGCCAGGCCAATCAATTGAGTAAAAGAAAACAATTGACTTACTGCTACAGTGTTAGCGGTAGAAAGTCCAAGATCATTTTGGCAGTGAGTTGAGATAATAACATTTTCTATTCCAGGGGTATTGGATTTTATGTCAGCAATCAGTTTTCCAAATTCGCTTGGTACAGTAATACCCACAGTGTCAGGTATGTTTAGAGTTGTGGCTCCAGCCCCGATAACTTCACCCAATATTTCATACAGAAACTCCCTGTCCGATCTGATAGATTGAAAGAAACGGAAGATTGTTACATTTTCTTTTAAGAAGATAAAATGGCAAATGGCCAACAATAGAGACACATCACCACCCATAATAGGGTTTTTTCCTCTCTCCTGGTAGGCTATTTTTGGCAAGAACGAAAAGACTTGTCATTCCTCTCTATGCTACTTTAAATAGTTGAACCAGCACTACATTAGTAACATCACAATAACCGTAAACTCCTACCCATGAATGAAAACCGTGCACAATAAACTTACAGGAGGAGAAAATGTAGAAAACAAATCAAGTTAAGCTTTTTCAAAATGAGTTGAGATAAAACCGCAAGCATTTTTCCAAGGAAGTTATAAGTTCTTCAGCAGCATGGCCTTTTTGATTTCTGCCCCACTTCCGAAACAAAAAAAGTGAATTCTTGACGGAAAATTTCAAACGCACTATTTTCATTCCACAATCCCATTTTGAAACTACCTCCGGACTTGGATTGCATCTAAACAAGTACGGAGTATACCAAGGATTAGTCAAAAGAGCGATTAGTAAAAGTTGGAACAAAGATTAACATCGAGAAATGATAATTTTACAACTCCAATAAAGACCATAGCCTATGGCACAAAATGTCTTCACAGAATTAGTCACAGACAATAGAAGTGGGCAAGAACCAAAGCATGCAAACCTCCCAGCATCTTCGGGACTAAACTCGACATCCTCGCAGCCCAAACTCCGGGCAAACTTCACCATATTCCTGGCAATCTCAACCACCTCCGCTTTCGTCTTCCTCAATTTGTATTCCATGTGAATAGCACTGGTTGCTATAAAGGTATGAATCCTTGGCCGCTTCGCGTACTTCACCGCCTCCCACGCCGTCCGTATATCCTTCTCATTGCAACGGGAGAGACCGCAGATGACCGGAACGTAGCCGTCCTTATCGACTGCATTACCGACTTCCTTGGCAATGGCCTTCACAGCCTCGAAGTCGTCCTTGGAGGAGGCGGGGAAGCCGGCTTCGATGATGTCAACGCCGAGTTTGGAGAGCTGACGGGCGATGTCGAGTTTCTCCTTGGAGGTGAGGGAGGCACCGGGGGACTGCTCGCCATCGCGGAGGGTGGTGTCGAAGATGCGGACATAGGAGGGGTCGGAGATGCGGTTGGGGATGTATTCGGGGCGTCGCTTTGGCGTGGGGTATGTAGCCGTTATCGGTGGGGTTTGGTGTTGCTGGGAACAGGAGACGAAGGCTTTTCTAGCGGAGGCATAGGGTAAAGGAGGAGGAAGTGAGGAGGGTTTGGGGGAGAAGTGGAGCAGAGAGTAGTGTGGGATGGTTGGGTTGGAGGGACCGGAAGCGGAAATGGATGTTGCAGGAGTTGTGGCATAGAATTTGGGGTTTGTGAAAATGGAGGCCATGGAGATTGGAGAGGGATGCAGTGGGTAAAAGCCGCCGCCTCCGTAGTAAAGATGCTTATAACGTGGATCCTGCTCATAGAATAGAAGAAGTCTAGAAATTTATGAACAGTAAGTAATAAACATTGTTGCAATTACAAAAAGAGTTTTTTTTCCTTTTTTTTTTTGTAAATGGAATAATACTTCTCATTGATAAAAACTTATTTACATTGGTCATGCAACACTAAACTTAATAAGTGAATGGTATATTCCTACATCTAAACATATTCTCACTCAAGGGAAAGTGTATGCCTAGCTAACAAGTGTGCTACAAAATTTGTTTCTGTGATTGAAATGTATCTGCCCATCTAATCCAATTAGACAAGAAATATTTGATATCATAGATCACTGCATAGGCTTATGAGTAGTCTGAACTATTAGTAGTCACAATAACTAATTCCTTACAATCTCCCTCAAAGATCACAGTAAAGAAGCCCAACTTCATGCACAAAAGCATTGTTGTCCTCAAAGTTGTAGCTTCCACAATTAAAAGTTTGAGAGAAGCTTCCACTTTAGCACAAAGAGATACTTGTACCTCTCCATTTACATCTATGATGATGATGTCTAATCCAAATGTCTTCGTTATTGAGTCCACAACTCCATCCCAATTCACCTTTAACTGATTCAAAGTAGGTCTCCTCCATCGAGCTAGACTTCTATGAGTTGCAAAAGCAGGTAATAGCTGATATTTTAATTGAGCATCTTTGTAATCTTTAACAATTTTAAGAGTCTTATATATAAGACCTGGTCTGGTCTATTAGTCTCCACATATGTTTCACCAATAGGGCTTTATTAAAAGTTTCAAAATCTCTAAACCCCAATCCTCACCTTGCCTTTGTTTTCCCAAGTTTTGACCATGTTTTCCCAAGTTTTGACCATTTCCTCCATTGTATTTTTCTTTATCTTGTTGCTTATGGCTCCACCAAAATCTGGATATAATATAGGCCATCTCCTCGCATAGTTTCCTTGGTAGTTTAAAGACCCCATCGAGTAGGTTGGTATAGCTTACACAATTGTCTTTAACAAAACATTATTGCCTACTTGTGATAGAAAAGTGGTATTCCATGAGTTCACATTAGCCCAAATTATGTTATTTATGCCCCTAAATGAGTTTTATTTAGACTTGCCTACAAAAGAAGACAAACCTAAATACTTTTCATAATTATCACAACTAGAGACACTCATTATTCTTTGTAATTGTTGTCTGATGTTATAACCTGTGTTGGTGCTGAATAACACTGCAGTTTTTTGATGATTCAAACACTATCTAGATGCAAGTTCATATTTCCTCAAGATACCATTGATATAATTCCATTCAGATTCAATTGCTCTACAAAAAATAATGTTGTCATTAGCAAATAAGAGATGGTTAGCCAGTGGACATCCTCTTGCAATTTTTACCTCTCTGATATGTCTTCCCATTTCTGCTTTAGTCAACATAGTAATTAAAGCCTCAACACAAATGATGAAAAAGTAGGGAGATAGAGGGTCTCCTTACCTACTACCTCTAGTTGGGTGGAAAATAAGACTTGGTCTCCCATTTACAAGAACTGAATAGGTCACTGTAAAGACACATTGCATTATTATCTTAATCCATCTCTGGCTGAAACCCAAATTGACCATCATATTTTCTAAAAAATACCACTCCAATCTATTATAGGCTTTTGACATATCAAGTTTAATAGTCATTGATCCCATTTTTCCTTTTTGCCTGGTCCTCATTGTGTGTAAAGTTTCAAAAGCAACTATAACATTATCTGAGATCATTTGACTAGGTATAAAAGCACTTTGTGATTGAGTGACTCTAGTTTTGACACTGCCAACACAATTTTTTAGAGCTTCTTGTGTAGGGCTGTTAGTAGAAAATAATTTTCCATAGTATTGCATGAAAACCCTATCGATTTCCTCCATTTCTGTAAGCACAACATCTTGAGAAGCCTTCACAGATTTAATCCAATCCTTTTTTTTTTTTATGAATAGCACAAGTATGAAAGAATTTCGTATTTTTATCCCCTGATTTATACCTGTGACGCCTCGACTCCCACGTACAAAAAATCTAGGGAATCGTGATGTCAGGATGGTGAAAACACGGTCACGCATCCCAACGACAAGTGCCAAGTGTGTGCAACAAATAAACAGTGCACAATAAAATACGCAGCGGATAATAAATAAGTCGACTAGTACCAGAATTTTAGTTCAATACAAATATCCAAATCCAAAGCACTTTAAAACAAAACATAAACCAAATGTCCCAAAAGAAATACAAGAGCTGAAAAAAATAACATAACACGAGTGATCCCGGATCACTCCTCCGGTGGAGCCAAATTCTCAGGCTCGGCATCTGCATCAACATCAACATAATCTGCAGTACAATTAAATGGTACCATAGGTAAGTTATAACCCAACCAATCCTGAGATAAAACACACATTAAAGCAACTAACCATCCATGCACATGATGCAATATGCATGAAATCTAACACACGCCAAAAATCTCATTTGGCCCAAAATATTTCCAATAAACATTTCCACCATTTTCCCAGAAAATGGTCCAAAACATTAACCATCATTTTCCTAGAAAATGACACACAAAAACATATCCAACTCACGCTATTTTCCCAGAAAACAGCCATTTCCATTTATCCGTTAATCCATATGCACCATAGTCTCCCCTATGGACCATCCGCACGTCCTGGCTACATAACGAGCGATACCCAGTTCCGCACCCAGTGCATTCGTGGCCAGATCATCCTCTAGCCCCCACCAGCAGAAGGGCTACAGAGTCGGCACGAAACTCATCTGATCTCGTTGTCGCCTAGTGACAACCCAGGGGACGTCACTCAGTATATTCCGCTCCCGAGTGACCAGAGGAGCTCCACCGAGATAATGCATCATCTCGGCTTGGGGTCGTGATACACACGCACCCAAAAATCCAGTCCATACATGAAAATCCAGTTTTCAAATATCCACATGATCATGAATGCAATTACACGAAAACTCAGTTTTCAATTCACAAACATGAACATGCGTGCAATATGCAATGTACCAAACCACATCAACAGTATCCAACAACCAACCAAATCACAATAACCAATCACAGAAATACTCCGTCCTCAATCCATCCACCCCCGAACTCCTCGGACTCAGTCCGGAACCAACCAGAACACAATGAAATCAATTAGTGCAAAAATATATTTAAATCTCAAAAAATTATTTAGGAAATACTTACAGCGCTATAATATATTTTTTGAAAGATTACGAAGGAGCTGGAAGTGCCAAACAGCAACTCCACAGTGTAAAAACACTGTGGCTGAAATACACAGAAAATCCAAATTCACACGGGGTCAAACGAAAGTTAGGGAATGTTAGCGTAGGGCCTATGGAAGGTGGTGAAACTAGTGGAAGTGACGATTGGTCGTGGGTGGCGGCTGAAACGGCGGTGGAAGGCCAAAAAGCTTAAATCAGAGATGTGTTTAGTTCGGCTTCACCGGTGATGGACTAGGGCCGGGGTTGGGTCCAATGGGTTGCTAGAGGGCCGGTGATGAGGTGGTGAAGAAATGGTGGCCGGACGGCGGCGGTGGGACGAAGAGAAGCCCGCGGCTTTGCACGGCTCGTGGGGGCTAACGACGGCGTTAACCAGCCTGAAAATGAAGGGGCTGATTCGCCAGCAGCTGAGGAGTCTATCGGTGTCGGCGGTGAGGGCCACGGATGGCCGGCGGCGGCGCTAGGAGCTGAGGGCCGAAACGCACGGGGGAGAGGAGAGAGAAATAGGGGAGAGAGAGAGGCTACTCGGGAATAAACCGAACGGGAAGAAAGAAAAGAAGAAAAAGAAAAGAAAGGGAAAAAGAAAGAGAAAGGAAAAGAAATGAGGTCCAATCCTCACATCTTGGGTCACAAAAGTGATCCAACGAAAAAATTTTTAAAACTACTAGCTAAATAAAATAATCCAAACGCAGTGAAATGCTTAATCAAAACAATAATAATTTTAAAACAAAAAAACAAACCAATTTAAATTAAAAATCACTTTAAATACAAAACAGTAAATAATATTAAGAAAACACATAAAAATTAATTTTCACAACTTAAAATATTATAAAATAATATTTAAAAACTCCCAAAATTTTAAAACAAGAGAATCAATCTTTAAATAAATTAAATTAATCCTTTATTAAAAATATACTAAAATATGAGATGTTACAATACCAGTGCTTTTTAGCCCTTTGCTTCCATTTAACATCTTCTTGTTCCAATAATAAACTCAACTCATTTTGAACATCTTCTTCTAATTGCAAGCTCTATAGCAATTTTTGTTTTCTCCTCAATCTCCTTTTGAGTATCACTTCTTCTTTCTTTAGCTCCACCTTAATAGTTCTCCCCTGCATTGTTGTAATTTTGAAGTAAGACTTGACCAATTGTTATTGCTGTGATTACGAACTAAAGGCTTATTCCAAGCACCCTTGACTATTTCTTCCCCATCATCTTCTAGCATCCACTTTTCCTCGAATCTAAATAGCTTTATTTTTTGTAAAATATTCCCCAAACCATCTTTAAAAGACAATAAGAGAGGATGATGGTTAGAACTCCTAGCAACTAGTACCCCATTCTCACACATACTAAATCTTTTTAGCCAGCTATGATTAGTAAGTACTTGATCCAACCTTTCTTTGGTAAATGAGGCATCTAGATGTCTATTGCTCCAAGTGTACTTTTGACCCTTCTACCCAATATCATGCAAGCCAATTTGTTCTAAAGCCAATATGAAACCCTCCATCTGTGACTCAAGTCTAACATTGCCCCCATACTTTTCATCATGAGATAGAATCTCATTGAAATCACCTAAGATACACCAACATTGAGTTTGGTCAAGTTTAATAAGATTCAACAGTCTCGAAGAATACCACCTCTTACTAGTTTCAGGAACCCCATAAAAACCAGTAAGACACCATTCAAAGCCTAATTGCATCACCCTAACAGTTGCATGAATATGGTGATTTGAGTAATTGATAATGCTAATTGCATCCTCATGCTTCCATAGCAAAGCTAAACCACCCCTCCTTCCAATAGAGTCAACTGTAAAACAGCTCTAGTCGATTCTTTACAAACTCCATCTCCTTTTATCTTAATTTTGTTTCCATTAGAAAAAGTATTTTAGGACACTTATCTCTGACCATTTGACAGAGGTCTTGAACTATCCGGGGGTTCCTAAGCTCCTGACAGTTCCAAATTAGTATTTTCATTAAGATTGGCAGGGCTGGAGTCCAGCCACTGCCAATTGAGATTCATTGGAGACCTCAAGATCTAAAGGTGTAATTCTACCCTTCTTCCCCACTCCTTGTTCAATCTCAACTTCATACTTTCTCCTTGTTTTAGCACTGAGAGATTTAAAAGCCATAGTACCTGACTTCTTTACAAGTCTCTTCTAGCTTTTTAGCTCTCTGTTCCCTTCACTTAGCACTTGAATTGCTGTTATTCCTCCCTATATCATTACATTGGATGGGCTGGACTTTGTGAATGTTAAGTGGGCTCCTTGTGCATGAGAATCTTCCACTGGATTTGAGAGACCCATCTTGTCCAGTGGCTCAGTTGACACCTCATTGCTGTTAACCATTGGTTTTTGTTGCAGTACATGAGTCTGGCTATTTGAAGGTTCTTCCTCCAATAAAAGTTGATCTTGTTGTAAATCAATATTAAAAGTGTATTCTTGAGGTTTATCATTCGGATTACCAGACTTGGAACTTGGAACTTTAGCAGAGAATGGTCAACGTCCTAAAGCTTGATCAACCCTGAGTCATGTTCCAAATTGGTCCATTTTCCTAGCCTTTGAGGTACTAGCTTCCATACAGACTTGAGCACCATGGACAATCCTGCCGCATTTGAAACACAATCTAGGAAGCTTTTCATACTTAATAGGAATCCAAACTTTCTCCCCCAGTAGGTTAATGCACCTGCCTCTGGAAATAGGCTTGTGAAGCTCGAGTTCTATCTGTATTCTTAAAAATTTTCCCCAACCCAAGCCCTCAGTAGGAATATCAACATGCTTAACCAACCCAATAATTGCCCCAATTTTTTTGCCTATTCCTTCATTCATACAAGCCAATGGCAGGTTGAACAACTGAATCCAAAATACCTCATATAAAAATAACATCTTACTTGGTGGTGTTAAGCCATCAAATGGCTTAAGTACCAATGGACTAGCATCAAAGAGCCAAGGTTCCAATACATAACTTTCTCCATATTTGCATATTCTTCAAAAGAAAGTACAAAAGGATTGCCAATGATCTTTGTTAATGAAAAAGAGCTTCTTAATTTCCATACTTTTACCATACTTGGGTGCAAAATATATTTGCTGATGATACGTTCCGGGCATAGTTTGCCAACCAGACTACATTCTCCTTTCTTGGTTTCTTCTAGTAGAAATTTTTCATCAATAAGAATCTCAGTGTCCTCCTCAGTTAATTGTAATTGTTTCCACTTATTTTCTATGATTTCCATCATTACACTCTCAATTCGATAATCGAATTAGAGATAGACCCCATCCTTACTAGATTAAGATGAGATAGAACTTCACCCCAGAACTTCAAAGAGGACGAGAGAAGAGTTTCGTTTGCTTACTACCTAAGCAATTGCCTTTTTCCCCCAAGTAAGATGAGTTTTTTTTCATTAGATTGCCCAACTATTTCTGTTAAAAAATATGCACATATATTTTTTATATATTATTTTATAAAATAATTTACCAAATAACATTATTTTCAATAAATATCCTCAATCTAAAAGATTATAATATTTTTTTTATAATATTATAATAGTGAATTTATTAAATTTATTTCAGTCTAGTCTAGCCCATTGAACTCCCATTTAATACTTTGTTTTTAAAAGATTAACTATGAAATTCTCATTATAAATACATTTTCAAATTGATATAAGAATTTTAAACCCTAGTAATTCTTGTAAGGAGGTTTTTCCCCTATCGACCCTTAAAGCAAGCTCACAAGTGACTATTAGGGAAGTAAGTTTGGGAGCCCAACCAAGCCCAATCGAGACCAACAACCCTCCTCCAAAGGAATCAGTGGGCCTCTGCAGGGTACTTGGCTCATGAGCAAAACTCACGAAACAATCCACGCACAAAGAAAGAGGACGATAGGGGCAGATAGGACTCGCCTCCCTAACACCATCCCGATAACATCCTACCATTTGGAACCTACATAGGCAATTAGACAGAAAATATGGAAAATCCTCAATCTTCTGACAGCGGACATGAAAAGGCTTAACAAAGAACGTCTACAAGATAAAATGAGTTAAGAAGCCACACCGTATTAATGGCACCACTACCCATACTTCACACCACATCAGGGTCGGCTCAATACAAATTGAGACCTAAGGCAAAACTTAAGTTTATCATTTGTAATTATAATACAATAAAATATAAATTATTATATAGAATATTTTCAAATTTTTCAATAAAATAAGATTTTATTTAAAATCTTTAAATACAATTTTTGTGAATTTATATTTATAGCAACAACTTAAAATGAGGTCCCAATGTAAATTTTGTGCCTCAATTTAGCAAGATCTTAAAAAAAATTATTTAAAATATAAACAATTCATTATATTGCTTATAAAAAAAAATCATTGTATTAAATATTAAATATAGTATTATGGGGCCTTGCATACATTGAAAACTACAAAAAATATTTAAAATTTTATTTAATGAAATGGTTCTTATTTTATTTTTAAAAAAATTTATTTTTTATAAAAAAACATCTCATTTTTATTTTTGCGTCCTTTCATAAAGTGGGGGCCTTAGGCAATGGCCTAAATGGCCTTACCATTGAGCTGGCCCTGCACCACATTAATAACGCTGCCCCAAAAAGCCACATCACATTAAAAGATTCTGATAAATGAATAGTAAAAAGGACATAGGTTCCTCAAAGTCAGGGATGAGCTGTCTCCACCCAAAACTTAGTATAAAAGTCGATTCTCAGGTACAAAGAACTCACTTTAATCCCTCTAAACTTGCGCACAAGCTACTAAGGAAATATACTAACTTTGGCATTGAAGACTCATCGGCTACCACCAAGGCCCCTCATTCTTCGTGTTTGCTTAAGTGTGCAAGTCAAAGCCTAAAAATGTGTGAAACACGATGAGAACAATGTCATCGTCTGTGGAATCTCTATAGATTGCACGTGTCTTTCGCATGCCTACGACTACCTGTTCTCAAACAACTCAGAGACAAGAAGAAGTGACATCTACATACATGGAAGCAAGGCTTGCCGCAATGGAAGAACTAGTGGGAAAACTAACTACCGAGGTAGAGACCCTTCGAAAGGAGAAAGAGATGCTCAAAGTAGCCACCAACGAGCCAAAAAATGAAGCAGAGGCAAGCAATAGTGAGCACGTGGAATCCAAGAATGTAGGAGAAGGAGGTGATGCAGAGGAAGAAAGAAAAAGCATGTAGGACAAGCTGTGTAACCTCAAAGGGAAGTATGAAGAGATGTCGAGGAAGATGTCACATCGTTATCAATAGACCAATTGCTTACCAATACAGGCCTACCCTACAACGAGGTGATGGTCGTACCCCTACCACCAAAATTTCAAGTGCTTCTCATGGACATGTACGATGAGACTAGAGATCCCATTGAACACTTGGAAACCTTCAGAGCCCACATGACTCTGCATGGTTTTCCGGAAGAAGTGGTATGTAGGGCTTTCCCGCTAACCTTGAGGGGGTCGGGGAGAGTATGATTTGAGTCTTTGGCACCCAGGTCAATAGACAGCTTTGGGGAGCTGGCCCGCCTATTCCTTACAAAATTTATGGTGAGCCGGAGAAGAAGATGCCCCGCGACATACCTCCTCACCATCAAGTAGGGGGAAGACAAAAGCTTGAAGACATATCTATCCAAGTTCAACAAAGAACAAATGACTACAGATGACCAGTACCAGAAGATAGCCTTGGCGGCGCTGTTAGGACGAGTATGACCCTGATCCCAATTCATGGCAGAATTGGCGAGAAGAATGCCCGCCATGTTGCAAAAATTCATAGATCAAGTCAACAACTATATCAATGCTGAGGACACACTTCAGGCCTTGACCGAGCCGATGAGGAAAGAACTGGAATAGGCAGAAAAGAAAGGGAAAACGCCAACCAGGGGTAAGGCTCTTGAGAAGCCAGAGAAAGGGCCGCGTGACAACAAGAGAGAAAAAGCCCCTACGAAAGGCCTAAGAGGACGATTACAAGGGCATCAACCATCGTTATTGCACCTATCACCAATCCCCCACTCAAAACACCGAAGCTTGTCTCTCCTTGAAAGAGGAAAGAGAATAGCCTGGGCGGTCTAGGCTAGAGTGGGAGTGGGGGCGGAGATTATGGGAAAGAAGTGTGGAGAGAATCAGAAGGCCATTGAATCACGGGAGGGTTCGCTGGCGGGGGCGTAACCTCATCCAAGCAAAAGGCACATGCCAAGCGAGCGAGATACCTAGAAGTGTATTCGGCAGAGTGCCGCCCCACCAAGTACAGAAGAAACAACCTGACCCCCATCATTTCCTTTGGAAAGGACACAAAGAGGGGGTCCTCTACCCACATGACGATGCTTTGGTGGTGACTATGCTGATTGCCAACTTTGTCACTAAAAGGATCCTTATCGACGATGATAGCTCAATAGACATCTTATTCTGGGAAGCCTTTACACGGATGGGATAGATGCCTCCCAACTCCAACTAGCCCCCATGCCATTGAAGGGTTTCTCCAGGGACATGATTTAGCCAGTTGGAACCCATCACACTATCCGTCTTAGTAGGCAGCCCCCCTTGATGACTTCTGTCATGGTCAACTTCTTGGTGGTAAAGGCTCATTCATCATACAACGCCATAATCGGTAGACCTACCCTCAACACCCTAAGGGCGGTAAGATCAATCTATCACTTAAAGGTGAAGTTCCCAACCTCTCAAGGGGTCAGAGAAATTCGAAGAGAACAGATCCTAGAGCGAGAGTGTGATGCCCAAGAATTGAATCCAAACGATGGTGGGGTGCACATGGTCCACGCCCATAGGACGCTGAGCATCTATGGGAGCTCTACTGCAAAAGAGCCTTATGACTTTTCATTTATATTTCCATGTCAACAATGTAAATTCTATTAATGA